>OX465438.1:6883226-7483226 GCA_950005045.1 Agrotis exclamationis
ACGTGGTCACGAACACGCCCCCTTGCCACTTCTCCTGTTTTTAATATTTTTGTGTTGCGGATTGTTCTAAAATATTGGTGAGTTTTTATTCCACTTGTGCTTGCTTTGAATAAAATATAACGTCATAATAATATGTAAATTGTTTCGACATTTCTTCTAAATTTAGCTAGTCTCATTTTAATTACAAATAAGTCTAACTTTAAATTTTTCTTCCGGAATGTGTATTCCTGTTTGTTACAGCTAGATTATTCTATACTCACTGAGACTCGCATTCTTCGATCTCAGGAATCGTATGACCTGAGTTAATCAGGCATACGTCTCGATTTGGGTCGCCAAATGACTCAATACGAGCAGGCGTACGGCTCGATCCGAGCAGGCGTGCGGCTCGCTTCGAGCAGCCTTACGGCCTCATTTGAGGAGCAGTACGGCTCGATTGAAGCAGCCGTACGGCTCGATTTGGGCAGCCGTACTGCTCGATTTCAGCAGCCGTACGGCTCGATTTAAGGAGCCATACGGCTCGATATGGGCAGCCGTACGTCTCGTTCTTGAGCTGTTGTGTGGCTCAATTCGAGTAAAACCTGAGCTTTAGCGCTATGCATGGCTGCGTGCACTCACCAGCTTGCTCATTTTCATATGGCGACACCTATAGAATTTTCCACACTTGAATCACTTCTAGAATGGGAGGCTGTAGACCCTGGTGATAACCAAATCCTCGAAAGAATAAAAAAGCTGGCGGGTGCTCATATACTTGAAGGATGGTTGGAGTGGAAAGTTATCCCTCTCAAGAAAGAAGAAACTACTGGGCACTGAGCTGGGCCTTCAGGTTCTAAAAAAAATAAGGTTCGCTTTGCCAACTGTAAGTCTTGCAAGAGCTTTCTCGCCTGACTGTACTAGCCTTCTGGAAAAAGTTTATAGAGACATGAAAATTAAAATGCTCGATTGGCCTCTTTGTGTTGGGTTAATAATTGCCCCCCCCCCCCTTCAGTGGCCTCCAGAATAAGGGGCTCTGCCGTTCAAAATGAGTTGGTTGTAGCTGCCCTAGTCGACCTGAAGCCTTTATTGTTGAGCAGGAAAGAAGCGTCAAAAGAGCTTTCCAAGGAGGAGGAAGACGAATTAGATGACGCGTCAACAACGCGCTCTCTTTTTACATCCAGACCAACCCCAAAAAGGGTTCGAGATTGGACTTGCTTGCAAGGCAGAAATGAAAGATATGCTGTTCTCATTCATGAGACGATTTACTCCTCAATCTGTAGACGAGTCTGAGGAGTTTGGGTCGGAAACCAACGAGAACTGTGAACCAACTCCCATATCTGATTTGCCACGGAGGGAAGAAACAACATGGAACGCTCCAGATCTTCCTATAGATACGGATACGGTTGCGGAGGAAGATTTTGATTTTGCGCCTAAAACCAAAGAACAGGAGCCCACTATCCCTTCCCCAAAACCCCACATCGCAATTTAGGGCACTGAGTGTCAAAGACTTACTAAATTTACTTACCCTTAATAAAACCATGGGAGTATAGCTCCCACATACATTTTCATTTTTTAACCAGGCCGTGACTGCAATAATCCCACATCTTGTCATAGACTATCGGTCATAGAGTATTTCCATAATATTAAGATATAATAGTTATATATGTCGAAGAATCGATATCAGAAGGGGCGCAATATCGGAAATAACACTCACAAAACCTTTGTTAACACTTTTAATTACTTGCTAACACACACTGAGTACAAAATAATCAAGGATGTCCGAGATATGGCTCGATTAAAAACTTAGGAACGCGGGAAGATTATCGTGGACGACGTGGCGTGACCAAGATGTCTACACAGCTTGACGGACCGATTCAAAGTGTTCACTTCACTCAACTGTCCGTCCAAGTGGCCTACCCCACACAGGTTTGCCAACATATCTGTCAACGTCAGTACCTGTCAACGTCGAATACCTGATTAAACTTCTGAATCGATATTCGACTCGACTATTCGCTCGGTGTTGCCATTACTCCACGCTAAGCATCCCCAAGTGTTATTACACTTGGCATTCCTAAACGTTATCTGTCAAATCTAACTTCATAGTTCCTCCAATGAGAGACAGATGGCGTTATTCTAAATTAACACTAATCAATAAAGATTCTAAATTGAGTTTCTGTTTTGATTTCACACTAACGATAATAGATGGCGTTATTCTAAAGTAACAATAATCCATAGAGATTCCAAATTGTGCTTCTGTTTTGATTCCTCGGCAATGACAATAGATGGCGCTATTCTAAATTATTGTGCTTCTGTGTTGATTCTGCGACACGGCCATTCTGACAATTCACACGTCCTCGTGTGTGACATCTGGAATGAGAGAAAATTCTCGAACAGTAACCATTCTAACCGTTCGGCCATTCCTGACCCAAATGGAAAAAGGTATTCTCATCAAAATAATTACAGGGTCTAATGAAAGTCACAACAAACTCTTACTCTTAAAGCTGACATGTCGAACAACACCCATACTCATTCAAGTAATAGGAAACTCATCAAAATATTGCAGTGCTCATACTCTCAACTCTGACCACCATCCGGTCTTCATCATCACACTAATAACCTCCATCCGGTTACAAACACAACACCATCAAGATAATCATTTAGAGCCTTTATCAAAATAATTCTTAAAGTAGGTTTGTTCAACATGTTACCTTATTTTTCCTATAACGTTACAGATCATGAATTTCATAAAGAAAAATATCACATGAACTACTCAAAGTCAAACACAAAAGACAACACAATTTAGACTGACCGAAAATCCCAGAGGAATCAAGTACCTTTGCAATTGTATCATCACAATGCAGCAATCTTATAATCAAAACAGTAGGAATCAAATTCGTGGCCTGTGGCTAACACTAGCCCCACCAACAAACCTCTGTTTGTTGCACACCGTTCAACATGAACGCACAATACACGACCTCCGACGGTGCCATTCGCACACCGCGCATCCATGGACACCAGGATGTCAAAAATTTTCGGAATACGGACTGGCTACGAAATGGCTACTGGTACGGTCTGACCAGCCGATCTAAGATTCCACACTATCATTCAACTCAACAAACACCTCTACTTAAAAATTGTACTTGAACCTCAGGCATTCTCCCTCAAATCCACAGCACTTAGCCAGCACCATGCATCACTACTTACCCAGCAGTGTAAATCACTGAAGTACTTAACCAGTACTTAACATTGTAGCGCTTAACCAGCGTTACAAATCTTATCACTTACCCAGTGATAATAATAACGCTTAACCAGCAATATTAACCCACTAACGCTTAACCAGCGAAAGCACACATCATAACACGTACCAGCGATTAAACAGTTAGCTGCTGAATTTACCAATTTACGTTGGTTTTCGCTTAACCAGCTCAGCCAACGCAATCCGCTTAACCAGCGATTACACTACTAACGCTTAACCAGCGATAGTCGACATAACTCGCTTAACCAGCGATTCAACAGCCAACGCCCAACCAGCAAAAGCACACATTATGACACGCTTAACCAGCGATTCAACAGTTAGCTGTTGAATTTACGTTGGTTTTCGCTTAACCAGCTCAGCCAACGCAATCCGCTTAACCAGCGATTACACTACTAACGCTTAACCAGCGATAGTCGACATAACTCGCTTTCCCAGCGATTCAACAGCTAACGCTTAACCAGCGATTTAACAGCTAACGCTTAACCAAAAATATTAACCCACTAACGCTTAACCAGCGAAAGCACACATCATAACACGCACCAGCGATTCAAAAGTTAGCTGCTGAATTTACGTTGGTTTTCGCTTAACCAGCTCAGCCAACGCAATCCGCTTAACTAGCGATTACACTACTAACGCTTAACCAGCGATAGTCGACATAACTCGCTTAACCAGCGATTCAACAGCCAACGCCCAACCAGCGAAAGCACACATTATGACACGCTTAACCACCGATTCAACAGTTAGCTGTTGAATTTACGTTGGCTTTCGCTTAACCAGCTCAGTCAACGCAATCCGCTTAACCAGCGATTACACTACTAACGCTTAACCAGCGATAGTCGACATAACTCGCTTTACCAGCGATTCAACAGCTAACGCTTAACCAGCGATTACACTACTAACGCTTAACCAGCGATAGGCGACATAACTCGCTTTACCAGCGATTCAACAGCTAACGCTTAACCAGCGAAAGCCCACACTAACACACTTAACCAGCGATTACACTACTAGCGCTTAACCAGCGATAGTCAACATAACTCGCTTAACCAGCGATAAAACAGCCAACGCTTAACCAGCGAAAGCCCACATCATAACACGCTTAACCAGCGAGTCAACAGCTAACGCTTAACCAGCGAATGCCCAAGTAATCCGCCTAACCAGCGATTACACTACTAACGCTTAACCAGCGATAGTCAACATAACTCGCTTAACCAGCGATAAAACAGCCAACGCTTAACCAGCGAAAGACCACATCATAACACGCTTAACCAGCGAGTCAACAGCTAACGCTTAACCAGCGAAAGCCCAAGTAATCCGCTTAACCAGCGATTACACTACTAACGCTTAACCAGCGATAGTCAACATAAAGAACACAAGGCACCAGAGTCGTAAACAAAATGAAAATTGCTCACCGGATAGGGTCCCAGTTGACGCGCTCAGGAGTCACAGGTCAACCCTCTTTTCATTAATAGGCTTTGATGACCCGGAGTCGGCGTTGCTCCTCTCACTGCGCCGCGGCAGGTAAAACACTTCAGAGGCTTCACAGCACTTTTCAGGGGCATCGCAGTCATCGCTAGGTAGCTTTCTCTTCATAAAAGAAACCGCTTGCAGCTCTTGTTGTAGCTGGCCACGTGTCTGGATATCCCACTGAAACACAAAACAGTCCACGACAGAATATTGTTTCACTCGGTCATTCCTGACCAAACTCTAGCTTCAGTTCGTCGGCGAAAATAAGGAAATTCCAGAACTCTACTGTATCATTAAAACCTTCAATTAAATGAAACATCGGAAAAAGGTAATTGAAAATACAACAATCAGAACCCTAGGCCACTAACAATTACCCTAGGCCACTAAAAACCCTAGGCCACTAACTACTAACCTAGGCCACTAACAATTACCCTAGGCCACTAAAAACCCTAGGCCACTAATAACTATCCAAGGCACTAACAACTACTCTAGGCCACTAACAACTACCCTAGGCCACTAACAACCCTAGGCCACTAACAACTACCCTAGGCCACTAACAACTACCCTAGGCCACTAACATCCACCCTAGGCCACTGACAACGCTAGGCCACTAACAACTACCCTAGGCCACTAACAGTTACCCTAGGCTACTAACAACTACCCTAGGCCACTAACAACTACCCTAGGCCACTAACAGTTACCCTAGGCTACTAACAACTACCCTAGGCCACTAACAACTACCCTAGGCCATGTACCACAGTCGTTTGAATCAACCTTCACACGGTCGCACACAACTCTACGTTCGTCTACTGACATCCTATACAGTTGCCGCTGCACTGAGCTGGCCTGTAGTCTCTCGCGCAGTAGACAGAACGGTAATGAAAAACTTAGAAAATTAAGCCGTCACGATAACAGTTAAATCCAATTGAAATGCGTTGTCACTATTATGCCTCACTGAATTTACACAAAGGAATTTCGTTAACTTAAAAGCTCAGTTGCCATGCAAACATGTCGGCATGTTTACAGAAAAACTCTGATTTAAAATCTCGCTACCTAACATGACATCAAATTGCAAATGATTGTCGGGCAAAAAATGTAACAAAATTTCAAGAGGATGATCACCCGTTAATCACTGCACAACATAAAATCTGTTCTGGACTGAATACTCGTGTCTGACCTATACCAGTCATAGCAACAACATTACAAACACGTTTACCATAAAATTTCGATGCAAAACTTTCTTTAACCAACGAGCATTCAGCACCAGAATCGTAAGTAAAAATGAAACAATTCACCTGTGTTGTATCCTGCCTGATGGTGGTTGCACAACTCAGACATCGACGCGTCGCGTCGCGCCGTGCCGTCGACTGATCCGCTGCCACAGCCGCCACCACTGCTCGTACAGCGCACGGCTATGCGACCTGGCTTGTCACATTTGAAACACACCAAGGTCTTCGATGCCGGCTGCTGCGTCACTTCGCTCGATGATGCTGTAGGTGTTGTAGGTGTTCCCTTCGTGTCCATCAGCTTACTTCTTAAATTCGGTCCATGTCATCCCAGGAAACGACACGGTAGATAGCCAGATAGAAGCTCCTCCCTTCAAGCCGCGGCTTATAGCGACCATAAGCGGGGCGCCATGATGATATTGGTCCATCAAGCACATCTCTGCAGTCGTCACCCAAGCACGTGCATCCATATCTTGTTTCTCAGGATCGAAATCCGGTAAACGAAAGCGTCGTCACATGGCTTTAGTAGGTGTTTTCACGGCTTGAATCAGTGTCAGAAAATTGCGGTTCTGTTTTCCCAACAAACACATCCATTTTTCATCACTATAGTCTTTATTTCGAACACGTGGGTCGTCATGGTCCATCCCAATTCTGATGTCGAAGAATCGATATCAGAAGGGGCGCAATATCGGAAATAACACTCACAAAACCTTTGTTAACACTTTTAATTACTTGCTAACACACACTGAGTACAAAATAATCAAGGATGTCCGAGATATGGCTCGATTAAAAACTTAGGAACGCGGGAAGATTATCGTGGACGACGTGGCGTGACCAAGATGTCTACACAGCTTGACGGACCGATTCAAAGTGTTCACTTCACTCAACTGTCCGTCCAAGTGGCCTACCCCACACAGGTTTGCCAACATATCTGTCAACGTCAGTACCTGTCAACGTCGAATACCTGATTAAACTTCTGAATCGATATTCGACTCGACTATTCGCTCGGTGTTGCCATTACTCCACGCTAAGCATCCCCAAGTGTTATTACACTTGGCATTCCTAAACGTTATCTGTCAAATCTAACTTCATAGTTCCTCCAATGAGAGACAGATGGCGTTATTCTAAATTAACACTAATCAATAAAGATTCTAAATTGAGTTTCTGTTTTGATTTCACACTAACGATAATAGATGGCGTTATTCTAAAGTAACAATAATCCATAGAGATTCCAAATTGTGCTTCTGTTTTGATTCCTCGGCAATGACAATAGATGGCGCTATTCTAAATTATTGTGCTTCTGTGTTGATTCTGCGACATATATCTATATATTATAATAGTTATATATTTATATATATAATATTTATAAGTATAGCTCTCTCTGGAATGTGACTCCGAGCTCCCCAAGATTACTTTTAGAGGTATATCAAACCCAATTTGTTTGAAATAATGTCCGATTGCACCAATATTCCCAGCGTGGCTTGAACTGGAAACTCCCTAAATGCGACTCCAGCAGAGCTTAAAACGTTCTTTGGGTGCTCTATGGCAATGAGCGTCCTAGGTTTTCCACGGTTCAGGATGTTTTGGTCTGCAGAAACAACAGTGAACCTAATTGCTCAAAATATAACTCGCAATGGGTATTTCAAACTGAGATCGAATATAAAGACCAAAGACTTACTCAAGAGTGATAGATCGTTGCAGGCAAGTGGGCGAGGTAGCTACGATTGTGTAGTGCGGCAAGATAAAAAAACTCGCAGTCATCAAGTGGTTAGATAGTAAGCCGATCCAAAAGCGTCAGCATAATGACGAGGCCCCCTCTCTAGAGGGCCAAAGCTTGCCGGGGTCTCTGCGGGACTTATCTCATTACCGTGACCCCGGAACATAAAGGGCTATTGAAGGACACCGTGGATTTTAGTCAGTACAATCCCTCCCGCCCTGCCCGAGGTGGGAGGAACATTTGATGATATTACCACGCTAAAAAAAAAAGGGCAAAAGCAAGGCAAATATCACCGTAAAAAAAGGCAATAAAAATGATGATGATGACTATTGCACTGTTTGTAGAGGGGCTTATCTGAATAGCAACGTAGACTGGCTAAAATGTGCTATTTGTAACAAATGGGTACACGAAACGTGTGGCATGAAGGGTATGAATAATTGTTTTTGTAACAATTGCAATTAATATCTACTCCTATAAGTAATGAAAAGTCTGATTATTATTCATCTTTAATGACTGACGACATAAATAAGGAAATAGTTTATTATTGTTATTCCTAATATTATAGTCTTTGATTTGTTATTCCAAATAAGAAAAGTTCATGTTTATATAAGAAGTGACTGATTATTTTGTTGTTTTTTTTTATAATTGTTAATTATTTTGATCTCAATTTGTTTTGATTCTAAGTGTTTGACTTATTAAGTGTAAATGTGTAACAGCACATAATTTGTGAAACGTCTCGTATTCAAATGACACAAAGCGTCACATTAGTCCGTTTCAGGACACCTACTGTCCTTTTCAATGCTACCTGAGTCAAGAAACGGACAAGCGACAGAGATACAAAAAAGCAATGTATTCATTATAATAAAGTTGATTTTCTTAAAACATGGTGGTGGCGCCTTGGCCACTTTATGAATTATTGAATGGACTGTATTTGCGGTTGCGAACTACACGATTGACAACGCTGGTGGTTAGGTATTTCGAGTTGCGTTAGGATGCAAGGACAGACAGAATTCAACTCGAAAGCAATGGATGGGAAAGCACATACCTTTCTCATGAAGCCTCGTCGTCTCGGTGTCGGGGCTCGTTCGATTTCCAGGGTTAGAAGGCAGCAATGCTTCAAGATAATGTCTTCACACAATAGACACAAACACGCACTATTAGTTCAAGTCCTTTTTCACATTAAAATGGATACGATTTCACAGCTTTCTTACAATTTTTAACTGGAGCGTTCAATCATCAAACAACACTTGATGGCGGCGAGATCGGAAGTGGTCAACCGAAAAACATGGCGACCTTTTTTCTTCTTATTCACTCTTTCGTATGTGCAGGAGGGAGAGGGATATACAGGAAATTAGCGAATGTCAATCCTATCCTTAATTATTTTAAGGTTGGCGCAACCACATGGTGTATTACTAATATAATAATAATTATAATATCTGAATTCCCTAAGGATAGTTAACGAGTTTTTAAGTATTTAACTACAATATCTAATAATACTCCGAAGTTAAACGTCCGTTTCATGGCGGATCTCCATAAAAATAGTTATGGTGCTACAGTCCCAGTCACAAGACATAAGAACTGTGAAAGTACCGTAGGTGCTCATTCCAAAGCGTAGATCTCTATGGAGAAGAATGAGCAAAAAACTCCTTGGACACTCTTTTTCAATCGCCAAATTATAACAGAATCTTTGTTACATCATTCATCTTCAGATGGTGCTGTGAGAACGATGTAGCAAGTAAAGGTGTCCATAGGAAAATGTAAAATAGACAATTCAAGAAAATTATAAATCGACACCTCCATGCAATAACGTCGCAACTCACTTTTTTTCCAAAAATTGAGATACAACGGCATAGTTATGCATTTTTTCTGTACTATCATTGTAATTGTATTCCCTTTCGTTTCTAAAATAAACCAACGACAAAGTATTGTTACTAATCCAAAAAATATTTTTTGTCAACAATATAATTGCAACTTGATTTACAATTTATAGAAAATATTATGAGTAGCTTGTTTATCAAATACAACAAAATTGTAACATTAGATACAATCTATGTACATGATAAAATTACGGTTTATGATCATAAAATGTACTGTTACTGCATTGTAAGTTGAAATACAATGATGTTGCACGGATCTTTACGTTAGTTTTTAGTGCATTACGACAATTTAAGACGAGTTGCGATGTTCTATTTAGTAGTTTACTGGGAGCTCATAGAATTTCGGTGTTGTTACGATGCTTTTTTTTAGGTGGTAAAATCATCAAATGAGTCCTCCCGGGTGGGACGGAAGGGACTGTCAGACTCTTACTGACTAAAATCCACCCGTGTTCCTTTGGATACCCTTTACGTTCCGTGGCCACGGTATCCTGGGTTAAGAAAAACCCGCGACCCCAGCAGGCATTTGGCCCACTAAGGGGCCCCGTCAGTTTGCTGACAACTCCCCGAAGGCACGCGCGTAACACGACACGACGCGCCACCGACCCGGGCTTGGTCCTTGGTCGGACGGCGAGCTACCCATTACTCATCGTCCGCAAGCCCGCTCCGCCGCTGTGCCCTCTGCTAATCAGAGGGACACGCGTTGGAGCGTCCACCCGACAGGCTATTCGCATACGGGCAAAGAGACCCCTTAGGCACACAGTGCCTAAGGAAGAGTTTTTGCCCGCATCCCAGGGTGCACCGGCCCGAAAAACTGGTCTTCCCCACGGACGTATCCGAAAGGGAACTCCAGTCCACGGGCGCACGTGGAGGTTTCCTGTCTTAGCACCCCGTTGTTACGTTGCTTGGTAAATAGAAGTGAGAAGGTGTACAAAGTGACTATTGCGGTGTTTATAGTGTAAAACCATAATAAAATGAAGCGTAACCAAAATATCTTTAATTTGGCATCATCATTAAGTGGAATTTAAACTGGTAATTTGTATTTGAATTATAAATTCTCAGTGTTAGCATAATAATAATACTGTTCAAGCCGTTTCCGAACGCAATTAAAACGTCACCGTGCGCGTCAGCGAGCGATTCCGCGCGCTTTGAGACATTGGGTGACAGCGACTCTTTCTACTTTGTTATACCACAATATTGTTGAAACTGTAATAAATACCTAACCAAACAACAAGTCTAAATTAATGGAGCCGCCCAACACAAATCACCCATTCATTTGGTGACCCCGACGTGATTCGACCAACTACGAAAAAGTACATACGAAAAGTTTTCGTCGCAACGGGTTGGTCATTCGAAGATCAAAGGAACGAGCACCTCGAGAAACTCGCCAGCCAGCAGCTGCAGCCATCATTTCCGAGGGAAGTGCATCCTTTTCCATTTTCTATCCTTTGATCTATCCTGTGCTTTAGTTTGTGTGGACATCGTTGGTAACTCCGATGACTATGTCAAAAGTACATCACCGCAACTTTTAATATTCAGATGGGGGCTGGTGCTATTTAAGTTGAAATGTTGAATGAACTTTATTATAATCTGTACTTATTTTAAATTTTAGATAAAGAGGAAGCTTCAACTTCGTCCAAGGCGGATGATCATGTACCAATCAAACAATATCCTTATGTACGACAGTAATTACACGCACAACTTAACATAAGTTCTATGGACGAGCTTTCCCCATGTAATACCGACGAAATATCAAAAATTATTGACAACCTCGACTCCAACAGTAGTACAGGCTTGGACGGCGTCAGCACAAAAGCTATTAAATGCCTTAAAAACATAATTGTGGAAAGATTAACGAACTGTATAAATATTTGCTTAGCGTGCGGCACTTTCCCCGACTCACTAAAGGTTGCAAGGGTCAGTCCTATTCACAAATCTGGAAGTAGAACCCCGGCAACTACCGACCAGTATCAGTCTTACCCGTTATTTCGAAAATATTCGAGCGAGTATTATACAACCGCTTAAGCGAATATTTGACCAAGAAGTATTTCTTAATTGATCAACATTATGGTTTTCGCTCTAAATCAAGTACTGTCGCTGCCTCAGTAGATTTAATAACGAAAATTAAAACGAATATTGATAAAAGAAACGTTGCTGTTTCATTTTCATTGGCCTAAAAAAAGCGTATGATACAGTTAGCCATCAAAAGCTATTACAAAAGTTACACAACATAGGTATTTCCGGCAGCGCCCTCAGTATGTTTACTTCATATTTAAAAAATAGACGAGGAGTTGTTAAAATAGATAACTTCACCAGCTCGATGCAAAACATAGTATATGGCTGTCCACAAGGCTCAATAATTAGCTCATTACTGTTTCTAATATATATAAATAACATTGATAAAATAGGATTGAAAGGACACCTAACGTTATACGCGGATGACACTTGCCTCTTTTATTTCGGCAAATCATTACAGAACATTTTAACTGATGCGCAACAGGACCTTGACCTACTCAGTGAATGGTTAAAATATAACTTACTGACTATTAACACCTCAAAAACATCTTTTATGATATTCGCTGCGAAAAATAAACCTTTACCTGAATTTCCACCCCATAAGATCAACGGCGACAAAATCAAACAGTCTAGTCACGAAAAATGTCTCGGTCTGTGGGTAGATGACAAACTAAGTTGGAAGTTGCACATCGAAAATGTTAGAACAAAATTAATATCACTATTAGGAGCGTTACGTAAAGTTACAGCATGTATCCCGAGAAAAGCACGTCTAATTATATATAACTCTTTAGTCAAATCAAACCTAGAATATTTAATCGAAGTGTGGGGATCAGCGGCTAAATCTTATCTTAAGCCACTGCAAAGAATACAGAACAAAATTATTAAAGTACCTATTCCACTACCATTATCTATATAATCCAACAAAAAAATTATACAACAAAACTAAACTTCTAAATCTCAAACAGCTATATACATATTACACCTGCATTCTCATAAAAAAAAATCACTACGAATTCCATACAATCAAACATACAACTACGCAAAAAAATACCATTATATAACACAAGAAGTAAAAACAAATTCCAACTAATGACCACATGAGCACGGACTAATTATGGTAAAAAAACAATATTAGTGGAGGGAGCACAACTGTTCAATGATTTACCAGAAGATTTAAAGAAGTGTGATAGTTTAAACATATTTAAGCGTAAATTGAAAAACCATTTATCTAATAAGAATACAATAGCGTCGCCATAGCCCCAGAGACAAATATTATGTTACACTAAGAAATAACTTTGTATCTCATTATAAGTGAACTTTATGTTTTTATGAGAAATTAATGTCTTTAAACCTAATCATGCTACCCAGAAAATTACTCCACCAAATGATGATAGCCATTTTCTCGAACATGGTTACGATTTACTTTCATTAAAAAAAATATACGGAACAATGCTCAGGTGCGCTATTATAAAGACTTGTCCACCTCATCCAGTATAAAAGAACCATTTTCTCCTGATGTTTCTGAGTCATTGGAGTTAATGTTCCTTGCCTCTGAACGAAAAGTCGCAAGCAGCGCGCTTGTTATCCGTATGAACGTCGCTCGCAAACGTCAGTGCGTGCGCCGTCGTAGTGTTCATTTTAAGGCCGACCCGTTGGGAAACGATACTGATGTCGCTGAGCATAGCATTGAGGTGCTCCAACGAGTCTGCCATGATGACTGTATCATCGGCAAAACGAAGGTGAGTGATGTATTCGCCATTGATGTTGATGCCCTGTCCGTTCCATTCCAAGAGCTTGAAAACGTCCTCCAAGGCGTTCGTGAACAGTTTCGGAGAAATAACGTCTCCCTGTCTCGCGCCTTTCTGCAATCGGATTGGTTTCGTGCTCTCTTCCTGAAGTCGGATGGACATGGTGGTGTTTCTTTACAAACACTTCAAAACTTCGATATACCTATCGTCGATATGACATCGTTGGAGGGACTGCAATACTGCCCAGGATTCGATTGAATCGAAGGCTTTTTCATAGTCCACAAACGCTAAACATAATGGCCGATTATACTCCTCTATCTTCTGTATAATCTGGCGGAGCGTGTGTGTGGTCTATGGTACTAGAACGTTTTCGGAAACTGGCCTGTCCGGGGGGCTGGAAATCATGTGTTGATGTGTATAACTGTCCGTAATACCTCTTAAGCTCTCTCAGGATCTCCGGTTTCATCGAAATGATGCTGCCGTCGTTAATCTTCAGCTTTGTCATTTGGCTTTGCCCATAGACGAATTCTTTGCGAAGACTTTTGAGCCCTGGTTCCGCTCGATTGCCTCTTTGATCAGTGCCGCACTATAGGTACACAGGTCACGTCGTATTGATTTAGAGATTCGTCTATTGAGTTTGCCATATTCCGACATATCAACTGAACATTGCAGCCTAATCTCGGTCCGGTCTTGCATCAACTTGATGGTTCCGTTCGAGTGCTTTTGAGGCTTATTGCGGCGCGGGTTCTTAAAGAACTTGGACCGCACAGCTTGGACAGTTTCCACCAACCCATAATCTCGTCCACACTTTCATTCGGTTAGGCACTGGAAGCGATTGTGCAGTTCGAGTTGAAAGTCTTCTGGGTTCTGGATATGGGCAGGAATAGGTCAGAGCGTGGACTTCACCAGACGAGACCTTTCAAGCTTCACATTGATATCAAATTATACAAAAGTCATTTATTCAAATTAGGCTGATTTATCAGCACTTTTTGAAGGTCAATTTTTTACATAAGACAGTCCCCCAAAGCGCAACCCCTTCGACACTTCCTAGTGTTTTGGCTGGGAAGAAGTGGCGGAATATTTAAATATTTAATGTGCCTCTGACGATTCGGTGATCACTACCGGTTTTTACCTTGGCGATCACAGAGACATCGCTGAATATTCGCTTCTTGGTCGTCATGATGAAGTCGATCTCATTTCTGGTAGTACCATCGGGGCTTATCCACGTCCACCTCCTGGATGGCCGCTTCTGGAAAAAGGAGTTCATTAAATGGAGTTCTTCCTTTTCCATCAAGTCTACCAGTCGCTGGGCCCTATGGTTTCGCTTCCCATACCCAAATGGCCACTCTCAACTCATCGCCATTCCGTGCGGTGAAGTATGTTTCGGAGGTATGTATGGCCTCGGATAACTCCTCATGCAATGCCTCTACTTCATCATCAGAATGTGTCGAGAACGGCGCATATGCGACCTGTATGACCTTCAACAAATACCGGTTGGTTATTCTAAGTATAAGGTATGCTACCCTACTCGACACACTGTCGACTTTCACAACGTTACACAACGCCACGTGATGAGGGATCTGTGGACAAGAATTCCAACACCACCCTGGGATTTACGGTCTCCTTCCCGGTAGAAGAGCATGTTGCCGGAATCTAGAACTATCGTATCTTGACTCTCTCTTCGGATTTCAGATAATCCCAAGATATCCCAGCGCATTCTGCTCAATTCTTCCTCCAGCTCGATAATCTTCTCATCGGTCCTCAATGTGCGGATGTTGTGTGTTGCCAGGGCCAAAGTTCGTTGAGGGTGATAGCGGGGCATCTGCCGGGGATTCTTAGCACTCCCGATCCGCTACCCAGACCACGAATAGCGGATAAGCGAAGAAGCGAAAAGCGGTTTAAGGACGTACCCGGGTCTCCTTTTATACACAGAAAAAAATCTATTGCAGGAAAGTTTGTGCCATATTCTGCTATAGTTTGGATACAATTCCGCAAAGATGAAACAGGTTAAATGTTTTACAAAACATCATTTGATCAGGAAACTTGAAGAATTCAGTTTCATCAAAAGTCAACAGAGAGGATTTTCTGTGCCCACGCCGAAACTAATTCGAGAAACTCAAAAGCCCATTTCGAGACTGAAATAGAACGACTTACAAAAATCGTTGCAGTGGATTCCATCCATGTTCCACGATTATTATAAAAATGTGCAGATGTCCCTAACTTACCTGAAGCATGCGAGGAGCTGTTTTGGTTAAAAATAAATATATTTTTTATTTTCAGTTTTGTGAAGTAACTTTTGTTTTATTTTATTAGTACACCCTTCCTAAATTCTAAATATTTCCATAATGCTACATACTGGCAAGAGACATAATGTTTCTACGTGCTGAATTCCAATAACATCCACAAGTTTTATTTAGAGGAAAACAATAGTTTTATGATACAAGATAAACAGTCTCAAGCCCACAAAATCAGATAAGAATGAATTTTATTGTAATTATGTGTAAAACATAATAATTCCATCTAAAAATAATAAAAAATACTGTTGAATTTGTTCTAATATATGTAGCAACTATGTCAAAATAGCATTGAAAGTTTCACTCCACCCATTTTTGCCTCTCCTGTAAAATTTTCGTTTTGTGGCATACTGTTGTACACCTCTGAGGTACAGAATTATGAAGGTATTTGCACTCCTAGCTACACAAATTGTGCTAAACCTCTTCAATCACTCACTCAACCATAAAAAGGCAGGAGTCTAAGTGTAAAGAATTAAACCCCCAAGCTATAAGGAAATGTAGTATTTTATGCAAAAAAAGGAAAACGTCATCAAGACAATTTCATTCTAAGTTACCTTAAAGTGAAAGCTCCGGTTCGCCGTGCATCCAAGGTTGGACAAGGCAAAAAATCAAAAACATTTACCGCAATGTATGTCAAAACATATACTTAAACTTACCGATTATTAGAGTTCGCCAAACAGTATTCTTAATTATCCTCAACATTGGCGTTCAAAGGGGTTTTTTAGCGTGGTAAAATCATCAAATATTTCCTCCCACCCAGGGCAGAGCAGGAGGGACTGTCAGACTTATACTGACTAAAATCCACGGCGTCCTTCAGTAGCTCTTTACTTTCCAAGGTCACGGTAATTTGATAAGTCCCGCGACCGCGTTCATAGGGAACGGTCAATTTCAAAAAGATTTTTAAATACGGGAGAGTTACCTGAAGACCGTCGAGGCGGAGTCAGAGCTTCACAAAAATACTATAGGTATATACGAGTATCTTCAACAATGGAACGGAAATATATCGCCTCCGAACTCAATGTAAAAAAGATGTGGCGCATGTACCAGGAAGCAAAAAAGGATGACACGAATTGAATGGTCAAAGTCCAGCCGGGGTCGCGGGACTCACGAATTACCGTAATCCCGGAACGTAGAGGGCTATTGAAGGACGGATTTTAGACAGAACGAGTCTGACAGTCCCTCCCGCTCTGTCCTTGTTGGGAGGACTCATTTAATGATTTTACCACGCTAAAAAAAAACGAAAAAAAGGGCCAATTACCTAATGTATTACAGGATCTTTAACAACGAATTCAATATAAGCTTTTTCCAACCGAAAAAGATCAATGTGAGGATTTGGTTGACAAATTAGCCGGAGTAAACCGCACACAGGGAAGAGTGGAAGGTTATAGACATAAGCCCAGCAGTGGGACATCACAGGTTAAAATATAAATAAATTGTATTGTAGCTGTTTATGATCTTCAGGCTGCAATGCCTTGTCCTAGAGGAGATGCATCAAACTTTTATTGCGTATCAAAATTAAATACATATGTCACAATACGCAATATTACATCTAAAGACACTGCATGTTATGTCCGGCATGAAGGTGAAGCTAAACGCGGTGCAATAAAAATAGGATCTTCTTTGCTTAAATACATACACAATTAAAAGCTTATAGCTGAAGAACTAGATTCAAAATAAGTTTTTTATTCCGACAATTGCTGTGCCTAGCAAAAGAACCAGTACCCTTTTTTTTTTTTTTTTTATCGTGGTAAAATCATCAAATGAGTCCTCCCACCCCGGGCAGGGCGGGAGGGACTGTCAGACTTGTACTGACTAAAATCCACGGTGTCCTTCAATAGCCCTTTATGTTCCGGGGTCACGGTAATGGTATAAGTCCCGCGACCCCGGCAGGCTTTGGCCCTCTAGAGAGGGGGCCCCGTCATTATGCTGACGCTCTTTGAGGCGCGCGTGGAACACAACGCGCCGTCGACCCGGGCATGGTCCACCAGTACCCTTAGCACGAGTTTTCAGTATTTCAGACGTAAAGTAAACTGCAACTTTGACAACTTCAAATTGACAATTTTCAAGGAAAAAATTAGTTCCTTCTTCGCACACCAGAGGCGCTATTCCATTTTTTCATACAAGAAACGCTGTAAATACTGGAAAGACGCTGTAAAGTAAAAGAGTGAAAACTCGTGCTAAGGGTACAGTACATAACAGCTGTAACAGCTTATGTATATGTAGTTTACCATCACGATTTTATTAATTCAATAATTCACAAATACCTACCTAATAAAAGGGCACACTCTTAATGAGGGTGATAATGTCCTCTCCCTTACTGAAAGAGGAGTTGGTAACGCTCTGAAGTCTGGACCCCTGCACTTTATAAGAAATGCTAAAAAAAGACGTGAAGCATATCAATTAAATGAATTAGTACAAGATTTTTTTGATATTAAAGCATTGGCTTCATCGATAGGCAAAATTTTATATTAATAGTGATAATTATGTCTTCTCCTGAGGATAAACCCGGACCTTCCTCACCAAGTTTATTAAGCGCCTTATTTCGTAAAAGAAAAGGTATCTTCTACAGAACAAGTTTGTGCTAAGAAAACGTACGCACAGAAGGAAACACAAGTTACTTCAGAAGCCATTGATTAGCTGCTTAACTAGCCACCAACGGCAACCGGATAGACAATGGCCCTGCTGGTAGCTACCTCAGCCCCTCCGACTAATACTTCACCCCTTTGACGTCTGTGCGAAACTCTGACTTCAATTGTCAACGTCAAATTAAAAATTGCGGGGTATCAAACGCCAACCCCCATTACAGCTAAAGTGCTAATTGAGTGAAGTTTAGCGTTGATTTAATTCCGTAGCTTATCCTCTCAATATTTAACTGGAATACTGCTCTTAAAGCAATTATGTACAGTGAGTGCTGTGTTGTTGGTTGTCAGAGTGAACGAAAAGACATTAAACTTTATAAAATACCAGACAGGACTCTTGTGGATGAAGTGCGTACAGTTGGAACATTTACGGAGCCCGAGCCCCAATCTTCTTGGGAAGTATTTCGTGTGTGCGAAAAATTTTGAGAAAACCAGTTTTACACGAGGAAATAGATCTCGTCTGCATCAAAATGCCGTCCCAACTTTATTCTCCGAAGATGAAATAAAAATGAAATCGGACCACGTTAGCAAAAGTTATGCGTGGTCATACGTAAAAAAAAGAATATGACGAATTGAGAACCTCCTCCTTTTTTTTCGTCGGTTAAAAAAGAAAGATCAAGAGAAGAAAAAAATAACGATAAAGAAAATATTGGAGCTGATACGGCGGTTTATACAATGGACATGCAAGCTGTATTGTTATGCCCAAGAATGCAAGCATCAGCTACTTACTATAAAACAAAACTAAAAGTTCATAACTAACTATACACAATACAATTTAAAAAAAGTCACTTGCTCCGTATTTCCAGTATTTAAGCCCAGTACAAAAATTGAGATTAAAGAGTAAATTACAAAATGTAATTGCCGATGAAATTGCTTTAACGACTTCCCCCTCCCCCTCGAACTCTTCATATTCTGCTTCAATTTTACCATCTCCAGTACACTCGACCATCGTCACGTCGTCGCCACCGTCTCAAACTCGTCAATTTTACGAAACATTTAATGACGATGTTTAAATACCAAACATAATATTGTTTTTCTTTTTCGTTTTTATCCAACTTACCTAAATACATAATTATAAATGACCTACTTCAGTCTTTTATTTCTATCTCCATACATTATAGGAATCAATTTACACACATACCTACATAATAGGGTAAATATGCCTAATTTGCTTAAGGTGCATTCACACAGGTAGCCCGCTAAATTCAAATTTTCGTTGGTTTTTTGGGAATTGCAGCTCTGTTTTACGTTGTATGATGATCAAAATGCAATTCGCGACTGTAAAGATAATAATTATATTTACTAAATATTAGTCATCGAAATTATGTTAATTGTCAGTCTTCATCATAATGGACTCAAGCATGACTTTTTCATAAAATATTGATTCTTGAGTCCAATATGATGAAGACTGACAATTTATATGATTTTAGTGCCTAATATTCAGTAAATATATTATCTTTACAGTCGCGAATTGCATTTTGATCAACATACCTACAACGTAAAACATAGCTGTAGTTCCTAAATAACCGAAGAAAATTTGAATTTGGCGGGCTACCTGTGCGCATTCACCTTAAGTTAAGCATTGTTAGAAACTAATGCTGTCTTTGTCAGTCGTTAAAACAATGAAGGAGACAACGTTAGTTTTTAAACGAGGATTAATTTAAGCAACGTTTATGAGTAGAGGTAAATTATAAAAAACGTACCTTAATGTTAACACCAATCTTTGTTCCACACTAATACGAGTATAACGAGTACAATCACTGCGTATTCCATTACAGATGTAATCAAATGTTTCTGTTGACATACACAAATATTCGTAAAAATCTTTTTCGTTTTTCCTTACGTCGAAATACTGATTGTGAAATTCACCGCGCTGCTTTGTATTTTTATAAAGTGTATTATGTGGTCCACGTTTCCTTTTCTTAATGTGATTTACGATTAAAGAAATATTGCCCGACAGCAACAACTGTGCATTTTTGTTAAGAGCCATTTCGAGTGTGATCGCAGCGAAGCGGTTTCATCGCACGATGAAATCGCATCGCATTATCGCGCGAGCGATGACAATAGGACACACGATTTCTTATCGTGCGAGCGGTTTCATCGCACGATGAAATCGCATCGCATTATCGCGCGAGCGATGACAATAGGACACACGATTTCTTATCGTGCGAGCGGTTTCATCGCACGATGAAATCGCATCGCATTATCGCGCGAGCGATGACAATAGGACAGCGCCGTAGACTTATTGAACTCACTTGGTGCGAGTAAGCAAGCCGATGGAGAAATGGAAAAAGGTAAATTACCACTTTATGTCTCATGAAAAGAACCGTAGGAAATAATGTTTTATACGTTATTTATTTTATTTATATTATACCTATTGTTTTCATTTATCATTCTATAAGGTATTTTCACACTGAGGTGTAAAAAAATAGACCAGTTCTATTAATGTTATAAATGAGAAAGTGTGTGTTTGTTTCTATGTAAGGATGTGAATGTATTTTCCGTTTTCACATCAAAACGGCTTCACTGATTTTGATGAATTTCGAAACAGAGATAGATGGAACGTTTCACACAGTTATAGGCTATAAAGAGGGAGGGAAATGGTTAAAGCAGCTGGATACAGCTAATATAATATAGATTTAAATGTGTTGAGCACTCATTGAATGAATCCACCAGTTAAACAATATTAGTACCGACCTGCACTGGGCCAGTTTGGTGGATTATTTATGGGCCACTCCTTCTCACAGAGAGGAGGCCTGTGTCCCATCAGTGGGAACATTTATAAGCTGATGATGATGATGAACAATATTAGTAGGTATTCTAGTAGTTGTTAATAACACCTTACCTATGTGACTAATGACTTGAGAGTGATAATCATATGCATGACTAAAATTAACAATATAGGCATGGGCAGATTGGAAAGCGAAAACAAAGAAAAAAGCCTTGGATATTCGACGTGAGGCATCTCGCACTGGTGGTGGTCTAAGCAGCAGACTAACTCTCACAGCTTTAGAAGAGAGGGTGTTGGGTATGATAGGTCTAACGTCAGTCATTGGTCTGGCTGGAATTGAGGAGCGAGGCTTTGATGTTAGTTAGTTTTCTATGCTTTTAGATTTTGCTTATTGTATTTGTTTCTTTAATAAAAAAGCATTTTTTCTAATTTAAATTCTTCATATTTTTCAGGCCCCACAATCTGAGAGAATCTCCCCACCACCAGTGACTGATTCCATCCAACATGTCGTTCCGTCAATTTCTCCCACAGATTTTATAGCAACACAGCATATTGAATCTCAGTTTACACAAGGTACCTTTAAGTTAATTTGTTAATATTTTTTTCAAAACGCTCAACGATAAAAAAAAGTATAGAGATCCTTCTCCATACGTACTTACCCTTGCGAATAAGTGTATTAAAATATCTATTGTATCCCATCCCATTTCCTTTAATTTTCGACGTCGAAAAGCGCCTCTTCGATGGCCTAATTGAAATAAATAACTTGACTTTGGGAAACTGTTATGACTGTTAATTTATTTAAACACAATTCAATATGCGGATATAATTTTTTTTTCTTAGATACGACATCTACCGCCTCTCCAGCTATGTCACCTCTTCCTCCAGTGGTAATGCCGCCGCCCGGGCCCTCCTCAGCGCCGATGCTGACGAGGACGGCGACGTCGCCTATAACGACCACATCACGGGGAGCTCGGCAACGACGGCGGAATCCGGCAAATGCTTTTCCCGCTGCATCTTCACCTACCTAATCCACGCCGCGACGCCGCGGGCTACTTCGAGCGCGCACACGGCGTATACAAATGCCCTTCGAACGAGCAACCAGTGAGTTCGTGGCTGTTGAGATACGCCGGTTGCGATTAGAGGAAAACAGAGACAAAATGAAAAACGAGAGGGAGGTGGACAGACTACGGTTGGAATCAAGAAGGCTTGATTTGCAAGAGAGGCAAGACGAAACTCTTAATCATTTGGCTCGTGCTGTAGATAGTTTGGTACAAATATCACCACAGCTGAGACTTTCATCACTACGTTCAACAGATATTATCCCATAAAATTTTAAATGTGGTGATGGATTGTTTCAGCTTGTAGCTATGAATGTTTCACATTGTCTACAATATCTGAATACGTACGTACGTACACAGACTCAGTCAGAAATGGCAAGACAGGCGTTTGTTAATTCTGACAGTCAGTGGTGGCGGGTTTTTCACCAGATATGTGAGGAGGAACGGTTGAGATTAATGGAGAAAGAAATACAACAACAAGAGCGGTGGTTGGACCTATTTGCTCAATGTATCGTTTTACGAAATAGAATAGCAGATATTTATGACAAATAAATTAGACCTCACGCTTGGTGCAGTACCTGAACCGATTGCTCAGATGCAATTTTCAAAGTTAGTGTAGCTAGTATTTGTTTTTAACAGACTTCCAAAAGGAGGAGTTTCTCAATTCGGATGTTTGTTCGGGCATAACTCCGTCGTTTACCAACCGATTTGAAAAAATATTTTTTTGTTGGAAAGATCCCATTAAAATTTTATCGAAATCAGACTAGCGCTTTTTGAAAAATCAACAAAAATCTAAAAAGCTTTCAACATTGTCTACACCGATTACTCCGAGGTTTCTGGTCCGATTTCGATGATTCTTTTTTTTTTCGATACAATATATCTGCCATTTGGTCCCATACAATTTTCATTTAGTTTGGTACGGCAGTTTTTATTTTTAGCTCATACATTGGGCGATGCGATGTTATTACCGGTGCTACGGATTATAAAATTCTAGTGCCCATGTAAAAAATTATGTATTTGACAATAATTTGGGTTGAATATTTAAACCAAAAACGATAAAATAAAAAAAATTCTTCGAAAGCCAATGAAATAAAAAATAAAGTCACCGACTTTCGAAAAAAAAGTTTTTTTGTGGGTTATTTTGAACTTTTTAGGGTTCCGTACGTCCGAATACAAAAACGGAACCCTTATAGGATCACTCGTGTGTCCGTCTGTCTGTCGCTTACAGTCAATTATCTCCGAATCTACTAGACCGATTGGGTTGTAATTTGGTACACATATCAATTCCTGTGACCCAAGCACAGAGGTGTGACGTGAATAGATGAAATCTGTATGTGGGAGGTAATTTTTGGGGGGGAAGGGGAAAATGAAAAAAAAAAGTTTTGAAAACTGCATCGTGTGACATATCAAATGAAATGTCTTGTTGAGGCGATCTTAAATATATTTTTTTTGTAATTTTAAAATAAATAGTTTCCAAGTTATTCAAGAAAATAGACGAAATTTGACCATTCCCCCTCCCGCCTTATCTCCGAAACTACTGAACCTAAAATTTTGAAAAAAATACAGGAATTAGTTTTCTACTTATATATTATAGGAAAACCTATAAGAAGTCCATATCTGTATATGGGAGGTAATTTTTGGGGGGGAAGGGGAAAATTAAAAAAAAATATTTAAAATCTGCATCGTGTGACATACCAAATGAAAGGTCTTGTTGAGACAATCTTAAATATATTTTTATTGTATATTTAAAATAAACAGTTTCCAAGTTATTCAAGAAAACAGACGAAATTTGACCATTCCCCCCCCCTTATCTCCGAAACTACTTCACCTGAAATTTTGAAAAAAATACAGGAATTAGTTTTCTACTTATAGATTATAGGATAACCTATGAGAACTCCATATCTGTATATGGGAGGTAATTTTTGGGGGGGGAAGGGGAAAATTTAAAAAAAAATATTTGAAAAGTGCATCGTGTGACATATCAAATGACAGGTATTGCTGAGACAAACTTAAAAGAATTTTTATTGTAATTTTTAAATAAATGGTTTCCAAGTTATTCAAAAAAAATAGACGAAGCTTGACCATTCCCCCCCCCCTTATCTCCGAAACTACTGAACCTAAAATTTTGAAAAAAATACAGGAATTAGTTTTCTACTTATAGATTATAGGATAACCTAGAAGAAGTCCATATCTGTATATGGGAGGTAATTTTTGGGGGGGAAGGGGAAATTTAAAAAAAAAATTGAAAACTGCATCGTGTGTCATATCAAATGAAAGGTCTTGTTGAGACAATCTTAAATATATTTTTTTTTGTAATTTTAAAATAAATAGTTTCCAAGTTATTCAAGAAAATAGACGAAATTTGACCATTCCCCCCCTTATCTCCGAAACTACTGAACCTAATTTTTTTTTAAATACAGAAATTAGTTTTCTACTTATAGATTATAGGAAAACCTATAAGAAGTCCATGATATTAAAATAATATGGTAAATCACTCAATATTGTGCGTACCAATTTGGGTCAGATTAAAAAAAAAAAACGTGATAGGTAACATCGTACGGAACCCTCTTCACGCGAATCCAACTCGCACTTGGCCGGTTTTTGTGGTTGTTTTGAAGTCGATTACATTTTTTTAAAGTTTTTAATGTAAATTTAAATTGTTATGTTGCGAGTCTTGACTTGTTATGTCTAAAATTATTGATGTGTTCCTTAATTATTACATTTATAGTTATTAAGTTTAAAATGCCGACTGATTAGTTATAATTTTAATTGTTAAGAAATTAAATTCCAATCGTTAGTTTTCTCTAATGTATAAAAATGTTTTAATATACATTTTTTTTAATTATCTAAATACGTTTTTCGTTTGACAAAAGGTTTCATAAACGAAATAAACCAAAGTTGGTTACAAAAACATCTTTATAATTCGAACTTAATTTAATATTTATCAAAAGCCTCCTAGCTAGCTGATCACGTAATGCTCTTCCCATTAGTGATACTCTAGATGTTTCATTTTCCTGTATTACTTCCATATTGTACTCGTAAGCTGTAAAGAAAAAAAATATTAAACAAACTATTTTGTTTTCCGTATCTTTTGTTTGAAGTGGGCATGGCCGGCGGAGGTGAGACTGCTTGAACTGAAACCGGCGGCGGCGTTGTAGACCCAGCTCAACTCAATGAAGATGAAAAAACATGTACAATCTCGGTATCATTTGTTGAATGAACTGCAATTAGCGTCTATCGGACGACAAGACAATCGTAAATCACTAGATTCCGCATACCGAAAGTCTATACGCGAGTTCAAAGATGACCGTGTCGACGAAACCAGGCATATTTTACGAAGATTAATAAATTGTGTAGTATTTTATGGTGCATTTGACATCGCTTTAAGGGGGGACGATCACTCCGGTATCACCGGGTGCCGACCTACCTCCGTCGCATAGTCGAGGATTACCTGACGGACAGAGCCGTCATCTACCGCGGCCACCGGGGGGAGTGGAACCGGCGAGAGATGTCGTGCGGTCTCCCACAGGGATCGGTTCTGGGGCCGCTCCTGTGGGTACGACTGGGTGCTGCGTGGCGATCTCCCTGACGGCGTCAGCGGAATTTGCTATACTGATGACACGCTTAAGGATAAAAAGGCGACATGAAAAGAGTGAAGAGAATGCTGAAAAAGTATGTTACAGGTACAGTGAGATCTTTAGTAAATAAATTTTAACGATGATTTGATTACATTTAAAAAACACTGTTTTAACATTGCTCACCAATATAAAATGTATCAAACATGCATTAAAACTTTAGATGAGGAATCTGTTGCTGTACACGTAGATTTCTCTGAAAATTATATACGTGCAAGTTAGGGACAGAGGTTCAATCTATGCACTTCGGTGCGTCAAAGATACAAATCATGTTGCACACGGGTGTTATGTATTGTAGAGATCGTGAGCCTTTGTCATTTGCAACAATATCCTCAAACAATTTTCATGTCCCTGAGGCAATATGGGCGCACCTGCATCCGATTTAAAAAATTAAAGAATACTTTCCGAAAGTAAAAACGATACACTTTTTCTCGGATGGCACTACTACGCAGTACAAACAGAAAAAAAATCTATTTGTTTGAGCAAGTCACCAAGAAACTCGGATTTACCACAAACACAATAATATAAGTATAGATTTTCTATGTTATTAATAGATTGAGGAAATGATATATGTATAATAATAATAGAACCTCGACCAACACCTAAGGAGGCTCTCGTTAGGCAGCTGGATCAAGGGCTTGATTCAGAAAGCAGTTCTTTTGGACACGGCGCGCATTGTTAGGAGGTTCCTTTCTCTGGAGCCCTGACTGCCGGTAGCTTGGACCCTGTTTCCGATACCGGTCTATTATTTATATTTTTAAATGTTTTTTGTATTTTTTTTTTTGTTTTTGTGAAAATATTGCTAGCAAGCTAACCCAAGCAACCCAAGCTAAGCAGAGCTTGTGTTATGGGTACTAGACAACTGATAAACAAACTATAATATTTCTAAATACATACATATTACAGATAAATATTACACCCAGACAGAACAAATGATCGTGCTCATCACACAAACATTTGTCCTGTAAGTACATATTATGTATGTATGTACATATACTACTCAACACAAAATAAGGGCCACCTGGTTTTTATCGATTTATTAAATAATTTTTAAATATTACTAGTTACAATGACTGAATCTGATTAATATTAATGGTTTTAGATAGAAATACACAAAAATTAAATATGTATTCCAATAAATCGCTAAAATAAACCAAATTGAATGAAAAGCGAGGAATTGCATGCAGGAATGTATCAAGTTACATAAAACATAAAAAATCGAAAAAATTACGTCTTTAATGTTCCAAAGTGTTCTTTTAAGCTTCTCTTTAAACTCTGTTCTCTCTGTTCTGCTCATTTTATGGGAGGTGGAATGTCCTGATTAAATACCGAACATTTTCTTTTGGGATACTCTACCAGCAAGTTTTCAGACAATTTATGAGATCCAGCTGCGTGTGGATGGGAATTTTACTTTCTTTTTCACTCTTCTTTAACTCATCTCTTAAATGCTCAATAGAACTCAGGTAAAAATCCTGAGTGTCCACTGTAACATCGTAATTCGAGCGTAAGGGAATGTTTGCACTGTTAGTCGCGTCGTGTTCGCTCGAGCATTATCCTGCTTCAAGAAGAACTGAGGTATTCCTTGCTGTGCGAATATTTTTTTTTTTTTTTTTTATGTTAATGGGTTTGCTCTTGACCTTAGTCTAGGACAAGAGTGACTAAGACAAGGTCGACGATGGAGCGAGCTTACCCAGAAGAAGCCTGTTTACTCTAACTTTGAAGAGATTAGGGTTGTATGCGTTTGGAAACACAGACGCAGGCAGAGAGTTTTTAATTGATTTTACTCCATTTTTAGTTTACAGTTTTTTTTTTAATTTATTTTTTTCTATAAAAGTGATAGGTATCAGGATGAATCCAAACCAGAAACTAAACGGAGGTGGGGCCTCCTCGGCGGCCTCATCGGCGGCCTCCTCGACGGCCTCCTCGACGACCTCCTTGACGGCCTCCTCGGCGGCCGCCGAGGAGGCCGTCGCGCCTATGGACCAAACGCTGCCGGCGCGCCGGCGGCGGGCGCCGCGGCGGTATTCGTGGCCAGCGCGGCGGCGGCGCGGGGACGAGAGACGTGCTCGGCACGCATTCCAGCGCGCGGTACTATTCGCGCGTCGTAGCACATCACCGCGCGCGATGCGCGCCGCGAATGGGATAATGTGGAGTTGCACCACATTCTCTACGCAATTTTGAGGGGTTACATCACCCTCGTAAATAAGTACGAGCTCAGTTTTGCGTGATAGAGATAACCGCCCCAGAGCATAACTCAGAACTCGCCAGAACAGTCTGTTTTGAGAGTGCAAGGGTCTGAAACCTGTTGTTTAGATCTTCTCTACACTCTTATGAATCAGTTTTTATTGAAAAAAAATAACCCACCAGTCGTCAATAAAAAGCAATGAAGCCCAGTCAAAACAGTTCAATAAATTTTCTCTTTCGCAAATGTTTCACGATTTGCACCATACGTTGCAGTTAACTGGAGGCGAACCAAGCATCTTCTTCAGTATTGTTAGTCTTTATGGAGTCGATTCGGAATAGTGTAGTCAATTATAGGGGTGCCTGTAGCTCGACGCAATGGAGTTTGTACGGTCCGCGCAGTAGATTTTCGCTCTATTTGCGCGGTTAAACAACCTTAATGGTCTTCTTGGGCTTTACTTACTTACTTTCTTCCTTGATCACGGCGTCTGGTGATATAACCCGTCTTTTAGGACCAGTTTCAAGCATTTTGAACCACTCGTTGGGAATATTCCACCATTAAACCTACCTCTTCTGGCTACGGGCCCCCTGGATTAAGGTGACACACCAAGTGGCTGTTTTTGCGTCCATATGTCTCCGAATACATGACATTACGAGATTGAAAGATCATTATAGCCTGCTTGCTGTAGTCATCATCATCATCAGCCGGAAAACGTCCACTGCTGAACATAGGCCTCCCCCTTAGACCGCCACGCCGAACGACAATTCGCCACTTGCATCCATCGGTTGCCCGCGACCCTCACGATGTCGTCGGTCCACCTAGTGGGAGGCCTACCTACGCTGCGTCTTCCGGTCCGTGGTCGCCACTCGAGAACTTTTCTTCCCCATCGGTTGTCAGTTCTACGAGCGATGTGGCCTGCCCATTGCCACTTCAACTTGCAAACTTTATGAGCTATGTCGGTGACTTTGGTTCTTCGCCGGATATCCATGTTCCGGATTTTATCCCGCAAAGAAACTCCGAGCATAGCTCTTTCCATCGCTCGTTGAGTGACTCTTAGTCTCTCTAAAAGGCCAGCAGTTAGAGACCACGTTTCAGAGCCATATGTCATCACTGGCAACACACACTGGTTAAACACCCTTGTCTTGAGACACTGTGGGATTTTCGATGAGAAGATATCACGTAGCTTCCCAAACGCTGCCCATCCGAGTTGGATTCTTCGGGCGACCTCTTTCTCGAAGTTGGACCTACCTAACTGAACAATCTGTCCAAGGTAAGTGTAATGGTCTACAACTTCGAGAGTATCATTCCCAACAACAACCGGTACGGGTGCCACATGGACATTCGACATGACTTTCGTCTTGTCCATGTTCATTTTAAGGCCGACCCGTTGGGATACGATACTGAGGTCGCTGAGCATAGCATTGAGGTGCTCCAACGATTCTGCCATGATGACTATATCATCGGCAAAACGAAGGTGAGTGATGTATTCGCCATTGATGTTGATGCCGAATCCGTTCCATTCCAAGAGCTTGAAAACGTCCTCCAAAGCGTTCGTGAACAGTTTCGGAGAAATAACGTCTCCCTGTCTCACGCCTTTCTGCAATTGGATTGGTTTCGTGCTCTCTTCCTGAAGTCGGATGGAGATGGTGGCGTTTCTATACAAACACTTCAACACTTCGATATACCTATAGTCGATATGACATCGTTGGAGGGACTGCAATACTGCCCAGGTTTCGATTGAATCGAAGGCCTTTTCATAGTCCACAAACACCAAACATAATGGCCGATTATACTCCTCTGTCTTCTGTATAATCTGGCGGAGCGTGTGTATGTGGTCTACAGTACTAAAACCTTTTCGGAAACCGGCTTGTTCGGGAGGCTGGAAGTCATCAAACCTGCGTTCGAGACGGTTCGTAATGACTCTTGAGAACAGCTTGTATACATGGCTCAGAAGTGAGATTGGCCTGTAGTTCTTCAACAAGGTGTTGTCACCCTTTTTGAAGAAAAGAACAACCACACTCCTGTGCCATGCTTGCTGTAGTAGTCGAAGAAAACTCCGTTAGAAGTTTGAAAATTAAAAAACACCATACCGTAAATTCTAAGTAATCTCAAATCGACACCTGCAATTTAAAACATCGTAACTCATTTTTCCCTACTTTTCAGTAGAGCGAATCAAAGATTTAAAAAATTCTTACTCTGTTCCTATAAGTCCTAGGGACCTCCAACTTTGTAAATACAAGTAAAAAGGTATAATCTACATTCCAGTATGACTAATACGTTGTTTACTTATGTATTTCATATATTTTTGTGACTTACAATGATATTTCACGAAAAACGATTTTCCAAATTACTATTGTAACTCAGACATACAATGCAAATTAGTACAATTATAACTATATTCACCGAAAAAATAATTGTAAGTCTGAGTTACAATGCACAATATATTTTTTTTTTCTATTATTGGAGTTACCATAAAATAAAAAAATGAAATAATTAGCAATGTTTTTATTATTATAATTATAAAATATCGAAATTAAGCATAAGCTAAACAGCCTTTACAATTAGGTTCACAAAGCTTGTAAGTTTTACAAAGAAAAGTAATGTAAACATATTTTTAAAATATTTTAATCAACTTTTTGAGGACACACAGTTCTCATTAGTCTTTTAATGTATTTGGATAAAGGAGGAAAAAATGTCTTTTGTGAGTGAGGCACAAAAGACAATTTCCTCCACTTATATCCAAATACAATAAAGCAAATCCAAATACGAGTACAATAAGAGGATAAAGCAAGCCATCGCTCTGTCACAAATTGTGACAGAGCGATGGCTTGCTTACGAAGTACTACGGCTACGCCGTGGGGCGCCGGCTTAGAATTGTGTTTCCCCAAATCATCCCGTGGGTGTCGTAAGAGGCTACTAAGGGACAAACCGGAGGTCGGGCAGCAGCGTCCTCCGTGTACTGCACATCCTCACTGCGATCGCCAACCCGCCTGCCAAGCGTGGCGATTTGAGGCAAATTGCCACCTAATAATGATTAAAACCACAGAAACCAGGCCCCCAGTCCCCGGCAGCTTCGCTATCCCTGGCGCGGGTAGCGGTCAAGGTAACGGCGGAGCAAGGGGTGCGAAGAATCTCCGGAAGAGATCCGGCTACCCACCCCCACGACGACTGGTTCTGGTAACTCACAACATACGCACAATGAGGACTGACGAAAAGATCTGCAAGCTGGAAGAGGAGCTGAGCAAGTTACACTTGGACATTATAGGGTTATGCGAAATCCGTAGAGAGAGGAAGGACACCGTAACCCTGAAATCTGGTAACTTGCTCTACTACCGGGAGGGCGACCAACAGTCCCAAGGTGGTGTCGGGTTTCTCGTTCACAAGTCCCTCGTAAACAACATAATAACCATCAACAGTGTGTCGAGCAGGGTGGTATACCTAAAACTCAGAATATCCAAAAGATATTCGCTGAAGGGCATTCAGGTATACGCACCGACCTCGTCACACTCCGATGATGAAGTGGAGACTATGTATGAGGACGTAAGTAGGGCCATACATAGTTCCAAAACCCAGTTCACTGTTGTTATGGGGGACTTTAACGCAAAGTTGGGCAAGAAAAGCGGTGATGAGTTGAGAGTGGGGCAATTTGGGTATGGGCAACGGAACCCTAGGGGACAGAGGCTGGCCGACTTTCTGGAGAAATAGGAACTCTTCATGATGAACTCTTTCTTCCAGAAGCCGCCTCACAGGAAATGGACCTGGTTGAGTCCCGATAGTTTTACAAGAAACGAGATAGACTTCTTCATGACCGACAAGAAACGGATATTCAGTGATGTCTCTGTGATTAATAGGGTAAAAACCGGTAGTGATCAACGAATCGTAAGAGGCTCGCTGAATATCAATGTTAAACTTGAAAGGTCCAGCCTGATGAAGTCTACGCTCCGACCTACTCGGCCCCACATTCAAAACCCCGAAAGCTTTCAACTCGAGCTCTCTAATCGCTTTGCTTGCCTTGAGAACTTAGCTTGAGTGGACGAGATCAACGACGGGCTAGTGGAAACTGTCCGCACGGTAGGGCCTAAGTTTTTTAGATACTACCGTAAAGATAGACCTCAGAAATTGACCGAGCAAACCTTAAACCTCATGGCTGAACGACGCTTGCTACAGTTGCAGTCTTCCGATGACGCGAAGTCATCTAAGCAGCTCAACAGACGTATATCTAAGTCCTTGCAACACGATCTGCGTCTCTTTAATACGAATCGTGTTAAAGAGACCATAGGTACAGCGAAACCATGGCTCCAAAGTGTTCGCAAAAGACAAGTCAATGTTTTATTTGAAAATATAATTATATTTTTAAGAATAATTCAACATTGTAACTCAATTTACAATGAAAGTTGATGAAATATTTCATATTTTATGTAAGAAATCTTACCGAAAAAAATTGCATCCTAAGTTACAATTATTGTTTTGTAAAATTATTAAAACTTACCACGGGCAAGTGTATGTAACTAAAGATACCTTTTTATCACTGTCAGTGGATGACTAGTTACAATTTTTTTACGCTGGCTAAAATCATAACGGTAGTGAATTGGGTTACGAGGGTGAGCGCAAACGATAGAGCATTTTTTTATTAGTTAGGCTGTGTTTATAACTCAATTTCGCTAAAAAGTGAGTTACGATGTTTTAAATTGCAGGTGTCGAAATATCTAATTAAAAAAACTTATGAATTTCCAATTATGCAGTAGAAACAATATTAATACTTGAAAGAAACCATAACAAGATATTTAGTATTTATTATGTACCCAGAATAAGAGCAATACTTGTTTAAAGTGCAATTTAAAAAGTGGCCCTTATTTTGTTTTGACGAGTATATTTTATTTTTTTAGATTTCTTGCCTTCAACAGATCTGAAGTCCCCATGAGAGTCACTTCACCAATAGTGAGAAGTAAGTGGCTATTATGGTGACTATCACAACACAGATATTTATGTTAAAATAGAATGAAATGAACTTGAGGTAGATGCCACCAATACACTATAGTGTCTGATGTCAGCATAAATAATATATAGTTCCTTATAAAGACTATTATCATCTTTAGATTATAAAAAGGTGTGCTTATAACTCGGGAACCTTTTACCCAATTCACTGGTTTTTATACGGTAGATAATTAGATTCTCTGACAAAGTTTTAGTAAATGAATATGTTAGTCTTTACAAGCCTAGACAAGACAGTTTATTTCAATTTATAAAATTCATGCCTCCTCGGCGGCCGCCGAGGAGGCCGTCGCGCCTATGGACCAAACGCCGCCGGCGCGCCGGCGGCGGGCGCCGCGGCGGTATTCGTGGCCAGCGCGGCGGCGGCGCGGGGACGAGAGACGTGCTCGGCACGCATTCCAGCGCGCGGTACTATTCGCGCGTCGTAGCACATCACCGCGCGCGATGCGCGCCGCGAATGGGATAATGTGGAGTTGCACCACATTCTCTACGCAATTTTGAGGGGTTACATCACCTTCGTAAATAAGTACGAGCTCAGTTTTGCGTGATAGAGATAACCGCCCCAGAGCATAACTCAGAACTCGCCAGAACAGTCTGTTTTGAGAGTGCAAGGGTCTGAAACCTGTTGTTTAGATCTTCTCTACACTCTTATGAATCAGTTTTTATTGAAAAAAAATAACCCACCAGTCGTCAATAAAAAGCAATGAAGCCCAGTCAAAACAGTTCAATAAATTTTCTCTTTCGCAAATGTTTCACGATTTGCACCATACGTTGCAGTTAACTGGAGGCGAACCAAGCATCTTCTTCAGTATTGTTAGTCTTTATGGAGTCGATTCGGAATAGTGTAGTCAATTATAGGGGTGCCTGTAGCTCGACGCAATGGAGTTTGTACGGTCCGCGCAGTAGATTTTCGCTCTATTTGCGCGGTTAAACAACCTTAATGGTCTTCTTGGGCTTTACTTACTTACTTTCTTCCTTGATCACGGCGTCTGGTGATATAACCCGTCTTTTAGGATCAGTTTCAAGCATTTTGAACCACTCGTTGGGAATATTCCACCATTAAACCTACCTCTTCTGGCTACGGGCCCCCTGGATTAAGGTGACACACCAAGTGGCTGTTTTTGCGTCCATATGTCTCCGAATACATGACATTACGAGATTGAAAGATCATTATAGCCTGCTTGCTGTAGTAGTCGAAGAAAACTCCGTTAGAAGTTTGAAAATTAAAAAACACCATACCGTAAATTCTAAGTAATCTCAAATATCTAATTAAAAAAACTTATGAATTTCCAATTATGCAGTAGAAACAATATTAATACTTGAAAGAAACCATAACAAGATATTTAGTATTTATTATGTACCCAGAATAAGAGCAATACTTGTTTAAAGTGCAATTTAAAAAGTGGCCCTTATTTTGTTTTGACGAGTATATTTTATTTTTTTAGATTTCTTGCCTTCAACAGATCTGAAGTCCCCATGAGAGTCACTTCACCAATAGTGAGAAGTAAGTGGCTATTATGGTGACTATCACAACACAGATATTTATGTTAAAATAGAATGAAATGAACTTGAGGTAGATGCCACCAATACACTATAGTGTCTGATGTCAGCATAAATAATATATAGTTCCTTATAAAGACTATTATCATCTTTAGATTATAAAAAGGTGTGCTTATAACTCGGGAACCTTTTACCCAATTCACTGGTTTTTATATGGTAGATAATTAGATTCTCTGACAAAGTTTTAGTAAATGAATATGTTAGTCTTTACAAGCCTAGACAAGACAGTTTATTTCAATTTATAAAATTCATGTGTTTTTAATTGCTTTACAGATGTAACAACACCTAAAAGGAAGCATGTTATCTCCAAAATGAAGTCGCTTACACCTAATTGTGCCAAGCTCTACAGTCACTTTACAAAAGCTCGAAGGCAGTTGAGTTTCACCCGCAGAGCTAAACAAGCCATGAAATTTTCAAAAGAAAATGACTTTGAGAAGCTGACTCGAAACATGAATCCTTTGGCTGAGAAACTTATGTGGATGCAAATAAAACAGTGTACTAAATCTGCTAGAGGGCGGAGATTTTCACAAGAGGAAAAGTTAATAGCACTTTCTATAGTCAAGCAGAGTCCAAAGTGCTATAGATTTTTACATCGAATTTTTATCTTGCCATCTAAACACACTTTAAACAAAATGATCACTGGATTAAAAATTGGAGCTGGGATAAATCCTCAAATTTTTAAGGCTATTAAAAAAGAGGTAGCTACTTTCTTGATAATTGTAATAGTATAATATATTTTATCTTATAACATTGTTTTTAATCAAAATATTTGTACCAGTAGCTCTTGTATGTGACCAGGCCTTCCAGTCATCATTAAAAAGCCTTCAGGAGGAAACAAGGAGAACGCAAACACGATCAGGTGAAGTAAATAGAAAGGGATATTATTAAGTAAACAATTTAAAAAAATATTTTCCTCATTAGGACCAATATTTTTTTCAGGACATACATAAATAACAAAACATTCTGTGTTACAGATGACATCATTGAAATAAATGGGCATTTTTTTTTATGTGTAATGGGTTTGCTCTTGACCTTAGTCTAGGACAAGAGTGACTAAGACAAGGTCGACGATGGAGCGAGCTTACCCAGAAGAAGCCTGTTTACTCTAACTTTGAAGAGATTAGGGTTGTATGCGTTTGGAAACACAGACGCAGGCAGAGAGTTTTTAATTGATTTTACTCCATTTTTAGTTTACAGTTTTTTTTTTAATTTATTTTTTTCTATAAAAGTGATAGGTATCAGGATGAATCCAAACCAGAAACTAAACGGAGGAGGGGCCTCCTCGGCGGCCTCATCGGCGGCCTCCTCGACGGCCTCCTCGACGACCTCCTTGACGGCCTCCTCAACGAGATTGAAAGATCATTATAGCCTGCTTGCTGTAGTAGTCGAAGAAAACTCCGTTAGAAGTTTGAAAATTAAAAAAACACCATACCGTAAATTCTAAGTAATCTCAAATATCTAATTAAAAAAACTTATGAATTTCCAATTATGCAGTAGAAACAATATTAATACTTGAAAGAAACCATAACAAGATATTTAGTATTTATTATGTACCCAGAATAAGAGCAATACTTGTTTAAAGTGCAATTTAAAAAGTGGCCCTTATTTTGTTTTGACGAGTATATTTTATTTTTTTAGATTTCTTGCCTTCAACAGATCTGAAGTCCCCATGAGAGTCACTTCACCAATAGTGAGAAGTAAGTGGCTATTATGGTGACTATCACAACACAGATATTTATGTTAAAATAGAATGAAATGAACTTGAGGTAGATGCCACCAATACACTATAGTGTCTGATGTCAGCATAAATAATATATAGTTCCTTATAAAGACTATTATCATCTTTAGATTATAAAAAGGTGTGCTTATAACTCGGGAACCTTTTACCCAATTCACTGGTTTTTATACGGTAGATAATTAGATTCTCTGACAAAGTTTTAGTAAATGAATATGTTAGTCTTTACAAGCCTAGACAAGACAGTTTATTTCAATTTATAAAATTCATGCCTCCTCGGCGGCCGCCGAGGAGGCCGTCGCGCCTATGGACCGAACGCCGCCGGCGCGCCGGCGGCGGGCGCCGCGGCGGTTTTCGTGGCCAGCGCGGCGGCGGCGCGGGGACGAGAGACGTGCTCGGCACGCATTCCAGCGCGCGGTACTATTCGCGCGTCGTAGCACATCACCGCGCGCGATGCGCGCCGCGAATGGGATAATGTGGAGTTGCACCACATTCTCTACGCAATTTTGAGGGGTTACATCACCCTCGTAAATAAGTACGAGCTCAGTTTTGCGTGATAGAGATAACCGCCCAGAGCATAACTCAGAACTCGCCAGAACAGTCTGTTTTGAGAGTGCAAGGGTCTGAAACCTGTTGTTTAGATCTTCTCTACACTCTTATGAATCAGTTTTTATTGAAAAAAAATAACCCACCAGTCGTCAATAAAAAGCAATGAAGCCCAGTCAAAACAGTTCAATAAATTTTCTCTTTCGCAAATGTTTCACGATTTGCACCATACGTTGCAGTTAACTGGAGGCGAACCAAGCATCTTCTTCAGTATTGTTAGTCTTTATGGAGTCGATTCGGAATAGTGTAGTCAATTATAGGGGTGCCTGTAGCTCGACGCAATGGAGTTTGTACGGTCCGCGCAGTAGATTTTCGCTCTATTTGCGCGGTTAAACAACCTTAATGGTCTTCTTGGGCTTTACTTACTTACTTTCTTCCTTGATCACGGCGTCTGGTGATATAACCCGTCTTTTAGGACCAGTTTCAAGCATTTTGAACCACTCGTTGGGAATATTCCACCATTAAACCTACCTCTTCTGGCTACGGGCCCCCTGGATTAAGGTGACACACCAAGTGGCTGTTTTTGCGTCCATATGTCTCCGAATACATGACATTACGAGATTGAAAGATCATTATAGCCTGCTTGCTGTAGTAGTCGAAGAAAACTCCGTTAGAAGTTTGAAAATTAAAAAACACCATACCGTAAATTCTAAGTAATCTCAAATATCTAATTAAAAAAACTTATGAATTTCCAATTATGCAGTAGAAACAATATTAATACTTGAAAGAAACCATAACAAGATATTTAGTATTTATTATGTACCCAGAATAAGAGCAATACTTGTTTAAAGTGCAATTTAAAAAGTGGCCCTTATTTTGTTTTGACGAGTATATTTTATTTTTTTAGATTTCTTGCCTTCAACAGATCTGAAGTCCCCATGAGAGTCACTTCACCAATAGTGAGAAGTAAGTGGCTATTATGGTGACTATCACAACACAGATATTTATGTTAAAATAGAATGAAATGAACTTGAGGTAGATGCCACCAATACACTATAGTGTCTGATGTCAGCATAAATAATATATAGTTCCTTATAAAGACTATTATCATCTTTAGATTATAAAAAGGTGTGCTTATAACTCGGGAACCTTTTACCCAATTCACTGGTTTTTATATGGTAGATAATTAGATTCTCTGACAAAGTTTTAGTAAATGAATATGTTAGTCTTTACAAGCCTAGACAAGACAGTTTATTTCAATTTATAAAATTCATGTGTTTTTAATTGCTTTACAGATGTAACAACACCTAAAAGGAAGCATGTTATCTCCAAAATGAAGTCGCTTACACCTAATTGTGCCAAGCTCTACAGTCACTTTACAAAAGCTCGAAGGCAGTTGAGTTTCACCCGCAGAGCTAAACAAGCCATGAAATTTTCAAAAGAAAATGACTTTGAGAAGCTGACTCGAAACATGAATCCTTTGGCTAAGAAACTTATGTGGATGCAAATAAAACAGTGTACTAAATCTGCTAGAGGGCGGAGATTTTCACAAGAGGAAAAGTTAATAGCACTTTCTATAGTCAAGCAGAGTCCAAAGTGCTATAGATTTTTACATCGAATTTTTATCTTGCCATCTAAACACACTTTAAACAAAATGATCACTGGATTAAAAATTGGAGCTGGGATAAATCCTCAAATTTTTAAGGCTATTAAAAAAGAGGTAGCTACTTTCTTGATAATTGTAATAGTATAATATATTTTATCTTATAACATTGTTTTTAATCAAAATATTTGTACCAGTAGCTCTTGTATGTGACCAGGCCTTCCAGTCATCATTAAAAAGCCTTCAGGAGGAAACAAGGAGAACGCAAACACGATCAGGTGAAGTAAATAGAAAGGGATATTATTAAGTAAACAATTTAAAAAAATATTTTCCTCATTAGGACCAATATTTTTTTCAGGACATACATAAATAACAAAACATTCTGTGTTACAGATGACATCATTGAAATAAATGGGCATTTATTGAGCATTATTTATGATCCACCTCACTTGATAAAGGGAATTCGAAATAATTTTGCAAAATGGAGTGATATTGTAGATGTCTACACGACAGATTGCAATCACGCTAAAGTCAGGTTACTTCACAAGTTAAATGATGAGCATGTTATCCCAGAAAAAATAAAAAAATTAAGGTATGTATTGCATTTATCTAGTCCAATCAAGGACTCCTATTTTATAAAAATTTCTCTATACCATGTGACATTAAATTAAATCACAATGAATTTCCCAACTAGGCGTGGATGGCCAAATCCGAAACTGAGCAATATCGAAAAAGGCGCAGAGTATCAAGGGCGATTTTGATGAAAACTAAATATGCATTATTGAGTTTTTGTAAAATCTATTTTCCCGGCCAGGAATCGAACCTGTAGATTTTGGAAAAAAATACACGCTGTATTTTTATACCATTTGATACTGTCGCTAATAAGGGTAAATATATACTGTAATGATATATGGCAAACTACGGTAAAGTGCTAAAACAAAATGCAAACAACTTTTTAGCAGTAAAAAAAAAGAAAACTATCAAGGAAGACTCATTTTACGATTTTACCACTTAAAAAAAAATGGTAAGACTGCTTGTCAGACCAAGTGCGTCTTAACCCGGAAAACCGGCCTGTGCGGTTCGGCTGTAATATTTAGCCACGAGCTCCAGAGTGTCATCAATTGTGTCGTCTATCTTGGTATGGACAATGGACATGTGATGAGGAGGGATGACACCCATGTGACTTAACAGAGTGATGAGTATGAATGTTGATGGATGGAGAGAACCTGACCTCGCACTCACTGATTACGACTGGCTAATAATCCAATCTGTTCTCCCTGTGTTAAAACTGTTTTATGACGTAACAGTCGAAGTAAGCGGAGAAAAAAATGTGTCATTATCTAACGGTTATTCCATTGTGCAGAATAATGCTGGGTCAAATTAGGGCCAGGCTGCTTGAGCAAAACTCGGATGGTAATAATGTTTTACCAGAAATAAAAAATCTAATCGAACACTTACACAAAGATCTGAATAATGATTCGGTCACATTGAATCGAATATATTAAACGTGGAATCTACAATTCTGGATCCACGTTTTAAGAATAAGGGATTCCAGGACTCAAGATTATTCGATAGGGCTTTGAGAGACATAAAACTTAAAATTGGACGAAGTTCCTCAAGGACAACAACAACGCCAGCGATAGAGCCAACGCAACCAGAACCGGGCCCTAGTCGCTCAATTTGGTTTGAGTTTGACCAAGAAGTGATTAGACAAACACCAGAGAACCCAACGGCAGCAAGAATCGTCGAACTAGACAAATACCTTCATGAGCAGCTTTTGATTTTAGCGTATAGAAGACCCCTTGAAATGGTGGCACGCTCGGAAGCACATAATTATATCCTCTGCTATTTAATTATATAATGAAAAGCCACAATCTCGTCGCCACGTCAGTTCCTTGTGAGAGGATATTTTCGAAAGCGGGATGTACGTTGAATGAACGTGGGAGAAGATTGACGTCAAAAAAAGTTTCACAACTCCTGTTCATAAGTTGCAATTCTGGCATGTAAATAGGTGTAAACAACTGTAAATAAGTAGTTGCTCAGCTTTTGTTTCTGGACAACCACGAAGTCATTTGTTATTATAGTTGGTGCCAGTTAAGATGTCAATAGCCGACATTGACCCCTACCTAATAAGGCCTCGTATAATGACATAAGATCAGAATTAGCATTTTTCTGTGATATGATAGTGTTTACTTGTGAGTCTTAAAGTGTCCATAACAACAAATATGTAATTATCTAGCATCATACAATGGAAATGAACAGCAAGCTTCCACTTCGAGAGCAGTGGAAAGTTTTGTTTCTCCAAAACTGTTTAGGCTGCCATTCAAAGCCGGCCCTAGAAAGACTACCAAAAGAAGTAGACACTTAGGCCGGAGTATGATAGCCACCGACACTCCTGAGAAAGACAAGCACCGCGAAAAAAAAATGGCGTAAAAGTTAAGAAAATAAAGAATAATTTATTTCAAGAAAAGAAGACAAAAAAAAGAAACTCCAAATATTGATGAAGATTCTAATTCCGAAGGCACTTTCTATGCTAGTGGTTCTTCATTTGGTGGACAAAACTTCGCCAGTGACAGTGAAGATGATGAAGTTATTTTACCTGAAGACTTTCCACCACTGCGTAGAAAACCCAAAGCGGATAATTTTGTAATTATTTTGAATGAATCAGAGACAAAGAAAGATAAAATGTTATTATGTTGCGAAGATTCTTGATTATTCTCCTGAAGTTGAATATGACTACTCCGTTTCGTATTTAAAATTAAAAAGCAAATTTTATCACACATTTTGTGAGCCTATAGAGCCAGATATTGCAATGGTTACAAAAAATGATATAAAATTTATATTGTTAACGCCCACACCGCGCGGGGTGGGCCTCTGCAGTGTCCCTACTCTACGCGCCCGAGCGTATAAAAGACGCGCGCACAGGCGCGAGCGCCGTCGGACCTCTAACTAATAAGCTATAATCATATACCTACGTAGTACATACTCGTAATAGTACCTTTTGTAAAAGCAGGCCTGTCTCACTCCGCGGTGTAGGCATAAAACTGCAAGTAGTTGCGGGGCCATTATGTCGTGGCCCATTCACTACGGCTGCCACGCGCCACCCGTTACGTACGCGCTCCGTCTCCTTAATATTTTTATTACGTTAAGTGTAGTTACGCACAAGTTTCTTGCTTTAGGTGCTTTTGGTAAATTAATAACACAATATTATTATGAAGAAAAAAAATATACAGGGTGTTAGGGACATCGACGCACAAACGGATACCATGGGTCCAGGACATGATTCTGGACCCCCCCGTGTTGGAATTTTTCGTCGGCTTTTTCCTAATTTTTTTTTTTTTGTTTTTTTTTTTTTTTACTTTAGACTGTTGATAATCGTTATTCTTACCTAACCCAATGACTTTTTTAATAAAAAAGTAATTAATTCACTACTTTCACTAAAAGTAGCAATGTAAATAAAACTAGAAATGGTGTCTTCTCAGCTATTTATAAAAGTTCAAATGAAAGGTCATCGTACCACAGCACCTGTAGTACCTCAAGCGCGACTCGTGAGCCACGCACTTTATTCGTACCGCCTAGCTAAAATCTAAACAAAACGAAATAACCGATATTCGACATTAATCTAACTACTGAAGGTCGGAAATGGATTACTTAATTTTGCGTCTCGAAAAACATTTTTATGAGGCGGCAAAACATCAAAGACGCGCCGCCAAAGTGCGCTGACGCCGACAAAGCGCCAAGCGGCGCACTCAAACAGGACCAAATACGCCGCTAACCTTCATACGAAAATTAAATTTTACAAAAAAAAAAGAAATAACCCATTTTCGACGTTAAAAAAAGAACATAAGGACGGAAATCTATTACTTCATTTTGCGCCACTATGACCATTTTGGTTTGCGCGCGCTTTCTCAAAGAAGCCGCTATTCTGACGGTAAATAATAAACAGTATTTCAACTAGGCTCATGACTGTTTTTGAATTTGAAATTTATAACATTAGTGTTCTGTAGTGATCAAACAATCGAGTTGATATTACTAGTTAACAACATACATACATAAACTCACGCCTTTTTCCCATGGGGATAGGCAGAAACAACAGACGCCACCTGCTACGATACAATTTTACATCCAAAATCGAGTTGAAGTAACTAATTTACAAATAAAATTTAAATAGGCATAATCTCATGGCATCGGTGAATATCAATAAAAGACGGTGCCTAGTTTATAACACGAAACAGTTACGAACAATTTTTCACTGAACAATTTTTACAACATCCTCCTCTTTACTACGTAGTTTCCTTACTGTCCATTATTGTTCTGTGGTCGTAGGTACTACTCTCATAACATTTATTTTGCATTACCGATTTTAACGGATTTTTTGTCAGTTTGTCGTTGACTTTAATGCGAACAAGCGGCATTTTTGCGAAATTCGGTTTACGCGAGCGAGGTGAGAAGAAATACGTTTTGGCTAGATTCCAAAACTATTTTTTTCTCTGTGTTTGTGTTTTTAGGTGTTTTCGTGTGTGTGATTTAAAAATGTCATCTGGACATAACAATAACTACAGTGCCCAAGAATATGGAAATGTGCTAATGTGTTATGGCGAAGCACGTGGAAATGCACGTGAGGCACTGCGTATTTACATAAATAGGTATCCAGGAGTCCGTCATCCAGGAGATTCTCGAGTGATAACACGAGCTTACCAGCGGGTCTTAGACAACCAGCCCATTGTGCCTCAGCGCGAGGGAGTTGGAAGGCCTGTTAGAGCCAGTGTAGAGAACCATATCCTGACCGTCGTGCGGCAGAACCCACGACTGGGAGTACGCACGGCAGCTCGTGTGGTGCACAACCGTTACAGAACCCGCGTCTCGTACTGGACAGTTCATCGGGTTTTACGCAGGGATCACCAGCGCCCATATCGCATTCACAAAGTGCATGCGTTATTACCCGCCGACAGAGTATCCCGTGTTAGGTACTGTCGGTGGCTACAACAACAGCACGCCGAAATACCTAACTTTGCTGCAAATGTGATATGGACGGATGAGTCCACATTTACTCGAAACGGAATGTGGAACAGGCGCAATTCTCATATCTGGGCTCATACCAATCCGTTCTCATTGCAGCAGACGGGACACCAAACCCGATGGTCCGTGAATGTGTGGGCCGCTATTTATAAAAACCGCGTGATTGGGCCCGTTTTTCTCCCGGAACGATTAAACGGGACTAATTATCATGCGTTCCTGAGTACATACCTTCAAGAAATAATCGAGGAGATTCCTCTGGCCCAGTACAGAGTGACATGGTTCCAACACGACGGCGCTCCCCGCACGTGACTCTTCCTGTCAGACGCTGCCTTACCGAATCTTTTGGAAATCGATGGATTGGGAGATTTGGCCCGCAGCAATGGCCAGCCCGCTCGCCCGATTTGACTCCATTAGATTTTTTTCTTTGGGGTTATGTTAAGGATAAGGTGTTCGTGTCCGAGTGCGATTCCGCAACAGAAATGAGGACTCGCATTGTGAATGTATTTGAGACGCTGCGTGAAGAGTGTGCCCGGGATCCTACGTTTCTGCCCCGTGTCCACGCTGAAACTCTGCGCCGCGCTCAGATTTGCGAGCGCGCTGAGGGCGGCCACTTCGAACCTTACCTGGTCAGGAGTGAGCGAGGTTAGAGTTGGTAAGATGTTTATTATTTCATACCTACAAGTATGTACAAGCTTTTTTTTGTTATCAATCCTTACCGGAACCGTGATTTTAAGAGATTAAGCTTATAGCTCCTCTTAACTTCTGCATAAACATGTTCCTAACATCAATAAGTAGGTATTTATGAGTGATTAAAATAATTTTTATGTAAAATTATTGTTGTCGGCGTTATTTGGCCTGTAGTCAGTGACAAACTACGTACAACGTTATCGCGCGTTGAAATCGCGTTGTTCACAATACATTGCGCGCTCGAAAATGACAATTTCTGTAACCGATCATTAGCGAGATGAATGACTTTCACAATTTGATTAATGGCATTAGGTGTAGCCTTTTCGCGAAGTTTGCGTTATGACGTCAAAAACACCCTGTATAGTACATATTTAGTAATGATTAGTAATGATCAACAAAATTATCTCCCTGCTTGTGAAGTATGGGCTTAACTGATCATGATACATAATCATGAGGTTACAAGTTTGGAAATGAGGTGAGATACTAATTGGGGGCCGGGTGAGCCTACTGGACGACCAAGATAAAAAGACGACACTCTCACTCACCTTAAGCTGAGTACTAAGAATTAAGATCGGTAGAAAGTAGAAAGATGTTTGCGTTGTTGTTTAAAAGTTCTAACTCAGAAAATGGCCACACTACGCATTCAAGGTCAGCGGTCGTAATTCGCTGCGCCACTTTTTTACCTACCTACAAAGACACGCAACGCGGGGCCTGTGACAGTATGCGATAGTAATTGGTCGGTTACTAGGTTGAGCGCAAAATAATAAGGACTGGCTATTTTGCCATAGACGATAAAAATCTTTTAAATATTATTCTTTTTTTTTGTAAGATAAATGTTCAAAAATATAACAATAATAGGTAGAAAAGATAATATTATTATAAATATTATTCCTCACGTAAGGTGCCGTAGGTACCTACTATTATCATTCTGTGCTAACAATCAATAATGTATGTAGTAATCGATGACGAAACCAAAAAGATATAGGCTGATGATAAAAACAAAATTCCTTGAGGAACATAGGTATTTATGGTAATAATGTAATTTAGCAAATGCATAAAATACGCATAGGTACCTACCTATTTGTGCCTAAACTCGCAAGTCGCAACCCTATTGAGCTTGACCCATAGTAACCTTTTAATGTCGTTGGCGTCAGATAAACCAAAATAAACTCTCGGGCGTAACCATTCAGTACATTTTTGCTTGCGCACGGGAAGTTTAGGCTATTATAAAAGTAGGTGGGCGGTACGGCTGCCAGTTAAAATGTACTTTATTCTCTCGTATATAGATTTTATATTTGTTTGATTTTTTTTTGGAGTAGTACTTTTGTACGTATAGTACTATTAATTATTCTGTGGTAAAAGTAAAAATATATGCCGTGGGGCGCCGGCTTAGAATTGCGTTCCCCCAATTCATCCCGTGGGTGTCGTAAGAGGCGACTAAGGGACAAACCGGAGGTCGGGCAGCAGCGTCCTCCGTGTACCTACTGCACATCCTCACTGCGATCGCCAACCCGCCTGCCAAGCGTGGCGATTTAAGGCAAATTACCCCCAATGATTGCAAGCACAGATACCAGGCCCCCAGTCCCCGGCAGCTCCGCTATCCCTGGCGCGGGTAGCGGTCAAGGTAACGGCGGAGCAGGGGGTGCTAAGAATCTCCGGAAGAGATCCGGCTACCCACCCCCACGACGACTGGCCCTGGTAACACACAACATACGCACAATGAGGACTGACGAAAAGATCTGCGAGCTGGAAGAGGAGCTGAGCAAGTTACACTGGGACATTATAGGGCTATGCGAAGTCCGTAGAGAGGGGGAGGACACCGTAACCCTGAAGTCTGGTAACTTGCTCTACTACCGGGAGGGCGACCAACAGTCCCAAGGTGGTGTCGGGTTTCTCGTTCACAAGTCCCTCGTAAACAACATAATAACCATCGACAGTGTGTCGAGTAGGGTGGTATACCTAATACTCAGAATATCCAAAAGATATTCGCTGAAGGTCATTCAGGTATACGCACCGACCTCGTCACACTCCGATGATGAAGTGGAGACTATGTATGAGGACGTAAGTAGGGCCATACATAGTACCAAAACCCACTTCACTGTTGTTATGGGGGACTTTAACGCAAAGTTGGGCAAGAAAAGCGGTGATGAGTTGAGAGTGGGGCAATTTGGGTATGGGCAACGGAACCCTAGGGGACAGAGGCTGGCCGACTTTCTGGAGAAAGAGGAACTCTTCATGATGAACTCTTTCTTCCAGAAGCCACCTCACAGGAAATGGACCTGGTTGAGTCCCGATGGTTTCACGAGAAACGAGATAGACTTCTTCATGACCGACAAGAAACGGATATTCAGTGATGTCTCTGTGATCAACAGGGTAAAAACCGGTAGTGATCACCGAATCGTAAGAGGCTCGCTGAATATCAATGTTAAACTTGAAAGGTCCAGCCTGATGAAGTCTACGCTCCGACCTACTCGGTCCCATATTCAAAACCCCGAAAGCTTTCAACTCGAGCTCTCTAATCGCTTTGCTTGCCTTGAGAACTTAGTTTCAGTGGACGAGATCAACGACGGGCTAGTGGAAACTGTCCGCACGGTAGGCTCTAAGTTTTTTAGACCCTGCCGTAAAGATAGACCTCAGAAATTGACCGAGCAAACCTTAAACCTCATGGCTGAACGACGCTTGCTACAACTGCAGTCTTCCGATGACGCGAAGTCATATAGGCAGCTCAATAGACGTATATCTAAGTCCTTGCGACACGATCTGCGTCTCTTTAATAGAATCGTGTTAAAGAGACCATACAGCGAAACCAAGGCTCCAAAGTGTTCGCAAAGGACAAGTCTATTGGGCAAAGCCGGATGACAAAGCTGAAACGGGAGGATGGCAGCATAGCGTCGACCAAAGCAGAGGTTTTAGGCGAGATCGAGAGGTTCTATGGACAGTTATACACTTCGGTCGCAAAGTCCGTTGACAGCTTGGTAAGAGATCCAAGAGCCAAGCTGTCCCGACATTATACCGAAGATATCCCGGACATCAGTCTGTACGAGATTAGGATGGCCCTGAAGCAGCTTAAGAACAACAAGGCGCCGGGCGAGGACGGAATCACTTCAGAGCTTCTGAGAGCGGGTGGAACACCGGTACTTAAAGTCCTCCAGAAACTCTTTAATTCCGTCCTGTCCGAGGGCAAAACGCCTCAAACGTGGAGCAGGGGTGAGGTGGTGTTGTTCTTCAAAAAAGGTGATAACAGCCTATTGAAGAACTACAGACCCATCACGCTTCTGAGTCATGTTTATAAGCTGTTTTCAAGGGTTATCACGAACCGTCTCGAACACAGACTTGATGACTTCCAGCCTCCCGAACAAGCCGGTTTCCGAAGAGGCTATAGTACCATAGACCACATCCATACGCTGCGGCAAGTTATACAGAAGACCGAAGAGTATAACTTGCCATTATGCTTAGCGTTTGTGGACTATGAGAAAGCCTTCGATTCGGTGGAAACATGGGCGGTACTTGAGTCACTCCAGCGATGCCGTATTGACTATCGGTACATCGAGGTGTTGAAGTGTTTGTATAATAACGCCACCATGTCGGTCCGAGTACAGGAGCAGAGCACGAAGGCGATTCCATTGAGAAGAGGCGTAAGACAGGGGGACGTTATCTCCCCTAAACTGTTTACTGCCGCAATGGAAGACGCCTTCAAACTCCTGGAATGGCAAGGACTTGGCATCAACATCAACGGCGAATACATCACTCACCTTCGGTTTGCCGACGACATCGTAGTCATGGCAAAGTCGATGGAGGAACTCAGCATGATGCTCGATGGCCTCGACCGAGTTTCACAACGGGTGGGCTTGAAAATGAACATGGACAAGACGAAAATTATGTCAAATTCCAATGTTGTGCCCACCCCAGTCTCTGTTGGAAACTCGGTACTCGAAGTTGTTGACTCATATATCTATTTAGGACAAGTAGTCCAATTAGGTAGGTCCAACTTCGAGAAAGAGGTCAACCGCCGAATCCAACTCGGCTGGGCAGCGTTCGGGAAGCTACGCAATGTCTTTTCGTCCGACATACCTCAGTGCCTCAAGACGAAAGTCTTCAATCAATGTGTGTTACCAGTGATGACTTACGGCACCGAAACGTGGTCTTTCACTATCGGCCTCATCTCAAAGCTCAAAGTCGCTCAGCGAGCTATGGAGAGGGCTATGCTTGGTGTTTCTCTACGTGATCGAATCCGAAATGAGGAGATCCGTAGACGAACTAAAGTCACCGATATAGCCCACCGGATTAGCAAGCTGAAGTGGCAATGGGCAGGCCATATTGCTCGCAGAGCAGATGGCCGATGGGGTCGAAAAGTCCTAGAGTGGAGACCGCGGACGAGCAAGCGCAGCGTAGGACGTCCACCAACGAGGTGGACAGACGACCTTGTAAAGGTCGCCGGAAGACGCTGGATGCAGGTCGCTTCCAACCGGTATATGTGGAGATCTAAAGGGGAGGCCTATGTTCAGCAGTGGACGTCCTATGGCTGAGATGATGATGATGATGATGATGAAAAGTAAAAACGAAATTAAATGTATATAGTCGACAATCGTGAGTTCCTATTTCAGCTCCGCACACTTACCCAAAGAACATACAAAACCAAGGCCTGAGGCCTAAACATTTGGTGCCGTGACCAGGATTCGAAGGAAGAAAACTCAAATAAATTGCAAGGACAAGGGGAATTATGCAATTATATGGAAATTGAAGGACATTCTAAGGAGAGAATAAAGCGCAGAAGAAATTGGTGAGCCCGTTCCTTTTTTCCTATCTACCCACATCTTGTTTCCTATGCTAATTATTTGGACTGTTTATTAATTTCTTCGAATTCCATTTATCCAACGGTCATAAACGGTCTCAAGCACACCTAGCTGGTCATCGATATCTCTCTGGTGGATACCCAGATCGGCACACACTACAGTCCTGCAAGAACCTGAACCTGATGCACTCCAGCTTCAGTCGCAGCCTTCAGCACGGGGCCTCTATCTTAAGGGGGGGCGGGGAGTTATATAACCATACAAGGCTAATATACAATAGCCTTCATTGTAATTAGGTAATAACCATGCTATCTCATGTAACTTCCTGGTATCGTGCGATAACAGGAATCATTAAGATTATAACGACTTTTTTCTATGTACTTAGCTTATATGATTTTATTGGAAATAAAGTCAGTCTTAATCTGCTCTTCAAGCGGAACACACCTCTTGTTCCTTTTTAATAATAAGAATAATATAATATTCCACAACTATCACACAACGCCATCTAGTCCCAAACTAAGCAGAGCTTGTGTTATGGGTACTAGACAACTGATAAACATACTTTATATTTCTAAATACATAAATATTATAGATAAATTACACCCAGACACAGAACAAATGATCGTGCTCATCACACAAACATTAGTCCTGGGTGGGAATCGAACCCACGACCTCCGACATAGCAGTCAGGGTCACTAACCACTAGACCAACAGGCCTGTCATTTTTAAAAAACCTCTCGTCAGTCCACAACCCATGGACCTAAAAAAAAGGCGGACGGAACTTCACTAAGAAACAATTGAAGCACCACAATGGCGGCTGCGTAACTATGTGTGCGTGTGTAAAGGGATGCCAGATGAAGGAAAATTACCCATTTTTAAACAATATTTCAATAAGATCTCCCTTGGAACTTAGGTTTTATTACAAATTTTTGTGACGGATATTGTTAAAATAATGGTAAAATAAATAAAACACATTGGATATTAAAAATATTTGCAAGTCGTTTAATGTTAATAAAGTTTTACAATCCCTTTTGTTGGTTCAAATTTTGGTAGACTTGTCTTTTGCTATCGGCACATCTAGAAATCCCTTCTAATTTACATATGTGGTGTAAACGAATGTTAAGGTATTTTTTGGCTATACATTTAATTAAAGCTATTTTATGTTCTATTCCTGTTCCTGCAAATGTATGTTCAAATTCCAAATCTAAAAAGGATTTTGTTTAGCATGTACTGATGTTGCCTTTCATTGTATAATTATATTTTATCTTTTAAAAGTCGCGAAGAAATCCGCCTTTAGTTGAGTACAGACAATGCTTCTCAAAATGTATACTGCAGATTACACTAGATTTTGATGGATTCCAATTATTTTCATGTCTACACTCCCTTATTATTTTTATCCACTCATTTTTCCATGCATCATTTGCTGAGCGAAATCTGTAAAAATATAGAAGAATACAACGATAAATAGTAACATGAAATATAAATCTCCCACTTTTAAAATAATTTGAACCTTGAAATAGTTGCAACATTGATTGATTTCGAGATTTATTAAATTTATTGACGTAAAATCGAGAAATAAGCTTCAAAATGACATGCTTACCTATGAAAAGTGATCCCCTGGCTTTTTTTAATTGAACCACTATGGTTTCGACAACTTTTCACAACACATGACGGCATACTTTGATTTTTATTAGGCAAAATAACGCCGAACAACACGCGAGCGTAGTTCGAAGCGTAATGGTATTTTAATGACCTGGTCATTCGGACCTTTAAGTCAAGAAGCGTAATGGCCGACGGCAGACTTACTATGGATGGTGTGAATGTGTGCGTGCTGGCTTGTCTACATTAGCGCACTGACTTACTATGGGTGCTTCAGTTATTGTTAAAGGAGACGGCGTCCGCCTTTTTTTTTAGGTCCATGCCACAACCTAACTCCCGCCTGTCAATATTTTACTTGCCAGTAGAAAATAAAAAAAAGACGACAAGACAACGTCATCTGTAAGCTATAAAGGTAAATTTTTGCGCCACAACCAACACGTACTACAGCTACAATTACCGGCATGGATCTTGAGCGCTGACCTTCACCTGCGCAGAAGTGAGTTATTAGGTCCCTTTGGTAGATGAATGATCAACGGGGGCGGGGAAAGTGTAGTGATTGGCCCGCGTAGCGTGCCGTAGCGCATCGCGTCATAGCCGCCACTCGGGATTCGTTGTTTTGTGCGTTTTATTTGTTTTATTGTGCGTTTCATTTGTCGATAAGTGTACGATGCGCAAAGCCATCCCCACTCTTACGCCGAGCGCTCAAGAACCGTGCCGGTTACTGTACCAGCAAGTCATTGGAGAAAAAAAAATATATCGCATTTGAGCGTGAATGATTAGATATAACGAAACGTCATTGACGCGGAAATACCTAATCAAAACATAGCCTTATCATAAAATCTGGACTGAGCACTTCAAGTTACCTACACAAAAATGAACCGTAATTGCCACTACTTAGCTTATTTTTTTGGTTTGCTATAATTAGCGTGACGAAAGAGAAGATCAACTTGGATGGCGCTTGTCCCTTTCCTCCTATTGCCAGAAAGTAGTATGGATAGAAACAGTAAAATATACCTCTTACTTGCTAACTTTATTTACTTTTTCGGCTTTAAAATTGCTTTCAGGTATATTTTTCAATATTCTTTTTTTTATTTATTTATTTGGGCAAACATACATAAAAATTAACATTTAAACTCTGCCAAACTGCAGTACAGTTTGTCGGCAGACAATTGTACAATTTGAAAAATTATAAAATACTATGATGTTTTAGTAGTAATTACATAATCACTCTAGTATTACTGAAATCTGACGTATGGTAGTGATGGGTGCGATGTGGCGGCATTATTTTAGTTGTTTTTAGAAACTTCATATAAATAATACGTTTCAACTTCATCTCTCCTCTATTTTTATTGAGTCAGAATAGGTGCCATATCTCTTGTCAATCGTTCTCTTACTGCTGAGATTCGTAACTTCGTTTCAATTTATTAACTATTTTTCTCCATCTAGTGCGGTCAGTGGCCTGATGGAGTGCAGTGCTGATGTGTCGCATGCAGGCATGTCGAGTTCTGCCGAGATTTGATCAGACCACCGTTTTGGGCTTCGACCGCTAGGTATTTTGCCTTCTATCTTTGCGGTCACCATTAGCCGCTCCATGTTGTTGGTACCTCTTCGGGCAATGTGACCAAAGTATTTCATGACACGTTGCAGGCAGGTTGAAGAGAGTGGTTGCGCTTCCTCTATTTTTAGATGTTTACGGATCGAGACGTTTGTGCGGTCAAAGTTCCAGTTTACTTTACGTCAAAATAACTGGAAATTCATGATAAGGCCTCTTCTTGCTAACGGCGAGTAGTTACACAGGCATAACCTAGCTAACCTAACCTAACCTAGCCAGAATTATCCACCAGCAACTTGCTTGAAATACATACTTATGGATTCTGAGATACCGCATATAAATGGGAATGTGAGCTCGGCTATCATTGCCTGATGGCAAAGGGCCTCGACGAACACCTTTCGAGGCTCTCTCTAGGTAGTTGGATCAAGGGCTTGATTTAGAAGTCAGTGCTCTTAAATACGGCCCGCATTGTGAGGAGGTTCCTGTTTCTGTAGCCCTAACCACCAGTAGTTTGGACTCTGTTCCCACACCTGCGGACTGCTGTTTTTTATGTTTTTAAATGTTTTTTTTTAAAGAAATATTTAAAAACCGTAATAGTATGTATTTTGGTTACCCTGTTAGAAAGAGACAGCAATCCATTGGAGCTATCTCTGCCGGCACGTTTTACGGCATGAGTGCTCAGTCCAGTTCGTATATTGTTTGTGTATTATATCCTTGTGCCAAAATGTCACAACTGGCATACATAATAGACAGACAAGTCATGTTGATCTTTGAGGGGCTATTGTGTGTTTGTATAATACTAATTATAAATATGTTTGAATTATCTTACAGCTTCCACCAACATCTGTAATCCGTCAAGGGTGTAAGGCTGCTTTTCCACCAGAGATGCGCTATGTAGCTGTGCTGCGAGGATGTAAAAGCTGAGCTACGAAACTGTGTGACCGTTTCCACTGATGCTACGCTATGTAGCTGTGCGGTAAGATGTGCTATGAAGATGCGTAGCTGCGCTACGAAGATGTGCTCGTGGTGTTCAAAGTTGCTTTAAGGCAATCACTTGCTTAATGCTTAATGAGAATAATGCAAGAATGTGAGAAAAAACAAACCAAATTTTAAATGTCAATAAGGTCGAAAATGGCTTGAATCTGTTTTTTTAACTTGCTATCGTTAAGCAATAAAAAAAAACAGGTTCAAGCGATTTTCGACCTTATTGTCATTTATGCAAACACCGGATTTAATGAAGGAGCAATGTTAGCGAACGAGAATGTGAGAAAAAACAAACCAAATTTTAAATGTCAATAAGGTCGAAAATCGTTTGAACCTGTTTTTTTAATTGCTGAACGATAGCAAGTCAAAAAAACAGCTTCAAGCGATTTTCGATCTTATTGACATTTATGCAAACACCTGATTTTAATGAAGGAGCAATGTTAGCGAACGAGAATGTGAGAAAAAACAAACCAAATTTTAAATGTCAATAAGGTCGAAAATCGCTTCAACCTGTTTTTTCAATTGCTTAACGATAGCAAGTTAAAAAAAACAACTTCAAGCGATTTTCGACCTTATTGACATTTATTCAACCACCTGACTTTAATGAAGGAGCAATGTTAGCGAACGAGAATGTGAGAAAAAACAAACCAAATTAAAAATGTCAATAAGGTCGAAAATTATAGATAGTCAATATACATTGCGTGTCCTATCACTGTCTGTGCTATGAAGATGCGCAGCTCGAGCTATGCGATGTATCGATACTAGGGAAAACGACCCATAGCACGCATCCACAGCACGCAGCCATAGCACGCAGCCACAGCACGCAGCCGTAGCACGCATCCTTACATATAAAAAACACATCTTAGTTGAATCCGTTTCCACCAGTGCTGTGCTATGTAAACCAGTGAATATGATTGGTGGATATCAAACGCATCCGCAGCAACGTAGCATAGCGCATCTCTGGTGGAAAAGCAGCCTTAGTATTGTGTTGTGTGTGCTTTGTGCCTAGAAAATAGGGATGTGACGTTAACGTGTGCTCGACATAGGTATCTAACCTATATTTGATGTTTTATCCAATTAAACAGAAACCGCATCTTTTAAAGACATTTAAACATGATTTTAGTTATCACTTATAAAGCACAATTAGAATGCTACATTTGGCATGGTTGGAAACCAACTTTTATTTGGTGGGTCATAGCTCTAAGAGCAACTGGCATTGTCTTTTTTCCCATAACTAATGGTTAATAATTATGGTGATAAATAAGTGACAATTTCTTACTACATAAAAGTACTGCATGTAATCGTTTTTTTTCAATTTATATTTCTATTTAACATACCTACAATTTAATTTGTATTATTTAAATTGTTAGTAAGCTGCATTTTTTAAGTATGCACAACTGTTACAATGACCTTAATTCATAAGTCATTGCATTTTGTTGAGTAACTTAACGTTTTCTCAGGAAAACCATGTAATTTTTTTATATTATTTTTCCTGTGTGTTTTGAATGCATATTAACAAAATATATTAACGCCATCTTTCTACTTCAAGACCAAAAAGGTCTTGCTAAATTTTGGGAGAAAAGTTGTTGATTAGCAAATATTTTTTTTTATTTTCTTTATATGTAACAAATGTATATTTCCTATAGGTATATGTAAATGTAAGTACCTAAATGTTGGAAAATGCCTTATGTAATCTCGGCCCACAAACAAATGGCAATATAAGAGGCCGCCCTAGCCCTTCTTTGGAATCTTAAGTTTGAGCTGAAAATAAAATGTGGACCGGCACAAACTATACATCCAAAAGACGTGCGCCGAGATAAAATCGATCACTGGCAGAAATGGGGTGATCGATCAAGATGTAAATTTCTAAACTGCAAGGATTACACATACACATATTGTGAAAAATGTAGAGTAAGTTTATGTTACAATAGAGATAATAACTGTTATTATAAATTTCATCAGGACACATGATTTCCCATATATAAGAATATACGATGTCCACTCATAGTTGCAGATATGCAATATAAGGTAATTATCATTTTACCGGCTGCAATTGAATGATTTAATTTTTTAACTATTTTTCCCTTACTTTATAGACCCTATTAAAAGTAAAAATACATATTTAAAAAAAACCGAGAAATTACGCATTTAAGGGTTTAAAGAACAGATAGAAACACTGCAACTATAATAACAATATAACCATGAATGCCAAGAATCCTCTGTACAAAAAGTCTACACATTTTCGCATCACTGAGCGTTTTATTGACAACTAAACACATAAGTTATACATGGGAATGATCAGGTGTATATAGTTCAAGGATGATACACCAATGTTAATATCAAAAACTTATCTTCTTATCAACTAAAGTTTTTGAATGAAACATTATATAAATGAGACCGAATTTGTGAATATTTAAATATACTACAAATATATTATTTACTTTATTTTAAAATTTATGAATGAATCTACAAACTGATTTTACCATAATTCTGAAAGACTAATAGCTCTTTTGGACAGACGAACCATTCTCATGATCAAACCATTTAAAAAACTCAATATAACAAACTCAGACAAGAGAGAAATGTAAGATAATCAAGACTCCATACATGTACTAAGACGACCCACTGACCAACTTCAATCAATTACATTTTAACTCGTAAGTTTACCAGTGAAACCTGAAATGAAAAATACTTTGCAATCCAAATTTCATATCCATATTAGGTTTTAACATTCACAGCCAATTAAATAAAAAAGGAACTTACTAAAAATAGGTAAGTATAAGCTTCTAAGTTTCCAAAGTGCTCCAAATTGCTGTATTATGGAACCATGCAGATAGTGTTGTATCTGCCCAACTGAATTGCCACATTCAATGGTAATTTTAATTATTTTCCAAAGAGCCAGCTTTCTAGTTACATTACCTGTGTGTGTTATTTTAGAGATAAACATTATTTTCGAATTAAGAATAGATAGAATCAGCCGTTTTGAGAAGCATAATGACGAGAAGAGAGAACCTAACCAACACTCGTTTTTAAAGACCAATCAAATTCAAAATTGACAATCAAACACCAAAAACACGTGAAGTTCCTTATATATATATTACTACTTCACTTCAACAACTTCCGACAATACAGAAATTGAACACAAGTTTTCAGGAATAAAGAACGAAAAAACGAATACACTTTACATTATCTATTGAATATTAGAAAAATTAATCACGGGAGGATTTGCGTTAATAAACACATGGGTGAGGCTGAACCTTAGCACAACCTGTGAAAAAGAAGGTCAGGAAGATCGCTGCGATTTCAAGCGATGCAAAAAAACCCATAGACATTTTTTTTTTTGGTTTTTTTCGCCTCTTTGGGACAGGCAAAGGGAGCTGAGCCCATACAGCCAAAAACCCATAGACATTTTTTTTTTGGTTTTTTTCGCCTCTTTGGGACAAAACCCATAGACATATAATCCTATCTCAATGACAAAACCTTTAAGCACAAAACCTAAAAACCTTGTGTCAGTTGTCTTGTCATTGTGCTTTTTTTTTTTAATATTTATTCATGACCATGGATACTAGTCCTTCAGTCGATGTCATTGTGCTTGAGATCCAGTGCTGCCAGTAAGATTTCCAAAAAAGTACGGTTGGCTTTCTGAAAAGGTACGGTTTTTAACTTCTAGGTTCATCTTCTATATAGCTGTAAAAATTGGATTAACGGGGGCAGGATTTGTGAGGCAGAGCAAGCTTTGTTTGTTACACAGATTAATTAAATACATTGACTAATGACGTACGTTCAGTACTTTTGAAACATGGATTTTTTAAATGGATACGAGATATAATGATATGATAAAGACACAAAAAATATATATACATTCAAATTTTAAATAACGAAAGAAATAATAAATGAAATATAAACGAAAGACATTTTTAGCTTTAAAAAAAACCGGCCAAGTGCGAGTTGGACTCGCCCATGAAGGGTTCCGTAGCAGCAAGCATAGTAGATTAGTAAGTAATATACACAAACAATAAAAATAACTTTGTTTTTCATAGTATTTGTATGAATGGCAAAGTTATATTTGCGGTTTTTGAAAATGTACTATATCTCAAAAACTACTAACTGTATCTCATCCAAACCAATTTTCGTTGGTAGTTTTGGTTGAGGTCTATATTATATATTTTTTTAGTTTTATCATTCTCTTATTTTAGAAGTTACGGGGGGGGGGGACACACTTTTTACCACTTTGGAAGTGTCTCTCGCGCAAACTGTTCAGTTTAGAAAAAAATGATGTTAGTAACCTCAATATCATTTTTAAAGACCTATTCATAGATACCCCACACGTATGGGTTTGGTGAAAAAAATTTTTTTGAGTTTCAATCCTAAGTATGGGGGGCACCCCCAAAATTTGTTTTGTTTTGATTTTTGTGTGAAAATCCTAATGCGGTTCACATAATACATCTTTTTACCAAGTTTCAACAGGATAGCTCTTATACTTTCGACAAAAAGTGGCTGTGACATACACGGACAGACAGACAGACATGACGAATCTATAAGGGTTCCGTTTTTGCCATTTGGCTACGGAACCCTAAAAAGGAAAAAAAATAATTCAAGGAATGACGGAAGACAAGGCGGTAAGGTTGCGTTGCCAGACCGTACCAAAAAGTACGGTTTTCCGTACTATTCATCACACAATCGTAACACAACCGTACCTCAGTGTAGACCGTACCTTTTTCGTACCTTTTATATCATCATCATCATCATCATCATCAGCCGGAAAACGTCCACTGCTGAACATAGGCCTCCCCCTTAGACCGCCACGCCGACCTTTTATATACTAGCGATTTATTAACTTGTTTTCGCTGTAAAATGTGAGTAGACATTTTTCAAAATTCTCGCAAAACCGACGAGTCGGAATACTTCTGCAAGAACTGGATCAGTTTTTTTTTCATTGAGTTGTGATTGATTCAAACTTCGATTTACAAAGTCTTTTTAGACCTAAAAATATCAAACTACATCTAAATTTTCTACTCCTCACTATTATATTGTAATTCAACTAAACAAAATTATTGTAATTTGGTTTAAGTTTCTGACACGTATGTAAACAACAGAATTTTGCACACTTGTTTAAAAACTTACAATAAAACAATACTTTTTACTTCTTGTTCCTTTAAATTTAGAGAATAATATAATATCGCTTCACATGAAGGTTCATATAAAGCGATATTATTCTTATTTAAGAAGGTTCTCCTCACACATTATTCCCATGATGAATTAGTATAAAAAAAACATCAAAAAAAATCATCGAATTTAATGACTTTACTTCATTCTATAATTATTGATTTACAATTAATGAATTTGTTCGATATTGGCAATCGGTAATAATGTTCCACTTTACCATATTATTATCCCTTTGAATATTCTATTCCTTATCGCTTTTTTTTCAACCTATGGTCGCAGACAGCTAACTCGATGAAGAAAACAAAAACTGAAATGTTTCTTGCAGAAGTATCCCGACCCAACCGTACCTTGAAGTGAAAAACCGTACGTTTTCAGAAAGCCAACCGTCCTTTTTTGGGAAATCATGCTGGCAACACTGAAACTGACAGATGTCAATGTCAGAAAGAGGAGGCATCGATAGGATAGGTATTTTATTTAATTAAGAAGTTAGAGTTACATTTTCTTCATCTACTGAGATTTGCCCATGTATTTATGGACGCAAATCCTCCCGTGATTCATATTCTAATTAATTGCCACCTGCAGATGGGTTGGTTATTTTGGTGTAAAATTCATAACAGCGTGGAAGATTGTTCGTGTATTCGTTATTTTGTTCTTTATTCCTAAAAACTTCTGGTAACTGTATTGTCGGAGGTTGTTGAAGTGAAGTAGTAATCTAAGCATCGATATATGTACTTTACGTGTTTTAGTATGATGTTTGATTGTCTATTTTGAATTTGATTGGTCTCCAAAAACGATTGTTGGTCAAGTTCTATCTTATTAATGTGCCACTCAAAACTTCTTTTTCTATGTATTCATTAATCGTTTTATTTTATATAAATCGATTTATATTTCCAAAATGGTTAGACCTCATATTTAGCATATGGATGTCTTCTGGCCCCGGGGCCGCCAGAAGACATCCGTATGCTAAATATGAGGACCAACAAGTTTTAAGTTTTGTTATATATTCTTAGGGTTGTAAAGATGTATATTTTTGATGTTGCCAGCAATTATCGTGGTCCAAAAAAATTTACATTCCGCACAGTGGTCTCAGATCAACAAAAAGTTGATATTTGTTAAAAATTCCATATGAAATGCATTACATACAGGTACTACTTTATTATGATAAAATGATTGGAAATTATAGTAGATGAACATGAATACAATTATTATCTATATGTTTACAGTGGAATCCATTTATAACAACATGGAAGGGAAATAACAAAAACGTCATATTAAACGGACGTCATACAAAGATTTTGTATAAAATAAACTCCTGTTTTTGTCAGTTTCTATTTATTTTAAAAGAGACACAAAATAGAATTCAGTCAATAATAATTATTCTACTTAGGAGGCCCTTGCTTGGCAACTGGATCAAGCACTTGGCTCAGAAGGCATTACTCCTGTGTATTGTTAGGAGGTTACTCTCTCAATAGCCCTGACCACCGGTAGCCCGGACCCTGTACCCGATGCTGGTGGAATACTATTTTTTTTCTTAGTTGCATATTATTTTTAACAGACTTCAAAAAAAGGAGGAGGTTCTCAATTTGGTCGGTTTTTTTTATATATGTACGCCAATTACTCCGTGGTTTCTAGTCCGATTAGTGTGATTCTTTTTTTTTTTGATGCAGTATACTTTCCATTTGGTCCCATAAAAATTTCATCCAATTTGGTTTAGTACTTTTTATTAGCATTTTTTTGATTACCGCTATGTGGATGATGTAATTATTTGTGTATTTCTTACACTATTACTCCGCCAATTGTGGACCGATTTTCGAAATTCTTTTTTTGTTCAAAAGAAGATACTTCTGTACTGGTCCCATAGTCACGAAGTCGAGATCTGATGATTGGATCCTGAAGAAATCGAGGGCAACCCTCAAATTTTATGGGCCCACACATCGTTTTTCTGAAATCTTATGAAGTAATTTAAGTACTTGCGTATGGTAAACAACTGACTGGCCTGTTGGTCTAGTGGTTAGTGACCCTGACTGCTATGCTGGAGGTCATGGGTTTGATTCCCTCCCAGGACAAATGTTTGTGTGATGAGCACGATTATTTGTTCTGTATCTGGGTTTAATTTATCTATAATATGTATGTATTTAGAAATATATAAGTATGTTCATCAGTTGTCTAGTACCCATAACACAAGCTCTGCTTAGCTTGGGGCTAGATGGCGTTGTGTGATAGTTGTGGAATATTATTATTTTTATAATCTTATATGTAGCTGAGCTGATGATGGAAGGTACAACTCCTTAACAGTAAGGAGTAGGCATCGATTGATTTCACATTCAGGTATTTTTTACTTCTGATGACAAAAACAAAAAAAAATGTTTGTAATGTATAAATACACTGGATTTATTGAATAAAACAAAAGTTTGGAAAATCAACTTTAATTGCTTTGATTTTTTGACTTTACCCTAATCTTAATCACATGTTTTAGCTTAGGAAATCAACACTATTTTGTATTAAAATATGAAACTTAATATATATTTTTAAAAGTAACTGCTAAAGAGATCCAAAACTTTGTACTTCAGGCACTTTCTAATAATTCAGTCTTAACCATTTAGTTCGCAGGTGAAAAAAGACTGCAATTTTTTTCTTTTTGAGGAGTCTATTTATTGTTGCTATAAAAATGTTTGAAAAAATCTAACATAGATACTTTTTGAGAAAACATATGTTGTTCAGATACAACGTTGCGAAACATTCTATTGAATAGTGAATTAATAGAGAATTGTGGCTTGAATAGACAATTACATTTTCAATCAAAATAAAAATAATATGTGGAAATCCAAAGTTTATTGAAAAAAAAACACAAATTCAGCTTTCTTTGACATAAGTAGTTATCATTTAGACGTTGACATGGTAATGGTAAAAACAATTTCTTTTTTCCAACATACACAATCTAAGGTTACACTTATTGCAATAAACACTGGTATAACCAGTTTTACAATACTTGCACCTGCCTTGAGACACAAATGTTGGTAAGTGGCCTGTATTATCATAGCGAACAGAATCTGGTGGTCTTAGAGCAACAGGAGTCTTGATCTTGACAGACGCTTCGTTTTCTTTTGACTCTGTCTGTCGAATTATATTTTTTTGGAAAAGTTCTGTTACCAGCTGAATTCGAAATTTTTTGAGAGTTAATTGTTTCTTGTTATTTTGGCAATCCCTTCTAAACAGCAGCCAGGCGTTATTGACGCAAATGTCAAGTGCTTGAGCAAATAAAGCCATATACCATCTTTTTGTTTTAAAGTTAGAGCGATATAATGACACCAACATGTCGGCCAAATCAACACCACCCATGTGAGCATTATACTGCTTGACTATTTGTGGGCAATCTACATCAACCCTCGATTTGGTTTTTTTTTGAGTATCGCTTAATTTTTTCTTTTGGATGTGAGTCAACGAAAGAACTTACTAAAGTGACTACTTTGTTATCATACCACTTGACCACAGCGAGCTTCTTCTCATTGCAGACAATCTGTTGGCTGGCACCCCTGCCCTTCTTTGCAAGCGCTTTGTCAGAGAGTAACATTTCTTGACAGCCTCTTAGACGGTTACTTCTGACCGTTCCTAAGCTGAAAATGCCATATTCGTTGCGTAAGTGATGGATAAGCTCTAGCGATGTAAAAAAGTTGTCGAAGTACACAGTAGCTGGTTTTTCCTGTATGGTCTTGCAAAGAGCTATGACAACTTTAGCTCCTAAACCTAAGCTATTTTCGTAGTCAGTAAAGTGTCGGTTTCTAAATATATCTTCACCACCATATGGGATAAAGTCATATATTAATCCAGAGACTCCTGCTCGCACAAATATCTTAAATCCCCATTTTTTAGGCTTCTTGGGTAAATACTGCCGCCTACTCCCTGCCCGTGTTCCCTTGTAAGGGACCATCATTTCATCCACACTGTAGCGCCCTTCTGGCACGAGCAGCAAACAATTCTTACGAATCCTCTCAAGTACAGATCGCACTTTGAAAAAGCGGTCGTCACTTGTGTCAGTGTTGTCTACGAAGTGAAGGAATCTTCTAATTTTTTCATATTTCTTTAGAGTCATAATATCAGCAATTTCGGGGAACCTCAACGCTTTGCTCCAGTAGTCACGGTAAGCTGGCATTTGGACCACACCCATCAAAAGAGTTATGCCAATAAAATCACATATGTCATTTTTAGTAACGTTTATGCTTTTTGAAACTTCATGTTGAACTGAATAAAGATTCGTATTTTCTGTGATAAGATCCGTTATGTCTTCTGAGAAAAAATGTTGGAAATAATCAAGAGGGCTTTTCAGGCCTGCATCAAAAGGTGGATTATATTGTGGTAATTCTACTATTGCTGTGTGTTGGAATTTGCCTTTTTGAATTTGAAGTTTATGGGTTTTCTAACAAACTTCTTCACTCGTTTTGTCAGAAGCCTTGGTAATGTAGTTGCCTTTCTCTTTGAACGTGTTGTGGTTGCCGGTGAGCTAGTCAAAGGCGATAAGATGGAAGAAACCGAATTTAGCATGAAAGGGAGTTGTTCTTGCGGCCGACCGGTCGGAAACATTTCATTGATGACAGGTGACAGTGGAATAGTTTCTTCGTCCGATAGAACCGGGTTGAAAATATGTCCAACTGATTTAGTGAAGAAGGATAGGATCTTGGTTCCGAACTGCAGTATTAATATCGTCATCGTCATCGTCGTGTTGTTGTAAATTCTGGACAATAACTTCATCGTCTGAGCTGCTACTACTACCATCTGATGGTGCATTTTCAGGTGGCACAAGTGCCATGATAGTACGTGTTCGTTGCCATTTCGGCTTAATCGGAAGCAAGCAAAAACAAAAAAAAACCATGCAAAACCGCACCCAAAGCATAACAAAAAACTTCAATCGCAAATAAAAATACCAAATAAATGTTTTAAAACACTTACCCACTGTGTTAGTTATTATAGGTAGTTCGAAAATATTAGAAATAGCTCAGTTAGTGTTGATTGTGAACGACATTCAGAATACTCGGTACTTTTCTGAGTACTCCGCAGTGTTGGTCACAAACAACATCATTTCACAGGCTCGTAAATTGGATAGTCGTTATTCAAACAATATGAATTTTGCACCAATCAATAAAGGGGATATTTGTTAGGAATATTTACATGCATAGTATCCATAAATTTAATTGAAATGGTCAAAATCGAAAATTATTTACCTTAGATCCGTGCGTGGCAGGTGTTCTCGACGCCATCTTGTCAGGAAGAGAGAGAAAACATTCGCGCGAAATGACAGTTCTTTTTTTTTTTGGTTACGTTTCGTTTTTGCTAACTATTGATTAAAAAAAAAACCAAGAACATATCAGCAGAAATCGAACAATATTTTTTTGTTTATTATGTCGTTCAGGTTTAACACTGCGAATTAAAGGGTTAATAAAATCTTAATATTAATAAGTTTTATAACTTTAGAGATATTTCTTAATTAAAATATTTCGAGGTCATCATCACTCTCACTGTCAAAGATCCTCATCCTCCTCTTTTCAGGCTTCTTATCGCGCTCATTATCTTTCTGTTCTTCAGACTGATCATCATGTTCTCTATCCTCCAGTTCTTCTTTCTCACTGTCTAGTTCCTTATCCTCCTGTTCCTTATCCTCCCATTCTCCAGTCTCACTATCAAGCTCGTTATCTTCTTGATCTCCAGTCTGATTGTCAAGATCTCTTTCTTCCAGTTCTTCAATCTCACTATCTAGGTGCTTATCCTCCTGTTCCTTATCCTCCAATTCTCCAGTCTCCCTATCAAGATCGTTATCTTCTTGTTTTTCAGTCTGATTATCAAGTTGTCTATCATCCAGTTCTTCAATCTCACTGTCTAGTTCCTTACCTTCTTGTTCTTCAGTCTCATCATAAAGTTCTCTTTCCTCCAATTCTTAAATCTCACTGTCTAGTTCCTTTTCCTGCTGTTCTGCAGTCTCACTATCAAGTTCCTCGTCTTCCTCCTGTTCTTCGATTTTTCTGTCATATATTATTTCCTGCAGCAATGGGTTGGAAAATTCCACAAAACTATTGGGCAACGAGTAGTGTAGACACCGTTCTCCGGGAGCGCATGTGAGGCATGTTAACTTTCTTAAAAATATTTTTTGAGTAATGCGCGAATCCCATGTCATTTGATGGACTTTTGTGATTCCAGGAACACTACTGATTTTTCGGTGCAATAGCTTAGTAATTTCTTCAATTTCTTTTGTAGTTACGGTTGAAATTATGACATTAGTAGTGTTCTCTTTAATACAATATATTCTTGCATGAATTGTAAATACCTGTTTTTAAATGTGGAGTCTCGCTCAAATCTACGTTCTAGGGAGAGGAAACGACGCTTGGCCATCGCATAAGAGTCACCTAAGCACTCAGGCGAGTCCTTCAATGGTATGGTGACCACGAATTGGCCAGACGCATCCCGATACGCGGTCTCTTGAAAGAGCTTTTCACAAGCCTGTTCTTCTGAAGAGTAACAGCTAGTAGACGGCACAGTATCAAGTTCCCAGAAACGAGTCAACTGATCAGACTCCTGTTGTGAAAGAAAGCTGGGGTGGAGGGAGGACGCTGTCCTCTCCCTCGCGCGGCCCGCCTCCTATCAACTTGCTCTTTGGTTACATTTTGCAATAATTAACTGTCAAGAAGATTATATCTTAGTAATCCTTACTTGAATATGTATGATCTTGTTCCAGGCCATAGGGATTAACTGGTCTAAATGTCTAATATATATATTATAGTTAAGCTCGGCTCTTGGAGTTCCAGCACCATTTTTGTATCTCTTAAAGTTTAGCAGGTCTGTTGCGGTTCTGCATCAGGTGTTCAAGTTTCCAAGATAAATTATAGCCTATATGTTAATCGGACTTAATACCTACAAAACAAAAACAAAATCATTCAAATCCGTCCAGTAGTTCCGAAGATTAGCGTGCACAAACAAAGAGACAAACAGACAAAAAAAAAAAATTACAATTTCGGGTTCGGCATCGATAAAATAACAACTCCTGCTACTTTTTTTTTATATATTTACATTGTACGGACACCACTTTTCTACAAAGAAGAAGGGTCATCCGTGACCCAGCCCCGGCGCAAACGAAATGTATCTCAGTTTTTTCGTAATTTTATGTACATCAAATAACAGATTTTCTTTTTTTCAATTTCAGTGGCTAACTTAGTTAAATTGCTTAAATAAGCATTAGGAAAAATGTTAAAGTTACTAGCTGTTCTCTGCGGTGTCTCCCGCTGCTAGGCTCCTATTGGCCGTAGCGTGATTTTATATATTTTATAGTCTCCCTCGAAAAATAGACTATCCAACACAAAAATAATTTTCAAATTCGAACCAGTAGTTCCTGAGATTAGCACCTTCAACCAAACTAACAAACCCTTCAGCTTTTTTAACTGGGCGTGGATGGCTATGTCCGAAGCTATGAGTAATATCGAAAAACGTTGAAAGGAGTCTCGAAGCCGATTTTGACGAAAACTAAAACTGCATCATTGGATTTTATAAAATTCAGCAATCCTGACCAGGAATCGAACCCGCTGATTTGGAAAAAAATCACAGCCTGTATTATTACACCATTCGATAGTGTTGCTAAAAAGGATCGAATTCTGGGAAGTAATCATATACGGCAAACTTAAGGAAATAGCTGATTTTTATGAAATTGCTATTTTTTTGTCTTGTTACTTTGTGTCATTATCTTGAAGATTGATCAGTTTTTTAATTATTACATGTCTTCCTTAAGTTTGACGTATATGACGACTCATTTGATTTTACCACGCTAAAAAAAAAGGGTTTGTTAGTTTGGTTGAAGGTGCTAATCTCAGGAACTTCTGGTTCGAATTTGAAAATTCTTTTTGTGTTGGATAGTATATTTTTCGAGGGAGACTATAAGTTATATAAAATCACGCTACGGCCAATAGGAGCCTAGCAGCGGGAGACACCGCGGAGAGCAGCTAGTAATTTTACCATTTTTCCTAATGCTTATTTAAGCAATTTAACTAAGTTAGCCACTGAAATTGAAAAAAAGAAAATCTGTTATTTAATGTACATAAAATAACGAAAAACCTGAGATACATTTTATTTGCGCCGGGGCTGGGTAAATTTTGTATGGTCTGTGACCCTTCTTCTTTATTATGTATAGATAATAGCAATTTAAGCAATCGCTTGAACCGGATTTTTTGAAGGAGTTTCCTTTTCTTCTATGCTAGCTAGAAACTGTTCAATTGTATCGTCACCAATATCAACAATGCTTATATCTTCTAAAACTTCAGGATCAATCAAAATACTCGGAGATTCCCTATGGACTGAAGAAGCCAGTATCGAATCCGGTGGTGTCTTTTTTTGGTCTAATCCAGTAATATTTTCTCTTTCATTGACGGGATTAAGTTGAGAACATGTCGATGAAGACGTGACTGTGGTAGGGGTGTTTGTGCTCTCCTTTCAGCTTCAACAAGCACACACACAGTTCCACCGTTTAACTTGTATTGTCCAGCTTTGGATGATATGACGAAGAAGACGTCTGAGGCAGGGTTGTTGATGTTTGAGGATCACCTTCATCAAGTCCACGAGATTTGCCCGGATTCTCGATCAATAAAAATAATCATTTTAAAAATATGCTATCATAATATGTATAGGTTATAGGGGATGCCCCTATACTGCGAAAAATTGGGGCGACTATCCTTTTTGCTATGGGATGCCGTTTTTTTTATTGATTTAAATAAATACAAAAGGGCATTAATAAGTAGATATACAGGGTGGTACAGGCCACATGGATGTAAAATTTTATTTAGGTGGTCGGCTTAGGGACCTATTTGTTCCCGCCAGGAAAAAAATCGCTTGTCACCCGTTTACAAGATATGTTTTTTTTTTAATTTTAGAAATATCACCACTTCTAATGTTTTCATGATTTTTTATTAACTTTTAAAATTAAAAATTCTATTATTTTTTTATTTTATTTTAGGTGCTTACTTAGACATTGCACTCTCTCAGAAAAAAAATCAGACTGATCTGCAAAGGACATGGCCAATTTATCTATGGGCGTCTGCATAGTTATTGAATTCAATGTACAGCAATGATTTTTGGTGTTTTATAATCGTGAATATGGGTACATTAAATTACAGAAAATAAAATACATAAAGAACTTGTCACTACAACAAACTAGACGAAAACAGTTTAACTTAACCTTTAGTCAGAATGCTGGCAATAAGTGCATAGAATAGTTGCTATTAAAAACCATAAGGCGCTTTAATGAATTATTTAATAAATCTGACAATAATAACAAAGTATATTGGATTTTTTATGTTTTTCTTTAAAGTATATTTTTATGGGTTGCCATAGAAATATACTAATATTATAACCAAAGAAGTTTTATTATATACCACCAATTGTAACAACTGGTAGTACCTATATTTTATGCTAATAAATTATTCTTATTCTTAATGACCTAAAGAAAACACAAAATAAAACAAAAGAGTAGGTATAAATAATTATTTACTTGTCGAAGAATCGTTATCAGAAGGGTCGCGATATCGGAAATAACACTCACAAAGCCTTCGTTAACACTTTTAATTACTTGCTTACACACACTGTACGGTGAACCCGCACATTGCGTAACATTAAGTAGGTTAAGCTTACTCAGCGTTTGCATACGCGCGATCATTTACTGAATCGGCTAAGTAAAATAAATCAGTGATTTTACCACACTCAACACGGGCGGTTTTATTCATAATCCCGGGTTTCTATCGTATCACAAGTGTATAGAACAATCATCATACGCTTGAACAAGGTGTATAGACTATCGTCATACATTTTTTTGGTCCTTCTAACCGGACTCTGTGAACACGCGTAACAATCCATCGAGTGTATAGATCAAGGTGTGTTGAAATCGCAGCCACACACTTGATTAAATTCGTTGAGTTCGCGACAGTTCCGCAAATAGTTAAAGTCCATTCAGTGAACCATCAGTGAATCGTTCGAAGAAGACATCGATCGAGCTAAATCTACATCTGCACTGCACACAGCGTCAGCAGCCCGCAGGTGGTATCACAAGTCATCAGTGTCCAAGTAAGATTGTTCCTTTTATTAAATCATAATGGCCGTTTCGAGCGCTCGTCAATCGGAAATATTAGAAGGTCTCAATAGGATAAAGATCAACTTCGGCAAGGATCCGTTGTCGAGGAAAACTCCAGATTACATTCAAAAGAGATTGGAGTCGTTGGATAACCTCTGGGGAGAGTTCGAGCAAAATCATTTGAAACTCTCTGAGTTTCCGGAAAAGGAACCTCAATATTTTGCATGTAACCTTTATCAACAGGGCAAAGGCCTCTACCAGTCTATTCGAACTTTACTTACTGCCTTTGGTTCGGATGAAAGGGGCACGCAGTCAAACCCTGAAGCCACTGAATTGTTGGCTCAACAGAGAACCAATTTTAGGTCGTTCAACAGGTTAGTTAGGAGCATCAACGTAGACAATATATCCGAGAGATGGGAACTTGAAGACGAGCTTAGGGCAATACAAGCCAAGTGGAACACGATCGATACGTTACATCTGCGAATTGACCACATACTTCAAGGTGTAGATGTAGCGTACGAAAATGAATTTAGCATGTACGAGTGTAACTACAAGGAGATAAAGCGTTCTCTTAATAAGAAAATATCGTCCATGGTTCATGTACAACAGGCAACGCCGAAGCTCGAAATTCCTACCTTTACGGGGAAATACACGCAGTGGCCAACATTTTGTGACCTGTTTACAGAAGCTATTCACGACAACAACACAATAACCAAAGGTCAGAAGATGCAACACTTGAAAGGAAAACTCAAGGGAGAGGCCGAACGCCTCATTCAACATCTTCACATTTCGTCTGAAAATTACGACACAGCTTGGGAAATTCTAAATCACCGATACAATAATGCTCAAGTTCTTTTTACAAATCAAATAGAAATATTTTTAAATCAACCTTCTATATCTAAACAAACAGCTTATGAGTTAAAGCGGTTATATGATACGACCACGGAGTGTATCCACGCTATACACAACCTTGGTGTGAATACAAATACATGGGATCCGTTGTTAGTACACCTTCTCAGTAAGAAACTGGACCAGGAGACTTATTGTGACTACAAAGAGGCGCGTTCGTCACCTAGGGAGCTCCCAACCCTGACAGAATTTATGACGTTCCTCGAAAACAAGTTCACAGCCCTGGAACCCTTACATCGAAGAGAGAGAGAAACATCGAAGCCTGCCTTTAAACGGGAGTCTGGTCAACAGCGTGACAAACCTACAAGTCATGGCAACCAGTATAAAAAACATTATCAAGCCGTTGCTACTCAGGGGCCGGACTGTCCGATTTGTAATATACGTCACGCGATATTCCGCTGCAGGAAGTTTACGAAATTGACCCCAGGTGATAAATTGACTTTGGTAATAAAGAGTCAATATTGCAAAAATTGCCTTAATTATCATCCTGACAGTGAGTGCACCAGCACGAGGCGTTGTAAAAAGTGTAATAGTGATCATAACACTTTACTGCATGATGCGTGTGTATCGCAGCTACAAGCCGCAGCGACGACTAGCGATACCGTGCAGCCATCACCGGGACAGCATAATGTCAATCACGTTGCAGCTGATAATGAAGAAATATTGTTAACCACGTTGTCGTTAACCGTGTTATCTAAAGACGGTACATATGTAACAATGCGAGCGCTTCTCGATCAAGGGTCACAAATTTCGTTAATTTCAGAAAATGCGACGCAAATGCTAGGCTTGCAACGTCGACAATATCATGCGTCTATTTCAGGTGTAGGTCCAGTCTCCAAACAAAGTAAAGGAATTGTAACTCTAAACTGCAAATCCATTTATGGCGATTACACCCTTAATACTCAGGCGTTGGTTGTATCAAAGGTTATAAACAGCCTACCGAACTCCTCATTCCGCAAACAGCCCTGGTCTCACCTGCAACATCTTCAATTAGCAGACCCGGAGTACAATATATCAAGACCCATTGATCTTCTCCTGGACGCCAGTGTATATTCGGAGATTATATTAAGTGGTCTTATAAAGGGCCCAGCGCATGCCCCCATAGCTCAACAAACCAAAATGGGCTGGATCTTATCAGGAAATGTCAAAAGATTCAACTGTCATGTCGCCATCAATAACATTGAAGAAATAGCCAAATTTTGGGAATTGGAGGATATTTACGACTCATCATCATCAACCGTGACCATTGGTGATCAATTTTGTGAAGATTTTTACAAAAACACCACGAGACGCTTAAACAATGGCATGTATGAAGTTGGAATACCCATGATGCCAGACTTTGAGCAGCAGCTCGGGTCATCGAAGTTCAAGGCAATAGCGCAATTTAAACAGCTAGAGTCAAAAATGTCAAAAAATACATCGTTTTCAAACCAATACAAGCAATTTATGAACGAATACCAAGAATTGGGTCACATGCGACAAGTCCAAAGTACAACCGATCAGTCGTACTACTTACCACATCACGGTGTATGGAAACTTGATTCCACAACAACAAAGTTGAGAGTAGTTTTTAATGCCTCATCTAAGACTACATCGGGTAAGAGTCTGAACGACTTAATGTACAGTGGACCCAACTTACAACAAGACCTATTAGCACTTATCATAAATTGGAGGCAATATCAATATGTAATCACTGCGGATATTGAAAAAATGTTCCGTCAGATACTCGTTAGAGAGCAAGATCAGCCTCTACAAACGATAATTTGGAGAGATTCCCGAGATGATCAATTGAGTCAATATCAGTTAACCACTGTAACGTACGGGACCAAGGCAGCGCCATTCTTAGCTATGCGGACTCTGAAACAACTCGCGACGGATGACGCCGAGACATATCCACTAGCAGCAGCAGCTGTAAAGAGCTCCTTCTACATGGATGATTTGCTGAGTGGACAGAATACTCTCGAGCAAGCAAAAGAGCTACAACAACAACTCATTAAAATGCTCCAGGGTGCTGGCATGAACCTCCGCAAATGGTCAAGTAACAAGCCCGAGCTCCTGCAAAATTTAACAACAGACAAATTGAACAGTCCCTACGAATTTAAGTGTCTCGAATCCAGAAAGACTCTTGGATTAAAATGGATCCCATCATCTGATACATTCATATTTCAAAGTCCTATAATCTCTAACAATAACGCAGTAATTACAAAGCGGCAATTATTGTCAGAAGTGTCCAAGATATTCGATCCTCTTGGTTGGCTATCACCGCTTACAATCAAAGCGAAGCTGCTGTTTCAACAAACATGGTCCATAGAAACCAACTGGGATCAAGAATTACCAACGGACATGCAGGAATATTGGAATAAATTAAAACAAGATTTAACCTGCATCGACAAATTTTGCATACCAAGATTCTTAGGCAATACAGAAAATACTTGTCAGTTACATGCATTTTGCGATGCATCGGACAAAGCTTACGCTTGCGTAATTTACCTTGTCACCAAGAACAATAAGGGCGATTACACATCGACAATTGTTGTTGCAAAAACAAGGTTAGCACCGGTCGCAAATAAAACATCGCTTCCTCGACTAGAACTGTGCGGCGCACTACTTCTATCCCAACTGGTAAAAAAGGTCACTGAGTCCTTACCCAATATAAATATGAAGATTCATGCATGGACAGACTCCATGATAGTCTTGGGCTGGCTACACGGCGATATATCCAGATGGAAGTCATTTGTTGCCAACAGAGTTAAGCAAATTACCAACATTGTCCCGGCAGAATTCTGGAGTCATGTCAGCTCGGAAGAAAACGCAGCTGATTGCGCTACACGAGGTATAACGTCTCATCAATTGTTAAACCAATCGTTGTGGTGGGAAGGACCTATATGGCTTAAAGGTTGCGAGAGGAAGGATGCTGAGAAGATCGTATACCAGTCTCCAACAATAGAAACAAAAGTTTGTGCGAACGCCGCCTTAGTAGAAAATAATGTTACATTTATTACTGACCTACTGCAAAATTACAGTTCGTTGACACGAATCGTACGGATTACCGGCTGGGTGTCACGTTTTATCATGCGAATTCGCGACAAACAAATTGCAACACACAGTTTTCTAGACTCATCAGAAATAAACAACGCTTGCCGTTTAATTATTAAAGAAGTGCAATCACAGGTATTTCAGCAAGAATTGCAACAAATTAAGTGTAAACAACATGTGAGCTCGAAAAGCAAAATTTGCAGTCTAAGCCCTTGGCTAGATGAAAATGGCTTATTAAGAGTTGGTGGACGTTTAAAACACGCCAGTATAAGCACATCGGCGAAGCATCCCATCATACTACCAAGCCACAGTCGACTTACGGATCTTGTCATTAACCAAGCACATATAACAACGTTACACGGTGGTCCCCGACTAACACTCACCTACATAAGAGATAAATATTGGATCATCAGCGGTATCAGGACTGTTAAACGGCAGTTGAGACTGTGTGTTAAGTGTCGTCGATTTAACAACGAAGCTCAACAGCAAATAATGGCAGACTTACCACGAGCCAGAGTTACCCCGTCGAGGCCGTTCACCCATACAGGTGTAGATTTCACGGGCCACGTTGAGCTGAAAGTCAACAAGGGACGCGGAATCAAAACAACGAAAGGATACGTAGCAGGCTTCGTTTGCCTGTCAACGAAAGCGGTCCATCTGGAACTGGTTTCAGACCTGACTACGGCCGCCTTTCTTGCAGCGTTTCGTCGATTCTGCTCCCGCCGCGGATCACCAGGCCACATGTATAGTGACAATGGTACCAACTTTGTAGGAGCTAATCGCATTTTGTTAAAAGAGTATAAGGAGATTATCCAGAACCTCAACCCGGACTTCTTCAACAAAATCAGTGAACAAAACATTCAGTGGCACTTTAATGCACCAGCTTGGCCTAATGCTGGTGGACTTTGGGAGGCGGCTGTGAAGAGCCTGAAGTATCATTTGAGAAGGGTCATAGGCGATCAACGCCTTACATACGAAGAATTTTCGACGTTACTTTGCCAGATAGAGGCGTGTCTAAATTCCCGACCTTTATGTCAACTCACAGAAAATTCAGACGACGACTGTCTGACTCCTGGGCATTTCTTGACTGGGGCACCGATCTTATCACGACCTCTTACTGACCCGGAATCATCAACACTGAAGGCGCGATGGCAACTCGTCCAAGCTATGACCAAGGACATCTGGCAACGGTGGTCATCGGAGTACCTGCAACAGCTACAAACTAGAACCAAGTGGCAACAGGCACGCCAGAATCTTGCAGTCGATGACTTCGTCCTCATTCGTGATGAAAACGTACCTCCAGGTAAATGGGCAATGGGACGAGTGCACATACTTCATCCCGGAAAGGATGGATATGTGAGAGTAGTTACTGTCAAGACAAGCAATAACACCATACAGCGTCCAGTCAACAAGCTTGTGTATTTGCCTGTGAACGAGGAGATACCCATTTCCAAACCCCTAAACCAGGGTGAGTCTTCAACTCCGCAAACAGATAAAACTGAAGGCAAAAGGCGAACTACGCGACCTCGAAGACAAAATGCTTTACAAACATTTTTCATCAGCGTTCTACTAATGCTTTTCTTTGCCTCTCCTAGTCTGCAACAAAGGGTGACGACATACAACGTTACGCAAATTACCACAAATCAGACACTTTACTTCGACAAAATGTCCAACCTCCAAGTTATCAAGGACGATTGGAAACTCATCGTGTACTATAATATGTCCACATTCTATGACGGAGTATGGGACATTAGAAACTATGTCAAACATTTGAAACAAACCGCTGATTGCATGGGTTCACAATACGACAGCGTCATCTTACAACTAGAGCACGAAGTAAAGGAACTTGAGCATTTTCAGAAACTCCTTGAAACCCCAAACGCAAGAAGGCAAAAACGTGGTTTAATTAACGGAGTAGGGTACCTAGCAAACACGCTGTTCGGAGTCTTAGATGATAACTTCGCTCAACAATATAAGCAAGACATAGAAAAAATTGCCAATAATGAAAATCATCTTCAAACATTAATGAAGAATCAAACATTAGTGTTGGAATCGGAATACAACATTCTACGACGCAGCGAGGAGACGATGAACAAACAGTTCAAATTTATAAAACAGCATTTGAAAAATATTACTGACGATATCAATAAGGTGCGCCTGGACAACAGAAACACTATTTATGTAACGTCATCCGCGCTGGCTGCGAGTATCATATTGTCAAACCTCATGCGAATCCAACACACACTTATCAACACCGTGACCGACATCAGCCACGGTCGCATCGACCCGTACCTTTTGACTCCCGAACAGCTGGCTCGTCAGATCAACATAATCTCTGGGCAATTGCAGGGAAATTTAATGACCCCGATCGAGTCATCAAACCTCTCCGAGCTGTACAAGCTTATGAAGGCGTCAGCAACGCTTTATGATGCCTATCTTATTATAGAGATCAAGATCCCGCTTGTGAGCAACGATATCTTCGAGTTAGATAGAATCATACCCATCCCTCAAAAAAGAGGATCGAATCACGTTCGCACTGTCCCAAGCTCGCCATATATTGCCTACAATATACAAAAGGACTTCGCACTTCTCCTAATCAGATAGTGACCTGCAATCATGCTTTCATATCGTTAGCAACAATCGGCTACTTTGCTCCATTGAGAAGCCTGTTTACAATCTGGGAATAAAACAATCGTTATGCGATATCAAGACTGTAAGTAATATGAGAAGCGCTTGTAAACAAGACGTGTCCTCGTGCCACAATTATTGGGTCAACTTACATAATTCAAACTCCTGGCTTTACACCTGTTGTGAGTCATGTGAAATCCGTATTTCCTGTATTGCTGACTCAACAACGACAGTTATACGAGGCAGTGGTATCATTGACCTAGGTCAGGGATGCACACTGAAATCGGATTCGTACAGTATTCACACGCATAACAACTACTTGCATTATATGAACGTGCGATCAAATATCGAAGTCCCAGAGGTTTCCATTTTGAACTCTCTTATAAACACAACTTTGCCCAACGATTTCAACGTACCAGAAAACCACACCCATATGTGGAATCAGCTTAGAGACCAAATAACCAATTTAAAGGAACAATCTTCTACGCAATTAAACGTCCACGACATCCACCATTATTCCGTCGTGTACGTTACCTTGGCCTTGGTTCTCATCGTAGGCGGCATAGGCTTATACTTCATTATGAGAAGTAAGTGCCGAGCCGCTCCGGAGCCGCAGCAGCGTGTGATGTTGGAGGTACGAGCACCAGCGGGCCAGCGAGCCCCGCGGGCGGAGGCCCGAGCTGGCCCCACGGGATCGGGATCTCCTGAGTGCGCGCGTGAAACAGTGCCAGTGCCAGTGATTAGTGAGTTCAGTGATATAAGTGAGTCAACCAAAAGTGTAAATAAAGGGACCTCCCCTATGGTGAAATATTAACTAGAACAAAACCAGACAATTTAGTGTTAATATATACGTAATAGTTACTATAGTACTTAGAGTAGATATTGTTGAGATCACCTTGTATCAGCATCCAACGAAATATTGTATCATTTATCGTAAGTCATCATTGTTGTTGCATTTAGACACTTAGTTTCACCTAGGATTAACATAATCATTCCCTCGTCTTCTCCTTTAGAGTTGGCAGTATGTACGGTGAACCCGCACATTGCGTAACATTAAGTAGGTTAAGCTTACTCAGCGTTTGCATACGCGCGATCATTTACTGAATCGGCTAAGTAAAATAAATCAGTGATTTTACCACACTCAACACGGGCGGTTTTATTCATAATCCCGGGTTTCTATCGTATCACAAGTGTATAGAACAATCATCATACGCTTGAACAAGGTGTATAGACTATCGTCATACACACACTGAATACAAAATAATCAAGGATGTCCGAGATATGGCTCGATTAAAAACTTGGAACGCGGGAAGTTTATCGTGGACGACGCACGGTGGGCTGGAATCGTCAAGTGGGGACTTAAAGATTCAAATGAGTATTTTTGAATTTTATGTACTAATACAAATATTTTTTGTTATATGTAATTTTTTATACTTAGTATTTTTGAGTTAAAGACCCCTAAACTTTGTATGAAATATTAATCGGTTTTTGGTTTAATCTGACAAGTTTTAATATTGTATTACAGAAATATAGCAAAAAACAAATTATTGGTAAACATTCTACACCACCCTTATGACGTCATTTATTTTTCACGATACTCACACCACCCTTATGACGTCATTTGTTTTTAACAATACTCAATAGTGCGGTGACCCTCATTAGCGCATCGTCCATTGAGCGCAGCAAAATGATGACGTGTCATTATGTGATTGGATGATGAATAGCAGGTAAAAAATGATACGGTTACATTTGAAAAACAACCATCCTCAATACGTTGTTACACATCGTAATAAACGCACTATCCTATCTCACTTTTTCGGAATACTAAAACTATTTATTACGTAAAAATGTCCGATTTGGTGTCAAATATTGATATTGTTGTGCTATTAAAGGAAAGTGGAAGTTTTAAAAATAATAGTGTTTTATATAGTGCTATTAAATCTAGATTAGTCCCCACTGTGTTAAGTGATGAAAACGATAAAGCGCTAAAAGCGTTTTGTGCAAAATATTGCTATAATCTGCAAAGGAGATGGCAAAATGCTAATAGCAAAGAGGAATTGTTCAGCAACAATAATAGTGAATGGTTATCATCGGAAATAAAGTGGCCTGATTTCATTGTAAGTGCATTTGAAAGAAACCAAGACTCTGTTCCTAGTACATCAAGTGAACATGAATCTCCAGCAAAAGTGTCTACTGCCACGTCAACGAATGTAAGTCCAAGAAAACCATTTTGTGAATTAGGACCTAAGCCATTCCGTCATTCCATGAGTAGTATAATTCGTCTTTAGGAAGAGGCCATTTCCAGTTCTTCAAAGAACGTTTCATTGATGATATAACAGCCCCATTTTTATTGATTTTTGTAATCACTCCGGGAAACAGCTCACCTTCGTATTTAAAAACAACAAATTTACCTTCCTTTTTTACTAAAGGCTGTAACGACAGATTCTCTGAATTTTAAATGTTGGGGTCTTCGTTTTCAACGTCACTTAAGTGAGTTTGAAAATTATCGGGTTTTATGACGGTCATAAAACAATTACGGTACAGGTAAAGGATGTTTCATACGACCGTAATGTAACTTCACGGATCAAGTGCACCTGTTATTTTTTATACTCTTTTTTGACTATGCTATTACTCTGTTCCTGTACCTTGTCTACGATGCACCTCTGTACTCAAGTCATGTGGCGCCATCTATTATCATAAGTAGGTACTTATTATAATAGGTACATTTAGCCAACACTGCCATTGCACATTACAGAGTGCAACCCAAATTGATTGTCAAATGCTAAATTAACGGGAAGAAGCCGCGGGCAAAAACTAGTGACATCATATAAAAAAAAAAATAACTTGATTACCTAGTTTACTAGATTCTTAAACTAAACCTGAAATAAATAAAATCTTCGTGAGATAAAGTTCTGTGAACTTTTGCGTGAGCGCCAGACTCGTAGTCTTTTTCTTTAAAATTCTACTCTTCTGGGAATCGGATTTTTTTTTGATTTCAACAAAACAACTAGAATTGGAAGTTGAAAAAAGTGAGAATACGCAATAAAACGCACGCGCACGCGGTGTGTAACAACCGATACAATTTTTGGTGGTTGGCAGCACTGATGCCCATAGAGCATAGACGAATTGAGCAGTAGGTACCTATTTATCGGACAACGGTGCCTACGAAAATGTAAGTAATGTTCAATTTTACCTTATTCTTGGTGCAAGAAGGCTACCTTATACCAATAAATAAGCCTAAATAGAAATCTACATTTTGTTAGCGTTTTAGTACAGGCTGACTGTCGAGTTTTATATTGTTATAGGTTATTATTTTCGTAAACAATTAAATAATAGGTACATCATTTCTTCTTATTTCAAGGGAAGACGAAGACACGAATCCAAGTGATTAGTTCGCGCTGCCAAGTCCGAGACCATTATTTCCGAAAGTCGGCCTGCCAAGCGGGCTTACCCGGAGGATACGCAGGACCGGTATCCTACGCCTAAGGGGAAGGGGGTAGGAAAAAAAAAAAAAAAAAAACTTTTATAAAAATTCATTGTTTTATTTTATAAGGCGGGCCTCTGGCCGAAAAAGGTAGGTAGGTGCTAAATCCTAACCTTTTTCAGTCATAGCCCCGCCAGTCCCTGGTATTTGGGTGTCTCCACCACGACGGCACCGGTATGTCCTTGGGGGGCGAAGGGCGCAGCGGCCGGCCCCTTGTCGTCGGCAGTGGAGGAAGAGGCAAACTGGGTTGTGGCCATCGCAGCTCCCACAAGCGACGTTCGATTCTCGCCCTCCGCCACAACACCACCCGGTGCACGCCGTATCGAAGCCGTATTCTTCTAAAATAGGAAATTGAAACTTCATTACTAGGTACTCAAATTGTATTAATTACGTTTCATGATATCGTAATTACGTAAAAGCCGGTCGCGGCCGGCTTTTATGAAATGTATTTCCTATTGAATACGATATCACACTTTTATACAATTAGGTTTATCGGAGATGGAACAAATACAGAAGACAACAAAGAATAGGTACTTACTGTGAAAATAAATGTAATAGGGTCCAGAAATATACGAAAAACATTTTCATCACATCAACAATTCAAACAAACATTCGTAAATTCACTCGTAAACAAAGTTGTGTGAAAAGTTTTTGACAAGTAAAAACTTGCCATGTTGCTTTTTTAAAAACTTATGTCAAAGGTCAAAAGTCATACAGCCAATGATGCAGATTTTTTATTTTAACCTTCTGTTGCCTGGCCAAAGCCCAGTGAATTTAAAATTTGAGACTTTATGCTTCTTAAAACCTTGATATACGCAACCAAAGTTTTCAGTGATATTCTGTTCATATTAATGTGACTTAGGATGCAAGAGCGAGCGAAGCGAGCTCGGGACTTGGAGCATCCCGACACGGATAGGTTAGGTTCGAAGGGGATGGCGGGGTCTGAAAGCTGCTATTACTCTGTACCTTGTCTACGCTGCACCTCTATGCCTAATTCGTACCGTACGTAAATATTTGAGTGAGTGAAGGAATGAATGAAATTTAAAACTTAGTGTTGCCATTTAGTAGTACATTTAAGATTTTATGAATAGGGAATATGCATGTATTTTTTTAATTTGAAAATTAATTGGCTAGCAATATTAGACTTGAAGTTACGATAAAACTTTATGGTTATTTTTGGAGGAAAGTAGGAAGTAAAATAAAACTAATAGTATTCAAAATTCAATAATTTATTTTTCATTAGGTACTGTTAATGTTGTGTGCGTTACAATTGGTGCGCAAGTTGATAAAAAATAATGTCGGTATCGTTTTATTAGGGGTTTTATTTTGACCGCGCGAACATAACGTTGAGGATTGCGCGGTCATGGAGATGTCAGAAATAACTTGGGTTAGAGTTCGAATTATTTTTGTCAATGAAGACAATAAAAATTATGAGAAATCTATCTCAAGTATTTTCTGACATATCAATGGCCGTGCAATCCTCCAGGTTACAATCGCGCGACCTACGTGTGAGTTCCGATTGCTCCGCCAATTAGACTAAACGAAACAAAAATCGAAAGGTAAATATTAAACATTTATCAAATTGGATACGAGAAATTCTATGGGTTTTAAGATTTGGCCTCACGAACGTAACATGGAGGAGTGTGCGGCCATGGAGATGTCAGAAATAACTTGGGTTAGAGTTCGAATTATTTTTGTCAATTAAAACAATAAAAATTATGAGATATCTATCCCAAGTAATTTCTGACATATCAATGGCCGTGCAATCCTCCAGGTTACAATCGCGCGATCTACGTGTGAGTTCCGATTGCTCCGCCAAGTAGACTAATCGAAACGAAAATCGAAAGGTAAATATCAAACATTTATCAAATTGGATACGAGAAATTCTATGGGTTTTAAGATTTGGCCTCACGAACGTAACATGGAGGAGTGTGCGGCCATGGGGACCTCAGAAATTAGGTGCTTGGGTTATAGATCTATAATTCTTTTAACCGAATTCTCAAAAAGGAGGAGGTACTCAATTAGGCCTATATTTTTTATGCGTGTACACCGATTTCTCCGAGATTTCGGTCCGATTTATGTGATTATTTTTAACCGACTGCGCGACGCAAAGGAGGGTAATGTGTTTATCAGTCTATGTATGTATGTTTCTATGTGGCGTTCTAGAGACCAAACGCGTAGGCCGATTTTTATAATTCTTACGTCAATTCTTACGACATGACAGTAATCAAAATTCACCACAGCGACAACCAGACGCCATATTGTCAAAATGAAAAAAATAAAAGTCTATGAACTATGTCAAGTAGAGATGCGCAAAATGTGTCAGTAAAAAGAAATGAATGAAGTATATCTTTTCACTTGATGAAGTAGTCCACTCATTTAGTTCAGTACTTCATTTAGTCCAGTCACTGAACTAGTGATTTATTGATGCATTTCACTAAATCACTAGTTCACTGAACTAGTTCACTGAACTAGTTCACTGGACTAGTTCACAGAACTAGTGATTTAGTGAACTGAAATCACTAACTAGTTCACTGAACTAGTGATTTAGAGAAATGATGCATTTCACTGAATCACTTTTTCAGTTTTATACGTACTATGTCGATTTTCCTTCATACTTTAAACAGGCTTAGGACTGTCAACCTACAAATATAATTACTTTGTCTTGTTTTTTTTACTTATTACCTAGGTTGGCGTATTTAAAAATCGAAATATGTACAGTGATTTAAAAGTATTTACAGGATATGTACATAATTAACTATTTACATTTTGCATCTCTTGCTATTATTATGCTATTTACAATTACTATTTATAAACAATAATTGGGATAGTTTTTTAGTAGTTAGCCGTGTCCTTCTTTCATTCAATATATATCCGGCTTTGGAAAAAATTCTTTCGCACGGAACAGAAGTCGCTACTAGGTGCAGTCTTTTTAGCGCGTATTTAAACAGTATGGGGTAGAAAGACTGGCGCTCGTGCCACCACCGCAATGGATCACTGGAGCGTTGTAGTAGTGGCTCCTGGAGATATTTATCTAGCTCTACAATGCCAGCGGCTAATGGATTTGTAGGTGTCAACTTCGCCACTTCTTTATCAAATTGATCCCATATCGACGTCACGGTAGTTGTAGTTGGAACAGCTGATGTGGATGGCTCTGGAGTTTGCTGCACTTTACCTACTTTCCTCTTCAGTGTAGCCACAGCCTGGTCAAAATTATTTTTTTCACTGAATCCTTTATTTTTGAATCGAGGATCCAATATCGTCGCCTCGCTGTACAGGACGTGTTTTTCCATATTATAGGGGAAACTCTTTTCCAACTGCGTAGCGAGTATAGTCAACAAGTGCTGCACTTGCGTCGGAACCGTGTGTTGATTTAAGTGCGCTCTCACATGATTCCTCATGATGCCACACAGAGGGATGACTTTAGCCAGCGAAACATTCTTCTCGGCCCTAATTTCGACGGTAATATCATAAAAAACTTTTAAAATTGACTTTCTATAACCACCCAATCATCGTGATTTAGCGCCAGATCAGGTCGCATTATTGCAATCGTGGCGATCACGGCATCTTTGGCTGATAACAGTCGCTGCAGCAAGTCGTAGGTGGAATTCCACCGAGTTGGGACATCTTGTTTAAGTTTTAATTGTGCAAGGTTAAGCTGTTTCTGCATTTCCCGCAGCTTATGCTGAGCTTGAGAGCTTCTTTTAAAAAATTCGAAATCAATTTTTTAAATTCCAGGTCTTCGACCATACTGAAGGGGTAGTACCCTTTAGCAATCAGTTTTATTAGCTGCTCGTCGATCTGTTCGGAAAGACGTGGAGGTAGAGGCCTCCTGCTCTGTGTAAAATTTAATATCGACGCCTGACTAGAAGTCGCACGAGGTAGTTCTTGAGATTCAACAGAATCTGGGTTTGCAGATTCACTAAGTGGTTGCCGTTCTTCAACCAACTTTACTGTAGGGTGCTTCGATTTCAAAAGTCTGTTAAGGTTTCCCACATTACCACCAGACACAGACAATTCACTAGAACAGTAGGAACATTTTGCCTTCTTAGGCCCGTTCTCTGTGAAATGATTCCATATAGCACTTCTCTTCCTATTTACAGTCTCCATTTTATTACTGAGATAGATAATTTACCTATACGTTAACACAAAACTTGAGAGTCCGAGTACGAATTCGGCTTTTAATTAGGTCCGTTTTCCGTAAAATAGTTTACCACACAGCACTTTTCTTTCTATTTCTTTTTCTAGTTACAAGACTATTATTATACTTATTACAAATATATATACACAATTTAACACTAGTTTACTATTATCTACAAATTCGAGCAGAATTAACGTAACGCACAAGTGAATTACTAATTAACCTAGTGCATTCCGTTCAGACCTCAACATCAAAACGAAATAAACTGCGCGAACTATCAATCACCCGTTTCCGCCGAGAAAATCAAATTTAAAATCAAACAAATCAAAGGAGAAACGGAAAAAAAATGCTTTATAAATATTTATCTGTACCGCAAAAAAATCTCAGATCTGTACCCTGAGCACGAGTTTTCACTCTTTTACTTTACAGCGTTTTTCCAGTATTTACAGCGTTTCTTGTAAAAATGGAACAGCGCCTCTGGTGTGCGAAGTAGGAACTAATTTTTTCCTTGAAAATTGTCAATTTGAAGTTGTCAAAGTTCCAGTTTACTTTACGTCTCAAATACTGAAAATTCGTGCTCATGGTACTGATTACAGTTTTGAAACAATAATAAATAATATTTCATTAGCGTACTTCCGTTTTGGTTTACGTACACTGTTGTATGTTAAATAAGACTGTATTCCTATAACGATAAAGTTCATATTAGGGTGAATAGACTAACTACTGTTATTATTTCCGTGGTCACGTGGTGGCGAGGCGCCGTATTCGCTCGTATCCGATCAGCCGACGAAGTAACACGAACATTGTACGAGTGAGAGAGTGCCTTGATTGGCTGAATGTGTGTGAGTAGAGCGGGCGCATCGTCCATCATGGCCCATTGTGTACTCAGCCATCAGCCATGCGCGAGCGAAAAGAAACACTGAACTAAATGAAGTAGAGACACATTTGAATGGCCAGTGAATGATTTAGAATATACAGGGTGATTGGAAGATGAGTGCAAAGCTTTGGAGCGAACATAGTACAGATAATGTAGAACCATTTAAGCCATGATTGTCTTAAACAAAGTCTTACCAATTTTTTTTTATATAATTTTTAAGTTTTATTTCGGAAATTCCCAAAATTTTATCTAAACTGCTTATTTATGGCCAAATTGAATGATAAATGAATTCATTTTTATTTTATTTAATTAAAGTAATGTGTAAGCAATCCAGCAAAACATGTTTTAGGTTTGTGTGTCATTAGACATTTGTTTTACAGACATTTAATGTTCAAGAAAAATGTAAAAGTTTATTAAAACTTTTTCTAAACCGTACCACAAAAAAAAAACGGAGGGTGCTACTTTTGTTCAAACCTTTTCAAAGACATGCTTGATAATCGCACTTTCTTTTGAGGTATCGTTTACACGGATATCTTACAAACTATTGAAATTAGGACCTACAAACCAATTATAAAGAGAAAATTTTAGGCAGCCTACTAAAAATATAATTTTTGCTTAAAAGAATAATTCTCTGTCACCGTATGGGCTGGAATAATTAGCAGAACGTTGATTGGGCCCCACTTCCTACCGGATCCTTTGAATGGTGAAAATTATTTGAAATTTCTGCAAATCGATTTACCACCACCGCATGACGCAGGTCCTCACCGGACACGGAAGTTTCGGGAGGTACCTGTGTCTGAGGAGAAAGGAGGAAACGCCTGGGTGTCACCACTGCGAAGATCGCCCGGAGGACATAGTAGAGCATACGGTGCAAGACTGCCCCGCTTGGGCAGAGCACCGACGTGTCCTCACGGCGGCGATAGGCGGAGACCTCTCGCGCCCGGCATTGGTCGCGGCCATGCTGCGGGGCGAGACGGAGTGGGAAGCGGTCGCCTCCTTCTGCGAAGCAGTCATGCTCGCGAAGGAGGAGGCGGGCCGCGTGAGAGAGAGGACAGTGTCCTCCCTCCGCCCCACCCGCAGTGGTGGACGCCCACGGCGACGGACGTCGCAAGACGATCTCCGGCAGTACCGTAGTAGTACCGTAGGCGCGGGCATGCGGGCGGCGAGTAAAGGGCAACTCGCTGCCCGACCATGGACCATGCCCGGGTCGACGGCGCGTTGTGTTCCACGCGCGCCTCAAAGAGCGTCAGTATAATGACGGGGCCCCCTCTCTAGAGGGCCAAAGCCTGCCGGGGTCGCGGGACTTATCTCATTACCGTGACCCCGGAACATAAAGGGCTATTGAAGGACACCGTGGATTTTAGTCAATACAAGTCTGACAGTCCCTCCCACCCTGCCCGGGGTGGGAAGACTCATTTGATGATTTTACCACGCAAAAAAAAAAAAACGATTTACCACTGCTGATAGAGGAATCAGGTGTCTCGATCTTCGAAAGAGACCGAACAGTATTTTTACAACAAGACGGCTGCCCAGCGCATTGGACCTTAAACGGTGTTCATTGCTTTCCTGACAACTGGATCGGCAGGGATGGACCCATCCCTTGGCCGGCTCGCTCACCAGATCCGTTGGACTTTTTCGTGTGGGGCCGGGCCAAAGAACTGGTGTATACGAATGAAGAAATAAATACTAGAGAAGAGAATTGATACATAAAATTAATCCAGCGTTTGAAACAATGAAGCAGGAGATAATGTTGAAAATAACAACTACAAAAGTTAGAAGACGGAGCCGTGCTTGTATTAGAAATCACGGCCGTCATTTTGAACATGAAAAATAAATAATTTTGATTGTAATGTCTGTTTTGATTAGTCTTCCTAAAATTAAAAAAAATCTCCCTCTAATTGGTTTGTAGGTCCTAATTTCAATAATTGGTATGATAACCGCGTAAATGATACTTCTAAAGAAAGAACAATTATCAAGCATATTTTGAAAAAGTTTGAACAAAAGAAGCACCCTCCGTTTTTTTATTATTATGGTTTAAAAAACGTATTGCCAAAATTTTAAATTTTTTTCTTAACTTTAAATGTCTGTAAAGAAAATGTTTAATTACACACAAGCCTAAAACATGTTTTGCTGGATGGCTTACACATTACTGTAATAAAATAAAGTAAAAATGTATTCATTTATCATTAATTTGGCCATAAATAAGCAGTTTACATAAAATTTTGGGAATTTCCGAAAAATAACTAAAAAATTATGTTAAAAAAAATTGGTAAGACTTCATCTAAGACAATCATGGCTTAAATGGTTCTAAATTGTCTGTACTATCTTCACCTTAAAGCTTTGCACCCATCTTCCAATCACCCTGTATAACGATTTAAAGTTGTTTAACAAAACAATCATTCTCGCTAATTTTCTTACTTATTGATTTAAGTTTTTATTTCAAGTATAAACGATATACAACCAAAAAAAAAAACAGTGAACAATGAATCGTAACAAAAAGTGTAAAACAAAAAAGAAAATTTAAAGAAAAACAAAAAACCCGACTGCGTAAAAACTAATTTTGAAAAATACGTGAACTACTACTGTTACTACTGTTGGGCTTATTTCTTTCTTTTTAGTTTTTATTTAAGGTAACTTTTTCACGTATTTTTCAAAATTAGTTTTTACGCAGTCGAGTTTTTTGTTTTTCTTTACATTTTTTTTTTGTTCGATACGGTATATCTGCCATTTGGTCCCATAAACATTTTATTCAGGTTGGCTCAGCAGGATTTATGAACATGTTCACCTGAATAAAATGTGTATGGGACCAAATGGCAGGTGTAGCGCATAGAAAAAAAAAGCAATCACATAAATTGAACCAGAAACCACGAAGTAATCGGTGAACCTTCATAAAAAAATACCTGCCGAATTGAGAACCTCATCCTTTTTGGGAATTCGTTTAAAATAATTAGATTTCTAAACCCAAGTAATTTCTGAGATCTCCATGACCGCGCAATGCTCCACGTTACGTTCACGCGGTCAACTTATCATCATCTTCCTGCCCTTATCCCATTTTACTTGGGGTCGGCGCAACACGTTTTCTTCTTCCATTCTCCCCTGTTAGACGTCAAGGCATCATCTACTCCCTTTTCATTCATATCATTTCTCACACAATCCATCCATCTTTTCTTTGGCCGTCCTCTTCCTCTCTATCCATCAACATTCATACCCATCACTCTCTTAGTCACATGAGTGTCATCCCTCCTCATCACATGTCCATACCAAGACAGACGATTCCCTTTCACTTTTTCTGTCACAGGCGCTACTTTCAAACTTCCTCTTATATACTCATTCCTTACTTTATCCATTCTTGTCACTCCACACATCCATCTCAACCATCATCATCCATCTTCTTCACAGCCCAGCATTCCGATCCATCACGCGGTCAACTTATAAACCCTTATAATTTATTTATTTCTAATTTGAAAAATGTTTGGTACGTAGCTACCTATCGAATTTGACAAACTCGCCTATTTTTCTTTTGTTTGGACAACTTGGCGGAGCAATCGTAAACACACACTATTATTTTAATCATGTGATGCTGATGGTCGAGGCATTTCTTCATGGTGTGGTCCGTTACAAGGAAGACAAAGTCCTACGTCGCAATCGGGGCACATTATTTTTGTGTCCTTCCTTTTTTTGTCTTTTACCCAGCACCTGACACATTTGCGCCTTTTCAGACACCCATTTGTATTTCTCTCCAACTCTTTGGGCATGTGTCTTGCTATTTGAGGCGCAAATGTGTCAGCTACTGGGGGAAGAAGTTCAAGCAGTACTTTTTCCCTATATGCCTCTAAGGAAAGAGTACTGCCTGTACCTTTCTGATAGAGGAAAAACGAATTGAGCAATAGCATTTGTAATATATGTAAGCCGATTTTTTTGTACCACCTCATGGACTTGTGCTCACTGGGATAATAGGCTAACATTTGGTCGTGTCGGTCAACACCTATCATTATTATATTGAATTACTATATTTGGTTTGTTGACCACACGACCACGCCTATTTTCCACTGCCATTAAGTGGGGTGAATGCTCAGTGGAAATAGTGAACACATCTCTCTTGTCTTTCCATTTACAGACACAAACACCTTTTCCGTTGTATCGAAAAATATTTCCACCTTTTAAAAGTCTTTTTAATAACTACGGCCTTTGGATTGAATTTTCTTTTGCTAGTAAGTGTTCCAGTGCAGTATGTTTTTTTTATTAATAATTTTTCTGCCAACTGGACACTATTATAAAAATTGTCCATGTAAATAGAATGGCCTTTATTTAAATAATCTTTTAAAAGTGTAAAAACTACTTTGTCAACATGTCCTTGACCACCAACATCAATGTCTTGGGAACCTTTGTACATATGAATCCTATGGACTAGACCTTTAGGATCGGCCAAAACATACAATTTTATGCCATATTTATGCCTTTTATTTTTTATATATTGGCGAAACATTACACGTCCTCTAAAACTAACCATGGATTCATCTATACTAAGTTCCCGTTCCGGATATACAAGGTTTTTCATCACCTCATTAAAATAATTCAACAAATAATCAATTTTTGAGTAGTTTAGTCTAGGCTCATAAGTTCTATTAAAAAAAAGGCATCTTAAAATTAACAGAAATCTGTCCCTGGACATATATTTATTGACGTTGAATTTTACTAGATAACTTTTTTTCCAGTAGTCGGCTATTCTACTCAGCCTAGCGGTGCCAATAAAAAATAAAATGCCCAAAAATGTCCACATTTCAGCCACATTTGTTGGTTTTCATTTGTTAATTCGGCTATTTGGTTTCAGTGGTCTGTTAACCAAAATTTGGGCATGCATATCACGTTCATCGCCATGGTGGGTCAAAATGACCGGCACTTGATCTAGCCATTTGGGCCATGGGGGGTCAAAATGACCGGCACGCCAGACCTACCTTTGCGAAGCCCGTTCGCGCCGCAGAATGCAAAAGCTGTGTATTCAACCATACAATGTGACCGGCGCGGCCCCAATGAACACCTGTAACTACTTGGTTTTTTGATTTTTTGATGGCATACCTGTTTTTAGGACTTAGAGAAAAAAGTTAATGAAAAAACATAGGATTTCGAATCATATATTTTTATTTCTGTTATAAGTTGCATTTATGCATAAAAATGAAAAGACAACAGAATATTATTAATTTTAGGCATGTTTTTATCAAAATTTAAGAAAAAAAGAAAGACAATAGAACAAAAAATATTAGGAACGTTTTTTATCAAACCACAATTACAAATCGTCATACGAACAACAATCAAACTAAAGATTAATTCAACTCTAAATGGATATTCAAACATTTTAGTGGCATTTGTCAAAACATTGACGACATAAATGGGGATTGCCGGGACAAATAGTGCAAAACCAAGAAACCTTCTTTGTTTTGTTCTTGGCCACATTTCTTCCATGCAACTCAACATTTGATTTGTAACAATCACGACAAAATTTTCTTGTTGATACTGCTGCACCTTCTTTTTTCTTAAGCTCGTGTTTTTGTCTTCTGGGTCGTGGTGTGGTCAATCCCGTATTTTCTTGACTACCCTCAATCAACTGCTTTGCCAACAGTCGCCTAAAATCGACGACAGATATCTTCTTCTTCGTTGTACTTTCATATAGTACTCTTGCATTTACTACAGCAGTATTGAGTAATAATTCGATACCGAGCTTCTTATACCACTTTAACGTCTTTCGCAATGGACTCGAATAAGCACTCATTTGGTCAGACAAGTCAACGGCTGCTTTGGCTTTATTATAATCAATCACAATTTTCGGTTTAATTGTTTCAACCCCTCTTTTATTCTTTTTTTTTTGTAAAACCAATTGAATGTTTGGTTGACAACAAACACACGTCCCTCTTATCCTTCCACTTCATAACCGTGACTCCGTTTTTGTTTTCTTTTGCCATAAACTCACCCGGTTTCAGATTTCCAGTCATGACGTCCTTTGGTAAGTTCTTCCTGTTTTTTCGTAGGGTCCCTACTAAATGAGTATCGTGTTGAACTAACTTCTCAGCTAGATCTAAGCTTGTATACCAATTATCTACGAACATGGTATGACCTTTTCCAAAGTAGTTACGTGCTAAATTCAAGACAACGTTGGTTGGAGTATTATCCTGTGAATCTAATGTCTTTCCTCCATATACCTCCACCTTTGTCGTGTAGCCAGGAGTAGTACACAATTTAAATAGCTTGATGCCATATTTATGTCTTTTCGACTTATTATATTGACGGAAAATGATACGCCCACGAAATGGTATCATACTTACATCGACGCATAAACATTCATCGGGAGTATAATGAATTGAAAATGTTTGGTTCAATATTTCAACCAATCTTCGTATTTTACCCAGCCGGTCATTTTTTGGAACTTCTTCGTTGTTGGAAAAGTGGAGCATTCTAAGCAAAACTTCGAAGCGGTTGCGACTCATAGTCTTTTTTGCAAAAGATTGACCCAACATTTCATCATTAGACCAATAGTCTACGATTTTTGGTAACTTCACTATACCCATCCAAATAATCACGCCTAAAAATCGTTTTATTTCTTCTTTGTCGGTTGGCGTCCAGAGCCGTAGTCTCGACTTATCTTTAATGCCACCTTTATCGATACTTTGTTGGGCAAATATATTCGTCTGATGTGCTATATTTTCAAATAACTGGTCAGTGACTAAGAGGGAATAGAAATCAACAGGTGTAGCATTGGCTAGTTGATTTCGAAGTGAGTAAGGTTTCAGTCCCGGTATTTCGGTAAAAGGAATTAAACGAGGCTGCTTACCACGTGGCTGGTACCACTCACATTCAGGTGTATGGCCGGATAAAGCTGGAGATAAGTCACGGTCATCTTCTTCACTGTCCGACAAAATAACTCGACGTTTTCTGGTACGTGGAATATTTATCACTTCATCACCCTCACTTATGACATGGTCAGTACTGCAATGTGACCTCTCTAAACTGTCAATTACATGTAATTGTTCTTGTGTAAACTCAAAGTCAAAAAAAGTGTCCATTTTAACAATAAAACTATTTTTTCTGCTAAACAAAATCTTAGCGTGCATTTGATGACCAAAACAAATGCGAACTAACGAAAACAATCCGTGATTGGCTTGAGTCATAGGGAGAGGTGAAAGGGGTGAAGGGAGGCGGGAACAACAACCGCACGCACGGTGTACTCCCGCGCTAGCATCCATTAGGCGCGCGGTACCCGTGCGTAGTAGACGTGTCTATAACGTTTGTAAGTACGCTGACCGGCATTGTGACCGGCAAGGCCTGAATGTAATAATTATTCCGTTTAGGCCGCGCCGGGTCGTAATGACCGGCACTTAAAAAAACCCTAAAATAAAGCCAAAATAAACAAATATCACTGTAAAACTTTTATATATGAACAAATAAACCTATAAATAATCATAAAAACCAATGACATTTTTTTATGATTTTGTAAAATAATAGTCGGCGATGAACGTGATATTGGTCATTTCCGCTAGGCTGGTAATAAAATCATTTTTTTAAAACAGATTTAAAATATTCTGTTGGCCCTTTCGTGGATACCTCAGAGATCTTAATTTCAGGGGTCCCAGTAAATTCAAAATTATTTTCAACAGATGTCTCTTCGGTCCACTCTCCATCCGGAGACAAGTCCACCAAGGAAACTGTAGAGCTTTAAAGGAGAAAATATAAGTATTAAAAAAACCTGTTAGATGCTTGAATGGGATTATATAAATAGATATTAATTCTTGGATTCTTTACATATCTGACGCGTTCGTGGAGACGCTTTCGCTATCAAAGCTGCTGGACTCGTCGAGTGTATTGGGTAACTCCTCTCCGAACATCTGTTCTTAGTCTCGTCGTTCGTCTTCGTAAGTACGTGGCATCTAAAACCAAAGTTTTATCGTACATTTTGTGCCGTATAATCAATACGAAGAGTAGTTATAGTACACAAATAGTTAATTCTATTATTGTTATATACTAAAACTTTCCCCAGAATGTAACAAATACTTTTGTGAAAACCGCATCAAAATCGGTTCAGCCAAACGCGACATAATCGCGACCAAACATACTCGACTCTGAAAACCTACAATCCAAGTAGGCAAAAAATTCCCTATCTCAAAAACTACTAAACCGATTTTGATGAAACTTGCAGTGTACCCTAAGTTGGACAGTAGCTAGTAAAACAAGGAGAAATGCGAACACAAACATAAAAACAAACATATATACACTTTTGAAATTTGGTACTACATTTGTTCAGACGCTGATATAGACTAACATATATAAAAACTGACAGTTCTGGTAATATTACATACATACAGGTCGAATTGATAACCTCCTTTTTTTTGAAGTCGGTAAAAATATTGCCCTGATGCAATGCTTGTGAGCGTTAAAGATTCACTAGTACCAGAAGACCAGAAACATGCCAACTTTTCGCCTAAAATTAGTGTAGAAGTATATCCGAGGCGAGTGAACCCGCCAGCAGTTCGTTCAAGTAAAAGTAAAACATAGGTCATAATAATAATTTCTAGTACTTACCGTTTACAGCTCGAAAGTTCACGAAGATTCACCACACTTATTCACACACAGTTCTTGTTGTTTGTAAGTAATCACGGGGTAAATCGGAGTCCAATATCACAAGCCAAAGTAATCACGGAGCAAATCAGAGTCCAATATCACAAGCCGAAGTAATCACGGGGCAAATCAGAGTCCAATATCACAAGCCGAAGTAATCGCGGGGCAAATCAGAGGTCCAGAAAAAAGCAATGGTCAGAATATCAAAGGCAAGAGAAACGGAGAGTACGTCTGTTCAGCACGAAACCAAAACAGAAGTGCCGAGTAAAGCCAGAGACTTTTTAAAACAATCGGCATAGATCAAAAGCCATTCTAAAGAAAAGGATTGACTGTGTTGGACGGAGCCCTTTTGTTAGGTGTTGAGCAAAGGTACAATAATAAAATGCAATACCTAGTACAACAGTATCTAAATCTATTGTGCTTAAATTTAAACTATTTTAAACAAAGGGCTCTGAAGCAGTCGGAACCCTTTTGTTTAAAATGGCTTTTATGTCACCTGCGCGGCATTTTGACAACAGGGTAGTAATTAACCCTTTAATTCGCAACGTTTCACCGATGCAACTATCCAAACAAAAAAATATATTGCAAGAACCATCATTATTTTTTCTTATTTATATAAGTTTTAATAATGGATATACTGCTGCCATTTATGAAAAAAAAAATTGAACCAACTCACGCGCATCATTACGTAGTTGTGACCAAAATGGCGTCGCGTCGACACTGCGCTCGTAGACGACCGGTGAGTTTTAATAAATATAAATAGTTTTTATGCATTTATTGACAACTATTACTTGAAATATTATTGTTTATGAGTGTTTACAATTGTGTCATATAACGCCAATGTCAAATTCATATTCTACTATGAAATATAAGCACGTATTTACCGACGTTGCACATTTGCGACACTGCGAAGCTTTAGCATAAGTACTTTTAATTTCGTACGTTGCACGGGTGCCACGTCGCGCTTTTACTAACACTGAATTATTATTTTCTTTGCATGGGTTTTGTGTTTTTTTTTTACATTTATGGGAGTTGACGGTATTATGTTTTTGTATTGACTGTTCTGAAAGTTTGCTAATGTACGAGTAAGCTAGATTGATAAAATAATGAATGAATAACGCTATTACTAATATGGTCGTTTTGTCGTTTTTTACTAAAACTTGTGTTAACTTATGTTTGGTGTTGGTGATTGCTGCATGTTTGTTTTTTTTTTGCTTATTACCAGGGAGGCTTAAAATGGCAGAGAGCAAGACAAATTTTAGCTTTGGTTCCACCAGAAGCGGCCTCGTCTACCGATAGCTCTTCGTCTGAAGACGAAGTTATTATTCAAAACATCACCGAACGTCAAGACGATGTACCTTCTGACTTCAGCTCAGAACCAAGGTCCCTTCGTTCGTCTTAACCACTTGTACGCCACTGGGAAGTTTTCTTCCCACAACCTGTCATTAGTGTCAAATTTCGGAAAAGCCAACGGGAAGTTTTCTTCCCAGTGACAGTTAAGAACTGTCACTTTGACAAGACAGACATTTGACAGGTCTGATAATAATGGATGTTTAGGCTTACTAGTGGTTAAGAAAACTGGGATCTTATTCTTGATAGTCCAGTGCAAGAAGAAACCTTTTCGACATTTTCGGCAGTTCTTAGATCTTAGCACTAGTAGTACCACAACAGAATCTCCGTTAGACTATTTTCTTATTTTTTTTTCTGAAGATATAATAGATTATATTACGGAGCACACCAATTTATATTCTGTGCAAAGCAAAGAAGGTAAATCTATAAACGTTACCAGAGATGATATGCGTGATTTTCTAGCTATCACAATCATGATGGGTATTGTAAGAATGCCGTCATATCGAGACTACTGGAGTAACGATTTCAGATACCCTCCTGTCGCTGATGTGATGAGTCTAAAAAAGTACGAGCTAATGAGAAAATATTTGCATTTCGTGGATAATTCAGATCTGAATAACGATCGTTATTTTAAGGTTCGGCCGATATTAGAAAAAGTAAGGACTAATTGTTTACGACTAGAAGAAGAAGGAAGATACAGCATAGATGAAATGATGGTTCCTTACAAAGGTACTAGAGCAGGAAATAGACGACAGTACTTGCCAAAAAAGCCCAAGAAATGGGGCTTTAAATTATTTGTAAGGGCTGGAGTTTCTGGCTTAGTGTATGATTTTCTTCCATACGGAGGTGACGATACTTTCAGATTTATTTCTTTTTCTGATTATGAAGACAGTCTCGGATTAGGAGCCAAAGTAGTTATAGCTCTCTGTAAAACGATTGTCAACAAGCCCGCTGTCGTTTATTTTGACAATTTCTTCACGTCATTAGAGTTGATACATTTACTTCGCGAGGATTATGGCATTTTTAGTTTGGGTACCATCAAAGGGAATCGTCTCAGGGGTTGTGCAGATTTATTAGCTTCAGATAAAATATTAGCAAAGAAAGGCAGAGGTTCCAGTCATCAAATTGTGTGCAATAGTAACAAAATTGCCATTGTCAAATGGTTTGACAACAAGGTAGTTACTTTAGCTAGTAGAATAAATATGTTTTTTTAATATATTTTGTTTTTCATTTATATCTAAATTTGGTTCTGTAACGTGGGCACTGTTGTAAATATACAACACTGATTTCAACCTGTACATGTTCTTGTGTTTCGCAATGTAGCACATTTACAACATACTATATTTGGATATATATGTATACCAGATTTTTATTTTTATTTTTTTGAGCACTTGTAAGATCTAAATAAACAATAAATGAAAAAATAATAATAAATAAATGCAATATTTTTTTTGAGCTTTAAAGGGTTAAGTAGTTTAGTAATAAAGTGCAATGCCTAGTACAATAGTATCTAAATCGATTGTTTCATTTTAAGCCTTTAGACAAAGGGTGTCGGAATATTTTTCTTATCTTACGGAGTCTGAATAATAAATTAGCACAAAAATAATGATGATGATCGTTTGATAGAATCATTTTTATGGAGTCGGGCAAACAAAAATTGATCCTGGAATACATCTAGTTTATATTATTTTATCTAATTCATTTATCTAATAAAAAGGGTGATTGTAGAACATTTGAGTAATACGAGTAAGAGACACTATATACTTCGACAAAACAGTATACTTAGTAACTAAAATACAATATGGTAACATTATTTGTTTTTCATTTATTCACTCGTTCAAAGTTTTGAACGTTTAAAATTTGACAGTAACGGCACTGATGTACCTTACTCTTTGGATGTACCTACTTACTGCACCTACAAAGAAATATTTATAATTTGTGTAATATGTGGAGATCCTGGAGCTCTGCCCTTCGCCGAGTCTTCTGCTGTGGGCCTGGTGCTGAAGCGGAAGATGCCGCCAATAACGAGTGAGTTTTAATATCTGAATAAATACGTAGTTGTATTAGCACTATATATTATATCTTATTAGTATTATTTATAATCTTTTTGTCAATTTCAGACCGATTTACGATGTAATCGAAGAGCACCAGGCAGGCAGACAGACAGCTGAGGACTCGGCGACACTGCAGCGCGTGATGGCCTCGGTGGACGAAGTAAATACCTACCGTTTGAATTGTTTAGGGCTACTCGTAGTATTCATACATTAATGTTATTACATTATTTGTTTTAATTCGACAGATTCTGCGACTTGTGCTACCAATCGCCGACGTGCCGGAGCGCATGCGGCGGTTGGAGCTAAACCTGCCCCCGCTGTTGGTGTACAGGCCGGAGGATGGGGAGTACATGGACATGCAGTGAGTACATACCTTCTCCACTGTACATACTTGATCTGCCCCAATCCATCATATTATTTTGTTAAAATTGACCAAAGCTCTTTTTCTAAACATTGCAAGCATTGTTCTCACAATTATTTAAGTATATTATTTGTACACAAAAACTAAGTAACTAATAGAATTGGATCAGGCAATAAAATAATCGTCAGCTAGTAAGATGATGCCTTTTCCATTGCTAATCAATACTTTTAAGTTTATTGAGAGGCATTACTATTTCTTGTGTCCAATGTCTCTCACTCTCAAAATATACATATATTATCCTACTGTCCTCTGATTGTAATAGTATGAGCATGTTCTAGATGGATGTAATCTAGTGTCCCCAGAGAGGTGAACCAAGCTCTCACCGGTCACTGGATTACATCCGTCTAGAGTTCTAGACCATGTTTCAGGTACATTTTGGTTTTGTAATGTAGTTCATGTTTAGGACCTTAATCATTATTATTTTCTATTTTTGCAGAAATGGACCTGGACCCTGTCGGCCTGCAACAGCAGCACAAGTCCCCGAGACACCTAGCAGTGTGTGGCTTTTGTGGCTCCAGGAAAGAATTGATTATAGGGAGCCCTGGTGATTGCTCTTGTCCCAGCGACTCGCCAGGGCTCCCCCAATAAACTATGAACTTTTATAAATTTTGGTTTTTATTTTGTTGTCATTTCCCTAATTCCCTTTTTATCTAATTTTCAAGGATTTCAATAGGTAAGGCTGATAGTAATAGATTATTAAGTTTTAAGTAAGTAAGTACTGTAGTAAGCAGTAGTAATGTACTACTACAAAGCTAGTTTTCTCCCTTACAAGGTAGGATTCTATATGAGTTGAGGTCTGCACTTAGGAATTAGCATTATTAGGTAAGTAGCTAAAAAGAATGAAGAATGGAAAATAAAAGTCAAGGATTTTTGTTTTTTTTTTATAAAGACAAGATCCTGGAAAACAATTTATGGTAGGTAGGTAACCACGAACGAATATTATTCAACCCTGATGCTTCTAACTAGTTCTAAAATAATAATATTACTTTTGTAACAAGTACCTAATACTTTACAACTAGTTAGAAGTTGTGTGTAGGGTCCCTTACTGATCCTTATTTTATGATGTTTGCGAAACAATAGATATGAACAATGAACGCTCAGGTGCGGCGCGCAGCACTCGAAGAAAGTTACGGAAATTGTATGGACGCGCATACGCGCCTCGAGCACAGGGTAAAAATTCGTAAAACGCGCAGGCGTGTCGTCCGCACTGAATGCGTTAATGGCCCTTCACAGGAATCTCTTAGAGACATTTGATCATCAGTTTCGCTGTTATCACTATTAATAACAGCAGACGAAGAGGGGACAGCTTCTGTCTCGCCAATAATACCAGAAAACGAACAAGGGACAGCTTCTATCTCACCAGTTGTTGGCGAAACAAGCATTTGGTCCGCTACACTTTTGCCTGGTATCAACTTTAGCTTTTTCCTTCCTCTGCTGGTTGCGACACCCTGTGTCCATGCGTTTCTTTTTATTTCTAGGCTCTGTATAAAAGAATCACTAATTGCTTCAGTGTCGATTGCATGAGGTAATCTATCTAGGAGAGGTTTGGCATCTAATGGGTAAATTCCACATTTTGTAAATCCAGCTTTGAGGTTATTATGATCTTTTATAAGCACGTCAACAATAAAGAATTATAAAAAAGTATCTGTTTGTATTTTTAATACACGAAACTGTATGAGCTTAATCAGCTGATACCCACATCCGTGACGTCACCTCTAATAACCCGCCGTTGCGTCAGGCAGCGTGGCGACACGCGGCGTGGGCTAAATATAATTGCGGCTTAAAACTGACAAGTTCAGACAGGCCGAAAACTACGCAATAATTCATTTTTCTATTTTTATTTTACAATATATTTACTATGTAAGTGTATATGGATGTTTTATGGAGTGCAATTTTTGTCCATGTCCTTTGAAGTGCATTTAATTTCATATCAATGTAAGAAAATTACTCTTCTGGAAATCGACCAATTTTTCATAAACTCATATTAAAAATTAAAAAAGCGGTTCAAAGCACTCAAGATTTTTTAAAAACTGTAGCAACTTATGCTGTTTCAATTGCCAAAAAAAAAGTCTCATGTTAACGAACCAGAAAAAAAGTTACGATTTTTTCAAAAATCTAACTAGAAAGAAAAACAAATAACATTAAATTCAAAAAAAAAATCATTCACTTAAAGACTAGCAAATGTTAAAAATGCCCACCGTTGGCTTGAATACAAGCTCTGTATCGTTTTAAACAAATATTTCTTAAATTTCTAAATGGTTCAGGATTATTTACCATTTGTACTTGGACTTGGCGTAGCCGATCTCTCAGCTCTTGTTCTGAGTTGCATTCTTGAGCATAAACGATTTCTTTAAAGTAACCCCTCACAAAAAAATCATTGGGGTTCAAATCCGGGGAGCGTGCGGGCCATTTGATTGGTCCTCTGCTGCCAATCCATCTGCAACTGAACTGTTGCGTGAGATGAGTTCGAACAAGCCCGTAGTAGTGGCACGGTGCACCATCATTTTGGAACCACATTCGACGAAAGATATTAAGCGGTATGTCCATAAGTAGGTCATCTAGGTCATTCTCTAAAAAATTGAGATAAGATTCTCCGTTAAGCCTTTCTGGCAACTCAAATAATAAGAGCTGTCGATTGATTGTGCCTGACCACATGTTCACTGAGAATCTTGTTTGAAAATTGGACTGACGAAATGCATGCGGATTTTCAATAGCCCATACCTACGTGGTAATTGTGTATTTGAGTTCTTTCAAACCGAGATTCATCGGTCCATAAAATTTTATCGAAGAAATTCGGGTCTTCTGTACATTCTCTAATCATTCTTTCACAAAAGTAAATTCTGTTCTGATAATCGCCAGGATTTAATGACTGTACTTTTTGTATGTGAAAGGCGTGATATTCTTGTCTATGTCTATGTCTATAAATGGTCTATGCTTGGTGAAATAAGAGTATGAGCAACTCTCGATAGGATTCTCCCTTTTGAAATAAATGAAAAAAATCTTCATTGTATGAAGCAGATACCTCTTCTGCTCTTAATTTTTTATAATTCACGGTTTCTCGTCATCTCCTCTTTACCTTAGAGAAACCGGAGTTCCTGATCGTGGCGTTGAAGCCGGTGTATTATCTAGAATAACTAGCTCTCTTTTCTGACGTTCTCGACGTTACTTGTTTGCCACCATTCATTTAAGCTTTGCAGATCTATGTTCTCTCTTTGTCATATCCTTTACAAGTTTTTTAGTAGCATGGTATCTCTGAAGATGTTTTCTTTTAGCCTCAGCATTTTTACAGGGTCCTGTTTAAATGTATCCATAAAACGCCGTTGTTTTTCTGCCGGTGTTAACGCCGTTACATTGAAAATAATATACTGTAACAAAATAACCCTAAAAATTGACCTTAGTGAAAGTTAAATGTAATTGAATGGGTTATTTTGTATGTACAACTAGTCTGTAACTAATCTGCATATTTTGAAAATTTCGATCACCCTCAGTTTTTTTATTTGCAACAGCAATTAATCTTTTTTTAAAGTAAAAACCGTAGAAAATGTTTCAAATGAAGAAAAAGTTATTTACGTTTATTCAGGATTTTCGGGAATATTTAGCGTCAGGTACATCCCTTTTGAGTGTCCAGCAGTAGTTAGCTAACATGTTCGGATCCACTTGCCTTGGTACCTTTTTACCATGTTGGATATCGAGCTTTTACCGCCGTTTTAGCGCAACCGACAAAAACAAATATTACAGGAGAAGGTTTTTTTTTTTTTTAAAGAAATGTGCTAGTAAATTGAAATTTTACATACATTAATGATTTACAGACATTTACATAATGGAAGAAAATACAAAAATAGTTCGTATTTAAGCTATTTATGTCGCTTAATTTATTTTTGCTGTCATAATCTAAGGTTGTTTTGGCATTTACGATAAAAATATTCATTAATATTACTAATACAATAAACTATATTTTGATAAATAAATAGATATTTTATAAGGCGTTTTAATGAAATAGTTATAAAATATTGAAAATGAAAATTTATTTCTATTAAACAATTGCAGTAATGAGATCAATCAGCATAATAATAAACTTAAATAACTTCTCGTACGAATGATCTTAGCCCGTTTTCAGTTTCACTGAACACCAGGCTATCATGGTTTTTACACAAAACATTATCAATCATTTGGATTAGTGAAACCAATATTGTATTAATATAAAATTAATTTAAATATTTTTAATTCAATATTGTATTAATATAAAATTAAATTAAATATTTTTAATACTCCTCATCCTCATCTGCTTCAGCTAAAGCATCAAGTACGTTTCCATCATGCTTCAAACTTAAATATTCTTGATGGTTGTTCGGGCTGTGATCTCGTCCCTTTCAGGTTGTTTCGAAAATAAAAGTCTCTTGCAGTTGACTTTACAATTATAATGTTCAAATTGTACTCGTAATGACAATAATTATTGATGCTTGTTCCGGTCGCGACAATATTGTTCGTACGCGCGCGGATTTATCGACAACGCCCGCTCTCGGTGATGGTTATGGACGAAGTGGTGAAGCGGGGCGCGAGGGCACCGGCGGCGACCGGCGCGGCACGCGCTGGATGACAACGTCCGCTCCCGGCGGCTGTCGCGGACGAAGTGCGGCGCCAGGCCGGGCTCGGGGGCTCGATGCCAGCGCGAGCGGCGCCTGGAGTAGTGGTGGTTAATATATCATATAAAGATCGCTTAAACCTGTTTTTTTAATTGCTTAACGATAGCAAGTTAAAAAAACAGATTCAAGCCATTTTCGACCTTATTGACATTTAAAATTTGGTTTGTTTTTTCTCACATTCTCGTTCGCTAACATTGCTCCTTCATTAAAATCAGATGTTTGCATTTTTTTGTATTTTTAACGGTTCTGTTTTATCGTAATTCATAAACGCGATGTAATATTCTTTTATAGCATGCTGCCACTCACCGCGCTTGCTTTAAGTCACTTGACTTAAAGCAAGCGCGGTGAGTGGCAGAATGCTTTGCCTACGCGTTTAAAAAAGCATGCTTTAATAAAGCATATATAAAAACGTAATATATAAAGCATTAAGCATTAAGCAAGTGATTGCCTTAAAGCAACTTTGAACACCACTAGCCTGGAGTGCATGGAGCGGGGGTGTGAAGCCAGGCGCGGGGGCGCGAGGGCGCGGGCGAGGAGGCAGTGGCGTGATCACTACCCCTCTCCACCCGCTAACCGCGCAGGTGTGATCGGCGCACGTATGCGCGCCAACAATGGTATCGGTTTGGAATCACGTTTTAAATAAATAAATAAATAATAAATTGTTTATTGAGTCTCTTAGATTACATAACAAATGTGATTGAAACAGCCCCAGTAAGTTGTTAATAACACTTGTGTTGGGGTTGTCTCGCTCCTCCCCTGAATTGGTAAACAACATTGAGACTGACAATTAAATTAATGCCAAAATTATAGTATACAAATATTAAAAATAATAATCTAAATTACAATCAACACAAAATAAGACTTAAAAACAAAATTTAAAATGGTTATAAATTTATGCAGTACGTGATTATTGATTGCGTAAGTGCCTTATAGACGTCTATGAGTGTATCTCGAGGCATAACATGTCGTAAATTTTTAAAAATCCATATCAATTTCCGAACCCGCGACATAACAACCTCGACCTGTGAGTACCACGTCAGACACCCGTCGATTATAACTCCCAGGTATCTTGTAGACGGCACTTGTCTGATGCAGCTACAATCACAATTCCTTTCCAAGCTGTTTGCACAGGTATGGATATGGATTTTGAAATCAGTTCCTGGCTTAGACTTAGCACTTGGAGAGAAACAAATATAATTTGTTTTGTCAATATTGAGGGTCAGCAGATTTGCCTTAAGCCACCTGTCTACAACTACTAACCCCTGTTCGGCTTTATTTCGAACTTCCTCCCATGTGTCGCCAATATACACAATAGCCGTATCGTCAGCATATGAGAAAATTTTTCCACCGCTGCTTCGTAGGTTGCAGAGTTCATTAATATACACCAGAAACAGCGGCGGGCCAAGCACTGAGCCCTGTGGAACTCCGAAAATAACCTCTTCCTCATTGCTGTATAAATCGCCTACCCTAACCTGTTGTTTCCTGCCCTGGAGATAACTTTCAAAAAGAGAAAGTGCTTTACCTCTAACTCCCATAGCCTCAAGCCTCCGCACAAGGATGGGAACAGATACGGTGTCAAAAGCTTTTTTCAAGTCGAGAAACACCGTGGCGCACTTATGTCCCTTGTCTACCTTATCTGTAATTTCAGTCGTTAGAGCAATAATCGCGTCCTGAGTTGACCGACCCTGTCTGAAACCATACTGGGAGTCTGAAAGAAGGTTATATTTATTCAAATAATTGACAAGCCTTTTACTTAGGATTTTTTCTATTATTTTTGAAATTGAAGGTAAGACGGAGATCGGTCGATAATTATTGACATCGCTCTTGTCCCCACCCTTGTGCACAGGCGTGATAATAGATCGTTTCAGTGTATTACAAAATATACTATATACTATACTATATTTCAAAACACAGATTAGTTAACCTGCAAATGAGTGGAACCACAAGGTCTCGAGCCAGCTTGAGGAAACTCACGGATATGCCATCCCACCCCGTAGCACTTGTTGAGTCAAGTGCCATGAGTGTGCTATCCACTTCTGCCGGATCTGTATCCAGTAGCACTAAAGAGTTGGTTGGGGATATTGTAGTTGAGGGGACATAAGCTGATCTATATTCCTGCCCAGTTAGAGTCATGATTTCATCTGCCAATGCTTTCCCAATCGAAACGAAGAAGTGATTTACGCGGTTTAACGAGTTAAGTGGATTTGGAGTAATTTTAAGTAAACATGTGCTAGATGTTTTGGGTTTTTTATAGTGGGTTATATCATTTATTTTCCGCCAAAGTAACTTGGAATTTTTCACGGAAGATAAAACTTGGTTCCTGTGATATTGTCTTTTTACGTTTTTGATACACAGATCCTGTAAATCTTTGTATTTAGCCAATGAAAGTTTGAGCTCTTCGACGTATAAACGTGTAGGTCCCTTTTCCACAATAGCTTTGTTTGCTCTCGATCTGATGATGAAATCCATGTTTATTTCGTAATAGTCACTATCTTCGAAAAAACCATATTGAAATTTAACAATAGGATTATTTTCATGAAATATCACCACCCTTAATTAATTAAAATTAATCTTTAATTTTGCCGGTAATAAAGCTTGTGAAAAATTCTTCCAATCCATAAAGTCTCCATAGTTTAAAACATTTATATTGTAGTTTCTAGGCTTATTTCTAGCATTAGTAATCATAGTTGGCCGCTCAGAAGGAGCCGATACTGTTTTATCACGCACAAAATTTTCAATAGTGCTATGAATAGAGTCAACAGGCATCATGGTATGTCTCGGTAAAAGATAAGTTACCTTTATTTGTGTAATGGTAATTGCGGCTTTCAAGAAATGAATTAACATGGATATAATTGCTCGATTCCTATTTTGCCCGGCACAGCTATCGGAGTATTTTATCTCTAGTATTTAAAAAGGACTGTAACAATTTAATTACAGCCCTTTTTTTCCGTCGCATTCACCTCACAGGTAACAGTAACCTTCCCTTGTACCACTTCGTATATACTTTCATTATAGTATGCATACTTCCAATTCTAAAATCCATGAAATTTGTCACAAATGAGGGAAAATCGGCAATAGTTCCGTCCCCCTCCAGTTGGGTAAAAACAATAGAAGGGTTTCAGAATATCTTTAAAACAATGAGCACTAAGGGTGTGAATTCCCTTCTATTAAGACATTTTAATCAAGACCCCTTAGAAAACTTTTTTGGGGCAATTCGAGCACATGGCGCTAGCAATATTATGCCAACCGCTGTAGGATTTCAAGCAGCCTATAAAATTCTTTTAGTAAATAATATGACGTCGTCCCACTCAGTTGGTGCCAACTGTGAAAAAGACGAAAATAAATGTCTAAAGTCATTAAAAAATTTGTTTAAAAAAAACCACACTGAGGAGCCGCGCCATGAAAAGGTAGACATTGCTGAGGAGCATTTATTTATGCAACTGAAGGATATGGACAAAATAATTGATAGTAAATCCCCAGTGGATCGGGAGAAATGTGCAGCTATTGGTTATTGCAGCGGCTGGCTGATAAAAATGGCGAAAAAGAAAATATACAAATCATGTGCAATTTGTAAACACAACTTGGAGAGTGACGAAACAGATGATTATCACCAATTTATTAAAGCCAAGGAATATAACAATAGCGTTGGTTGTGCTATCCCAAACGAGAATTATTTGTAAATTTTGCCCAAATTGAATCCATAACATATGAAATATTAAAAAAATCTAATAATCATACAAGAATATTAGAATATATAAAAACAATTATTACTATTCATCTACAGTGGGACTTTATATCATGTCAAACCCACAGAAAAACTGATAGAATATTTATTAAATAAAAATGTTTTATTCTGTATTAATAACTGGTGCAAAGAGGTTAACCAAATATTGTGTGGAAAGGCACCATTATCTGATAAAACAGATCCTATAAAAGTTCAGGCCTGGAACCACCACCAAAAATATAAACTGAGGAAGAGAATGAGGCAAACTGGTATTGAGGTAAATGTTTGAAAAGTGTATTTGTAGTTTGCCTCAATGTTTTCATTGCTTATTAGTCCAAGAGCTACTGAACCCTGCGAGTAACGGTCTTCCTGTAAGGTTAGAAATTTGAACACTTATGATTTATAGCATTCTAAGGGCAATAGCCATGACCTGGCAGGCGTCAGCCGTGCAAGGAACCGTATTCTCCTCAAACCAATTGAAATCGTAGATAGTGATCATCAATTAAGTTCTAACCGTTATTTTTTAATAATTGTGTTCAATATTAAATAATGCGCGTTATGTAAAGTTCCTTGCTACATAATATAGCACAAGTACCTAATCCTAAAGTTTTCATGAAGAAAACAATAAGTTATGATTACTCAAATCTACCGTGCCAACGAGAACTGCAGCAACAATTATTAAAAACTGCATGGAACCAACAATATTATTATCCCTAAAAATAACGGTTGGAACTTAATTCATGATCATTACGATTTCAATTGGTTTAAGGAGAATACGGTTCCTTCTTCGATACTTACGAATATGTTATACTTTTACAAGAGCCTAGGTACTGATACTGCTAAAGATCAATCAACTGAAACTGAGGAATACATTTCAGGTAACATACAACAATTTTATTCAGTAAGACTTAATACAGTCCTATTTAATTATTGAGCTTGATATTTAATTCTTAAATTTATTAAAAAAAAAAACATAGTCGTTTACAATTTTAAAAATCTATTGTCTAATGCCGTGCAGGGCTGACGCCTGCCAGGTCATGGCTATTGCCCTTAGCATGCTATAAATCATAAGTGTACAAATTTCTAAAAAAAAAATGATAATTTTCAAATATACATTTCTTAAATAACTGAAAACTGCTAAAAAGTTTACATAACTTTCAAAAGGAAGAATCCTAAAATGTTTAAAACATAGTCGAAGTATTTTCGATGCTTTCCCATGGGTTTTAGCTGTTTTTTTTTTCGTTTAGTAGAAATATTTTTAACATAGGTATTATGTTTTTAACAAATTATTTTTTAATAATTCAAAAATATTTCGTGTAAACTCTAATCTAATACATTCTCAACATCTTTTGACACACATTACAATAAAATCAGACAAAAATGTACTTTCAACTTGTGAGAATAAAAAAGTTATTTTATAATTTGGTCCAGGCCTGCAAAATTAAGGATATTGTCAGGAACGTAGCAAGCGAGATTTGCATTAATTGAATACCTACTACTTGATAAGTATTTATTTGGACAATTCCTTGTAAACTTATTGTTAATCGAAAATAAAAATAATTAGTGTGTAAGTATTTTACGTTTTTTATTACAGACAATAGAATCGATTAATCGTCTCTTTCCTGTAAATAGTTTTTGACAAAACTTAGAGAGCTATGTCAAAATCTATATATAGGAAAGAGTCGAAATTTTAAATACCAGAATAAAATTGAAGCGGCCATAGCTATGTATACGTAGCTATAGTTATGAATTTTATTTCATCACCACCGCGGATAGATGGCGCTGCTTGTATGATGACGGAATCACGGTCGAGAGTACCGTCTATCTCATTAAATATATTGTAGTCTTTGCCCTTACCTACCAATGATATTTTAGTAAACAGATATGTTATGAGCGCGCAAAACGTGAAGACTAGAAAACGTCCTAATTGGGACGTATTGCTTTTAGTCTGTTTCTCGCACGACTACGAGTGACACGTTGCGCGCTGCTACTTAATTACCATCCAAAATGCCATCGTGTGTATTTAGAAAGTGTACCAATTATGATACCAAAGTTAATAAAACACAAGGGATCTCATAACACCCGTAAGTACGCAAAATACTTCGATTTATTAATATATTTCAATTATTTTCGTAATATTATATTTGTTCTATCTCTCTCTCTATCTATCTCTGTTAGAGATGGGTAACTAGCCGAAATTTCAATAGCTTAGCTAACCGGCTATTTGTGGTGTAATAGCCAGGTAGCTAGCCAGCTATTTGGCTATTGAACAATAGCGTTTAGTAACTAGCGGCGCAATGAAGCGGCGCCGGTGTAGCTAGGTAGGACTTGAATAACGCAACATCAACTTACTGCCCGATCTGAATTCGATCCTAAATCAAAAAGAAATGATTTCCTCTCACACAACCAAAATACTAACTATAAAATTTTTATTTATTTTAAACCCCGTCAGGCATAAAATAAATAAAAAAATTATAGTTAGTATAACTAACCAGCTTTCTAATCATCGTATTTCATAAGATCGTTCATTAAACGAACGAAATTTCTAAGTATAATGCTCTTTCTTTGTCTAATCTATTTTGTGAATATTGTGAGAAAAAGATGGACGATACCAATGAAGATCGCACACGTATAGCGCAGTGAGCGCGCACACAGCTATCGGCTATTTTGGCTACTCTAGCTGCCCGGCTACCGAATACCGGGACGGCTATAAAACGTAGCTATACTCCGTGGCGGCTACGCGGTTACGAGCGGCTACGCGGCTATATCATAACCTGTCACTTATCTACATCTAGCCAACCAGTAGCCGATGGCTAGCTATCGTGTTGACGGATATCATATCCGTGGCTATTTTGCTCATAGCCGGTATTTGGCTAGTTATGGCTATAGCTACCCATCGCTAATCTCTGTCGTGATGCCAACGTGCGGTGATTGGTGGCTTGAATAATGTTTGTTTACATTCACGCGCAATTGACAACATCTAGCTGTCACTTTTTTTCTTATTGGTTTTATCAAGCTATCGTTTTTACTTGTAGTGAAATGTAATGTGTGAATAAAAAAGTGTGTATGAGTGCTGCCACTCTGCGCGGAACAGTTTTTTTCTGCTGTTTTCTAAGTGTATAACATATCTGTATATTAGAATATCATTGGTATTATCTATCAGCTACATCTCCATTGTAATCGACAGAAAAGTGAAATGGTTATCATTTTCTTGTTAAATAAGATACGTAATACAGGGGGGCAGAATGGGAGGACGGAAGCATTGTAAGACTATTGCAGTCCTATTTTCTATCCATGACCGGCTAGATTGTGCAGTTTTTTTTATTAAACACTCACAGGCACATTATTTTAACCGGCCACCTATATCTTTCATCACCCTGTTTGTTTTTATTAACTATGGCTTAACTACTGTTTTATTTTATGTCAAGTGGATACTCGTACTTTGGCAATAAACTAAAGACTTATACCCATTATTCGTTTGCTTAATTTGTGTCACTGAAGGGTTTTTGGAATTTAGTCGTTTTTTGACATTGTTGCCGATGCGTTAACGTGTTTACATTTGCTGTTATTTTCTGGCATAGTGTGTTAATATTGTTTAATTCAGTTTGTAGAGTTCATTTATTGTTTTGTGGACTATGAGAAAGCCTTCGATTCGGTGGAAACATGGGCGGTACTTGAGTCACTCCAGCGATGCCGTATTGACTATCGGTACATCGAGGTGTTGAAGTGTTTGTATAATAACGCCACCATGTCGGTCCGAGTACAGGAGCAGAGCACGAAGGCGATTCCATTGAGAAGAGGCTTAAGACAGGGGGACGTTATCTCCCCGAAACTGTTTACTGCCGCAATGAAAGACGCCTTCAAACTTCTGGAATGGCAAGGACTTGGCATCAACATCAACGGCGAATACATCACTCACCTTCGGTTTGCCGACGACATCGTAGTCATGGCAAAGTCGATGGAGGAACTCAGCATGATGCTCGATGGCCTCGACCGAGTTTCACAACGTGTGGGCTTGAAAATGAACATGGACAAGACGAAAATTATGTCAAATGCCAATGTTGTGCCCACCCCAGTCTCTGTTGGAAACTCGGTACTCGAAGTTGTTGACTCATATATCTACTTAGGACAAGTAGTCCAATTAGGTAGGTCCAACTTCGAGAAAGAGGTCAACCGCAGAATCCAACTCGGTTGGGTAGCGTTCGGGAAGCTACGCAATGTCTTTTCGTCCGACATACCTCAGTGCCTCAAGACGAAGGTCTTCAACCAATGTGTGTTACCAGTGATGACTTACGGCACCGAAACGTGGTCTTTCACTATCGGCCTCATCTCAAAGCTCAAAGTCGCTCAGCGAGCTATGGAGAGGGCTATGCTCGGTGTTTCTCTACGTGATCGAATACGAAATGAGGAGATCCGTAGACGAACTAAAGTCACCGATATAGTCCACCGGATTAGCAAGCTGAAGTGGCAATGGGCAGGCCATATTGCTCGCAGAGCAGATGGCCGATGGGGTCGAAAAGTGCTAGAGTGGAGACCACGGACTAGCAAGCGCAGCGTAGGACGTCCACCAACAAGGTGGACAGACGACCTTATAAAGGTCGCCGGAAGACGCTGGATGCAGGTCGCTTCCAATCGGTATATGTGGAGATCTAAAGGGGAGGCCTATGTTCAGCAGTGGACGTCCTATGGCTGAGATGATGATGATGATTTATTGTTTGTGACTCAAAAAAATGCCACTCGATGCAACTGGTGCAGCTATGGCAGTGGCTCTAGCTGATACAGGGTACAGCCAACGTCGCATCGCCCGTACGCTCGGTGTGCCTCGAACCATGTTACGGGATGCTATCAGACGATTTCGGGAGACTCGCTCCTACACCCGGAAGCCAGGTCAAGGCCGACATCGATGCACTTCAACCCGAGATAACCGTTTCGTTGTCAGCAACGTGTTGAGAAATCGCTTTTACACCGCTATCGAAGCTCGTACCCGTCGTTTTGAGGTGAGAAATGTCAGTGTGAGTGAAAGTACGATTAGAAGAAGACTGTCAGAAAGGAATCTGAGGACTTTTCGTCCAGCTCGTGCTCCACAACTGCTCCCACAACACGGTAGAGCTAGACTTGCTTTTGCGCGAGAATTTTCTGACTGGACTATGGAGGAATGGAAGGACATACTGGTCTCAGATGAGAGCAGAATAGCCTTAAGAGGTCCAGATGGACGTCAGCGTGTCTACAGGTGCCAAAACGAAAGGTTTGCTCCATGCGCTATAACCGAATCAGTAGGAAAGAAGTTAATAGAGCCCCAGGCGGCAATCCCCATTATTAATTGTTACATTTTTTTTTAATTGTGACCAGTTATTTTCAAAATCAATATTGTTAATTTTTTATCGAATTTTTTCTATTCGCTCCAGTGGCGCGTGGAGGCGCAGCGTCGGGGTGTATCCCCGATGCCTCGAGAAGTCGAGGCGCGGCGGGGTCGGGGTGTATCCCCGATGCCTCGAGAAGTCGAGGCGCGGCGGGAAGAGCTCCGGCGCGATTTCAGGGCAGTTTGGAGAGAACGACTGTCGCAACCGAGGTACGGGCACGCCGAGTGGCTGGATAGGTCCCACGGCGTCCTCACCTACCGCATGACGCAGGTCCTCACCGGACATGGATGCTTCGGGAGTTACCTGTGTCGGATAAAGAAGGAGGAAACGCCCGGGTGTCACCACTGCGAGGACCGCCCGGAGGACACGGTGGAGCATACGGTGCAGGACTGCCCCGCTTGGGCAGAGCACCGCCGTGTCCTCTCGACGGCGATAGGCGGAGACCTCTCGCGCCCGGCATTGGTCGAGGCCATGCTGCGGGGCGAGACGGAGTGGGAAGCGGTCGCCTCCTCCTGCGAAGCAGTCATGCTCGCGAAGGAGGAGGCGGGCCGCGCGAGGGAGAGGACAGGGTCCTCCCTCAGCCGCAGTGGTAGACGCCCACGGCGACGGATGTCGCGGGACGATCTCCGGCCACCGTAGGCGCGGGCATGCGGGCGGCGAGTAAAGGGCAACTCGCTGTCCGACCATGGACCATGCCCGGGTCGACGGCGCGTTGTGTTCCACGCGCGCCTCAAAGAGCGTCAGCACAATGACGGGGCCCCCCTTTAGAGGGCCACAGCCTTGCCGGGGTAGCGGGACATACGTATACCGCGACTCCGGTACGCAAAAGGGCTACCGAAGGACACCGTGGATTTTAGCCAGTACAAGTCTGACAGTCCCTCCCGCCCTGCCCGGGGCTAGGAGAACTCATTTGATGATTTTACCACGAAAAAAAAAAAAAAGTCCTCCTGGCGAATTTGTTCAATAGTTAAATCACTCCATAATCCAGACCAAAAACGATCTGATCGCCTGATTGTAAAATATCCTTCTTTAGTGAATTTCACATATTCTTCCTCTGTCATCATTTCTTTAAATTTTGACATATCCTGGAGATATTTTGACATATCCTTCATAATCCATTTTTCGCATTTATTGAACACAGCTACTTAATAAAATAAAAAAGAGGAGATGGTAGGTAGGTAATGAATTTGCGTAGAGCACGGATCGGTTCTTGCCACAACAATGATGAACATGCATGCACTTGCCCCCGCCCCACCGCGCCGCCTCCCGCTTCGACCCCGCGTTGGCCTTACGAACGCCACGAAGCGCAGTATGTATCCACGTTAACTCTACATAAACTTCCAGTTATATATTTCTTATTTTTATTAGGTGCGAATGTAGTATATTTAAAATACATTGTATATTAAAAAAACCATGACTACAATAATTTACCCCGAAGTCCAATTTACAAATATTGTAAAATGCCGGTTTCCTAGGGGTGCAAAAGGGTGCTAAAGTAACTAGGTGGGTGCTAAAAAAAAGGGTGCTTATTATGAGTTTGCACCATCAGGCTAAATTTCCCTTGAGGCGCAAATAAAAAATAATAATTTATTAGCGTTTCTTACACCTCACACTTTTTTAGTGAAAAGTAATTATCCACCAACGGGGTATCTACATATATCTAAACATACCAAAATAAGTTATTAATGAAATTTCAAAATTTTGGGACTTTTATGATAATACCTAATATTAAACGATGTTCCGTACATAACAGAAATAGTGCAAACTAAGAGAAAACTTATATTCATGTCTTCTAATGATTCCACAAAAAATTACAACTACACGAGTTCCGTCCAATCTTTTTGCTAATTTATTTATTTATTTATTTAGGTCAGCCAACAATTGTTTACACAAAACATACATTGAATTAATACCAGTGATTTTACATTCATAAGTGCAACAATTACTTACAGGCTAACACCACATGCATTAATTAATATAAAGTTGTGATTTGAATTTTACATTAGGAATAGGAACAGACATTAAAGATTTTACTTAATAAAATAATAATTCACTTTTAAATGACCAAAATTGAGAAATAATTAATAATCTATACATATAATAAATCTGTAGAAGGGTCAATTCTGTACATTGAAAATATTGAAAAAATAAATAGCGGGGGGTGTTGCTGGATCGATACCAAACCCAAATATGTGTTTAAAAAAAATTTTGTCTGTCTGTCTGTCTGTCTGTCTGTCTGTATATGCAGGCATCACGTGAAAACCAACGGTTCGATTTCGATGAAACTTGGTATAATTATACCTTATTATCCTGGGCATAAAATAGGATACTTTTTATCCTGGAAAAATACGTAGAAAAAAAATCTATAACAAACCCTATTATGGAACCACTGGCGACACCTATTATCAAGCAAGTAGAACATTACGCCACGCCTGCCTCCATTGATTTCTAAAAAGGTTCCACCACTCACCACTAGATGGCGTTGTGCCTATGACGCGCATTTCTGAATCGTGGTGTTAAGATTCTCCGAGAGTTAATGACACGTGAAAACCAACGGTTCGATTTCGATGAAACTTGGTATAATTATACCTTATTATCCTGGGCATAAAATAGGATACTTTTTATCCTGAAAAAATACGTAGAAAAAAAAATCTATAACAAACAAGTTAAACAGTAATTCAATTCTGTTATTTTTGGTTTAGAGGACCAAAAACCCGTGCTTTTCAGCGCGACCTTTTTGATTACTGTTCCGATCAGTTATTTGTAAATAAAAGGTCGGAATTACTATGAAAATAATACTTACTACAGAACGCGAGCAACAGCAGTAGCTCAATAGATCTCCTTAATTATTATAGGCTTAGCCGTATTTGGGTCCAATAGATATTTATAAGATGTCATTGTCAGAGTTACTCAAAATGGAGAAATAAACCATCCACGCGAAGACCGACATCTGCGCGGACGGAGTCGCGGGCGGAAGCTAGTAACTAATAAGAATTGAAAATGCGATTCAACATTACTTACTTACTAATTTGACTACACTAACACTGAATCGCCTAAAAGCTATGTCCACACTATGCACTTTCATCATCAACTTTCGTCTTCATCTTTCTATTCAACTTTCGTTTGTCGCTTTCAATTATTGAATGCGTTAACGAACGCAACGCCAATATAGTCATTTAGTTCAGTCGTAGTTTGTCAGCTTGTGGAAACATGTTTATAGGACACCGTGGATTTTAATCAGTACAAGTCTGACAGTCCCTTTTACCCTGCCCTGGGTGGGACGACTCATTTGATGATTTACGAACGCATATTTATGTATGCTCCAGAATGATGGATTACAGCAAATGTTGTTAATAAAGAAGCACAAAAAAATACATTGTTAAGTTCCGACATCCAAGTCGCGGGCACAGCTAGTCTTCAATAAAATTCAATGTAATTTCGTCTGCCATCTTGTTGTTGAACGCTTTGTGGAACAGAAATCCATCCGACGCGGTATGACGTGTATCACAGCGCGCGCTACGCTTTCAACTGTCATAGCGCATGCGTCAAGGGTATGCCCGACTTGCGCTGTTAACTGCGCTATGACACATGCCCTTGATGAACAAAAAAGGGCACAGTGTGGACATAGCTAAAGAGACGCAAAATCATGAACATGGACAGTCTGCAATGAGACCTACCAAAGCCTAGTTCGAGTCCATCCCAAAGGGGAAAAGACTCTCAAAGAGAATTAATCTGGAAAACCATCTGCTCATAGTCTTAAGACTGATTGCATGATCTGAAAAGAAAAAAAAATATGAAAAGAAATAAAAAAAAATGTTAAAATATACAAATCTAGTGGTGGGGCCAGCATCGGGAACAGAATCGAAGTTGCCTGTGATAGGGGTCTTTTTTATCGTGTTAAAATCATCAAGTGAGTCCGCCACCCAGGGCAGGGCGGGTGGGAGTGTCAGACTTGTACTGACTAAAATCCACGGTGTGTCGGTGTCCTTCAATAGCCCTTTACGTTCCAGGGTCACGGTAATGCGATAAGTCCCGCGACCTTGGCAGGCTTTGGCCCTCTAGAGGGGGGCCCCGTCATCATACTGATACTCTTTTAGGCGCGCGTGGAACACAACGCGCCGTCTGTCGACCCGGGCATGGTCCATGGTCGGACAGCGAGTCGCCCATTACTCGCCGCCCGCATGCCCGCTCCTACGGTGGCCGGAGATCGTCTGCCGACGTTCGTCGCCGTGGGCGTCTACCACTGCGGCTGGGGTGGAGGGAAGACGCTGTCCTCTCCGTCACGCGGCCCGCCTCCTCCTTCGCGAGCATGACTGTTTCGCAGAAGGAGGCGACCGCTTCCTACTCTGTCTTGCCCCGCAGCATAGCCTCGACCAATGCCGGGCGCGAGAGGTCTCCGCCTATCACCGTCGTGAGGACACGGCGGTGCTCTGCCCAAGCGGGGCAACCCAACTTTACAACTTTTGTGCCATAGTAACTATTGCTCCAAATGACTAGTTCTACCCATAGGTACCATTTTTTTCGATGGCCGGCACTTTCAGAAATGGCCCAAAAAAAATGATCTCCTTTGCGGCAACTTCCATGTTTTGGTTTTTTCCAGTCGAAACTCTTGGCTCTGTCGGTTGTTCCTGGCTCGCTGGCGGTCGTGAAGAAACATTAACATTTAATTTCATTTAGTTTAGTGAAATAAATTAAATCTTGAATTTGTTTCTTTAACTCCATAATATTCCTTTGGAGTGTGATACGTGACTTAGAAAAGTGTAACACCGAATATAACGTCCCCGTATGTTTACGAATACGAAACACTTAACAACGAATGCACGCTACCACGAAAAACTTAACGCCGTAGCAATGCGATAACAAAATCTCTAAAATTCACTTTTACGAAACACTTAACAACGAATGTTCTCCTGCCGGAATGAATGAATGTTCATCAGTCCGTACATACCACTTGTCTGTCGCACTACCGTGATGTCGCACTACAGTCGCACAATCGTTTGTCGCACCAGCGTGATGTCGACCTTCAGTGTGTCGCACAAGCGTGCATTCGAACTATCGTGTGTCGCAGTACAGTTATGTCGCACAAGCGTTCATCGCATTTCCGTTTGTCGCACTACCGTAGTACACTCGGGTAGATTGAGTCCGGTGGTATGGGGCGCGGACCCCTATTTGAGTACTGGCTCGTCGAGCTGTGGAAGGTTGTGGGGTCACGGAATCAAACACTCTGCTTGTAGGTTCTGAGTGGCCACGTTTATTCCCCAAAGTCCCGTTAAGATAACTTTCCGCTCGGAGCAGTGCGCATTAGCTGCCCCGCCGTTCATTCGTCTCGCTTGCATGCATTTATGCTTACCTAGCGTTCTGCCTTCCACGTTTACATTGTCTCCCTACACTACATCCCCCTATTTGAAAAAAAAACACATTTTCTTAAAGATTGTTGCCACTTAGATCTAAGTTCATACATATGAGCTCGGAACTCTACTTGTTGCTATAATAAATTGTTACACAGTTATTACAGTTGTTTCCTTGTTATGTCCTACTCCCTAAGTTTTACTCTACCTTGAGTAGGTTACATATTCAAGGTCTCATCATGAGAAACTAATGCGGATTCTCCCTCTCTTGGATCAGGTGCTTTAACAGCGTTTCTGATTAAGGTAAGTCTGCGAAATCATTCGGTAAAAACTTTTTGAAAAAAAGGGAACCGACTTCAAAACCAAACACAAAAAACTGTAAAATAACTTTTCTTTCGAAAGTCGGTGGCTTTGATTTTTATTTCATTGACTATGGCCACCGACTTCCGAAAGAAAAGTTATTTTACAGTTTTTTGTGTTTGGTTTTGAAGTCGGTTCCCTTTTTTTCAAAAAGTTTTTTATTTTTCTCTTTTTAGTTTAAATATTCAACAAAAAAATCTTCATATAATCGGCGTCTTTGAAAAACTACAATCCTAGTAAGCAAACAAAAACGGATCTATGCGGGCAACTTCACGATATATACATTATTGTTATATACTAAAACCTTGCCCAGACATTAACGAACACTTTTCTAAAAAAACGTATCTAAATCGGTTCAGCCAAACGCGAGATAATCGCGGACAAACATGCAATCATCTCTGAAAATCTACAATCCAAGCAAGCAAAAACGGATCCACGCGGGCAACGTCACGAGATATCTATTAGTGTTATACTCGTATACTAAAACCTTCTCCAGAATGTAATGAACACTTTCCTGAAAACCACATCAAAATCCGTTCAGTCACAATATCCACCAACATACATACATACATACACACAGGTCGAACTGAGAACCTACTTTTTTTTTAAGTCGGTTAAAAATGAAAAATTTAGGTAGTTATAGAAAAGAGTTCTTTTCATAATTCAAACAAATACACGACAAATTATGTTTAATATAAAACTTTTTAGTTTAACACTATTATTTCTTAAGATTTTCTTAACAATAAAAAATCATAACCCGAACAAAAAATCATAACCTTAACAATAAAACGAACCCCATAAAATCACGTTATTTTAAGTTTACATAATATTATTCACGATAAATACTTTTCATCGAGAAAGAATTGAACTAAATTAAAAAAAAAACTTTAGTGAACATGGTAGTATCTCAAATTAGTTCTTTAAACTAGAAACACCCGTTAGAAACCAAATGCAACAATTTATTGTAAAGAAGGTATTACTACTCTATTTCACAAAATAATAGTATTCAAACAGAACTCACCTTTTAATGACTGCGTTTTTTAAGGTTAAAACTGTATATCACAAACGAACGACGTCCTTTCACCACAACTCCGCGAGTAAGACTGAATCATAGATGATACACTAATAACTAGGTATAGATAGGCCACTCAGGTTTTCGTTTTGTAAAAACTGAGTACCCAAGTTGAGAGATGGCGCTGTCCTCAAGGTCCTTTTCGCCTAGGTACTCTCTAGATGGCGCTGTTAGGAGTTTTTTCTTCCTAGTATTTTTAATCCCCTTAGGGCTGATTTTTCAATAGTCAGATATCTTTTATCTGAGGAATAAAAAGGGCGGTTTAAATAGCTTATCTATAGAAAATATGTCAAACCGCTATTTTTATTCCTCAGATAAAAGTTATCTGACTATTGAAAAATCAGCCCTTTTACTGAAGAATGATTGTAATTTATTTCTACAGTGTGTATATAATAGCACGATGACCATAATTCGATTATTCGACAGGATCAAATTCTAGACTTGTCAAAGGAAATCTAGATTTCGAAACATACACATAGGAATTAACTTCGCAAAATAAGTAACAATCATTCTTCAACAGAAGGAAATCATTCTTTAAAATCGATCTATCAATAATTGAAACGGAATAAAATGGTAGACAACAAAAATGATAATATTTAGTTTTTGAAGAATCTATTTCCTTTTACAGCGGGCAGTATAATAACTTAACGCTTGTATTTTTGTTGCATTATTATGACATAAATTTGTTTTTCCTTTAAGTATTCTGTTGACATTAGTACACCAGCTATCTACTATATAAAAATAAGTCGGGTTTTCCTTCCTGACGCTATAACTCCAGAACGCACGAACCGATTTCCACGGTTTTGCATTCGTTGGAAAGGTCTCGGGCTCCGTGAGGTTTATAGCAAAGAAAATTCAGGAAAAAAAATGTCTTCTTCTTTTAATCACCAAACGAAATGTTACATAAAACAAAGCCATCTGGTTGCGAAACGGAGTTCGCCGGGTTTGCTAGTTTATAATAATATTTGAAACAATATCCATTAGGAAATTTTGCACATTTAGTTTATGAGTCACACAAGAGAACTGGGATAGATTACAAAATATACTAACTAATTGTTTAATTGTACCCTTCAGACGTTTCTGCTGCGGTTCCTCGTTTAATTGTGTTTAAATAATCATGCAAACATCATCTACAAACTCGCACAGTGCTTCCGATGGATAATTAAGTGATCTTCTGGTATAATCTCTTTCTAACATATAATCTTTATTACTCGGAGGCAATGTGCTTACCAGATGCATTCGGCAAGTATGGCATTTTTTACATATTTGCTGTAAAGTTTTTTTAACTATATAACCAGCAACATATCTTTTTGCCTCTTTACTGGTTGAGTTCCTAAAATTTACTGTATCTGTTTGCATGAAGCAGTTAATTACAGAATCCACATTAACAGAGTCTGAGGGTTGTTCTCTTGCGTTATTTTCTTTTAAATTTACCAATATTTTTAATGGCTTTAATACCTTATTATCATCTTGCTCGCAGTTCGCCCCAACCGAGTGTGGTGAGGTTAAATTATTTATAAGTAAAGTTTTAAATGCACCAATGAACTGCGAGCAAGTTGGAGACGTATTTCTGACACCATTACTCCTTATGTTGCAAAAGAAATTTTCCTGGTTAATGTTTCTTGTCAACAGACTACTTACATTGTGTGTTTCTTTTAAATATTTAAACATTTCTTTAAACACATTAATATTTGAAATTCAGTTCCTAAGACTTGGTACTTGATCAAATTTCGTCGAAATCGTTCCATCCTGTAACTTTTTCTCCACTTTAAATCTCATTGATCTAAATCGTCCCACAATTTAAAATGTGGCGAGTTCTGTCTTAGTGCACGGTTACCTATCATAAGATCGAAAAATGTTTGACCGAATTTCATTTGACCTAAAACTTTTCAACTATTATCGTTTGGTTTTTTTTTACTTCATCGAAGTCACGTTTGCCACTGTTTCAGTTAACCTATTATCTATTCGTTTTTTTTCGGTACTCCAACACTTCATTTGGCCGAAAAACTTTTTACCGATGTTACACTTACTCGAATTGATGGTTAATCGAAGTATTATGTTTCCAAACATTCATTATACCACTGTTTTAATTGCCATATTTTCATTTCACCAAACACCTAGAAATTTGTGCACACTAATTATTGCTTAACTCTGACGGATATTGTATTATCATTAATGACATTTGCTGTTAATTACATAGTTGGACTATAAAGGTGAAACCGCACTAGGCGGAACTGCACTGCAGCGGAACTTCGCGACACGACGCTTTTCTTTGCCACGCAGTTCCGCTGCAGTGCAGTTCCGCCTAGTGTGGTTTCACCTTTCGGGGTGTTCTGGCTCTTTTATTATTGTGTTGTTCTTGTGTTTGTAAAAAGGTTTGTACTGTGATACACTTGCATACAGCATAAAAACAGATAAGCAACATGCAAAAAAGCACCACAAAAACACTGCATGCAAGCAAGCATGCATGCAGTATTCAAGCAAGCATGCAGCATGCAAGCAAGCATGCAGCATGCAAGCAAGCATGCAGCATGCAAGCAAGCATGTAGCGTGCAAGCAAGCATGCAGCATGCAACATGCAGCAGGCACACAGCATGCAGCATTCAGCAAACACGCAGCATTCAAGCAAGCATGCAACATGCAACAAGCATTGTTTCTGTCATGGCTCCGGCGCTGCGGGGTTTTGGGTGGCCCCACGCGAGCTTATCGTCGCAGATGATTTGAACGCTCACCACCGCAGCTTCGGTTTACTGGCCGGCTTTGCCGGCCAGCCTCAGCCGCGGCGGCGGCCGTTCCAACCACCTGCTCCTCAGCTCGCGGGCCACCCCACCCCTCCGCGCCTACGCGATTTTAAATTACACTCTAGGGGTAGGGCAGACAAGACTACGTAAAGTCGGCTTTGCAGCATTTCGTTTCCGCCACAAAGTTTTATAGCACAATATATTGAATTTTTATGACAGTAATTTAATTTTTGGTAAAATGTTATTTCGGTATGGTGAAAATATGGCAAATAAATCATTTGGCAATTGAAAAAGGTTTAAAAGAGGCTTCGGTCAACAGTAAAAAGTTATTTTGTTAATCGGCGGAACATACTTCGGTAAAATAATACTTATGGCTAATGATACTTCGATGAACTGATAATATGTCAAATAATGCATATAGCAAAAGAGATGTCGGTCAATAGTTTTCGGTGTAATGAAATTCGAACAAACAAAATTCGGTAAATTGATCGGTTCCCTTAGTGCACACTTGTACATTTTTTCTGAATTTTGATAGCTATGTCCATTAAAAGAGAATAACTTGTCAACCATAAGCAACAAATCAGCTGTGTCTAAGCATTCCTTTGGAAGAATGTCGTGATCTGAAATTAAACAAACAATTAATTAGATTGAAATACACTCGAGAGCAATGAATCCGGGTCACTTAAAGAATGTTAAAAATCTCGGAAACTAAAAATGATAGGTTAATGCAATAAATTGTATTTAATAGACAATGTAATACTCCTTAAATGAAAGTAAAAAAAATATGAGTCACCATACATTTTATTAACACAAAATTACATAAAGAAAAAAACTGCTGATCTCTCCTTAAAACAAAAATAGGAAACATGAAATTTTTGAACTTTATTACGATTTTCTTGAATTTTAATACTTCGTATTGCCTCCTCGTGCTTCCATTACTGCGTTTACGCGGTTTGGCATGCTGTACACCAAGTTCCTTATACGATTTCGGGGAATATTCTCCCATTCCTCTGTGAGAGCAATTTTGAGCTCACGAAGCGTGATTGGGGGAGGGTTTCGTTGTTTTACGCATCTGCCTAGCTCGTCCCAAGCATGCTCGATCGGGTTGATATCCGGGCTGCGCGCTGGCCACTCCATACGAGTAATGTTCATCTCTTGAAGGTAGTCATTCACAATCCTACCTGTATGAGGTCGGGCATTGTCATGCATAAATATAGCATCCTCACCTAAATTGACCATAAATGGACCAACGTGTTCATTGAGGATTTCTTCCACATACCTTACGCTAGTTAAAGAGCCGTTTTCTATGATCACCAGCTCTGTGCGACTTTCAGAAGAAATTCCGGCCCACACAAGTACAGACCCACCACCGTAGGCTACTTTTTCTTCGATGCATGCTTGCTTGAATCTTTCCCCTGGTCTTCGATACTCTCTGTGTCTTCCATCGTGCTTGTAGAGCATAAATTTTGATTCGTCGGAGAACATAACTTTTGACCAATCTTCAATACTCCAATTTACGTGGCTCTGGGCATATCTTAGTCTTGAAATACGATGCCCACGCTCCAGTTTAGGTCCGTTTGCAGGTTGTCATGCACTTGGGTTACTTCCTCCGAGGCGTCGAAACTGATTGGTGAGTTCAGTTCCTGTGAGAAAGCGATTTCGAAGCATGGTGTTCACCAAGTATCGGTCTTCTCGTGCTGTGGTACACCTGGTTCTGCCCGTTCCTGGTCTGCGTAGGTTAGAACCAGTTTCTTCGTAACGTCGGAGAACTCTTTGTACTGTTGACAGCGACACACCGACAGTCCTGGCTGTATCGCGCTGACTCCGGCTGGTTTCCAGCATTGTAAGTATTCTGGTGCATTCTTCAGGCGTAAGTGACATAATTTCAGCTTGAATAATGAATATAGAGCACTATCAACATGGTTTATGTACCCACATAAATGACAGATTACAAACAAAAGCAAAACCAAATGCTGTAATTTCGTAGTTCCATCTTCGAAAGTGGCCCTTTTTCAAATTTGATTTTTTTATGATATAACTTTACAATAACTAAGAAGTTTTAATACCTTCATTTAAGGAGTATTACATTGTCTATTAAATACAATTTATTGCATTAACCTAGCATTTTTAGTTTCCGAGATTTTTAGGTTTCTTTAAGTGACCCGGATTCATTGCTCTCGAGTGTATATTACTACTAAATATACGTCCACCAACTAGATGGACAGACGACCTTATTAAGGTCGCCGGAAGACGCTGGATGCAGATCGCTTCCAACCGGTATATGTGGAGATCTAAAGGGGAGGCCTATGATCAGCAGTGGACGTCCTATGGCAGAAATGATGATGATATTACTACTTACTAGTTACTGTATAGTATTATTTTGATGGTATTATAACTGATATACAAGGTTATGCGAAGATTATATTTTATGAATGGTTTCAATTTCTATATTGAAAATATTTAGATATTATAATTACAAAGTGGCGCTTTGTAAGAAAGTAATTTTATTTTCCTCTCAAATTATATTATTATACACTACAAGTTTATACTTTTCAACTAGTTTTGAATGTTGATAATAGATATTGGGGAGAATTATCATTGGGATAAAATCCTTATTTTAATTCATACAAAGACATGTTTTTGTGATAGTTTTACTTGTCTAAAATTATTGATGCATCTTGAAATTATTCATCATCGTCAGCCTATAATATTCCCACTGCTGGGACACAGGCCTCCTCTCTGTGAGAGGGAGTGGGCCATAATCCACCACGCGGGCCCAGTGCGGGTTGGTAGATGTCACATGTCTTCGAATTTTTGGTTCTAGGACATGCCAGTTTCCTCACGATGTTTTCCTTCACCGTTTTGGGAGCAGTGGTGATGAAATAAATTACACAAAGTAATGCGCCTGGCGGGGTTCGAACCCACGACCTACAACTCGTAAGGGACCGATACCACTGGGCCACCACTGCTCTCAAAAAAAAACTCTTGAAATTATTAATAGGCATTAATAGGTATCTTGAAACCAGACAACCACCAAAACCACCAGTGGCTTATCAATATGATTAGGTATTGCTTATGCCAATGATACTTACTTACTAAATATCTCATTGTTGCAGACACCCTCTGACTGAATACCTGGGCTGCATGTTTTACCTTCATTTTAGGTATCTTTTCTTTAATGACATGACTGTCCGTTAATTTATTCACTAATCTTACATCATATTCTCCTGGACCGGCATCAAGTAGCATTTGCAAATGTTTCTATTTTGCAAATTTGACTTCTCCGTTTTTTATAAATCGTAATTCCTTTTCAAGAAGATTATTTCTTAAGTCTTTGAGGAGATATGGGGGATCAAATATTGGAAATATTTTTGTTGCATTCCATTCAAAAGCTAAACTTTTAAATTCTTTGCCTTCTGATAAATGTTTTCTTTTAGTGTCCTCTAAAAGGCTTTTTATGACACTCATATTTGTCGAGGTCTGGTCACAAACCGTGGCAATAACTTTTAACCCAGTGCTTTGTACAGCATTCAGTACCTCTTGAATCAGTTTTTTTAATTCCGCTGTCTTTGTTGCACTCTGGCAGAATGTGAAAGAGATGGGCTGCTTATATTTACCTTTCAGACCCTCAGCAATCTTATTGTTGTTATTTGTACCAAAATCCTCAAAACCAATAATTTGATCCCAAGTTTTATGATAATATAAGCCAGGGATTAATGCAACTTCGTCGAATATGAGTGTGCATATTTTTTTTTCCTCGGATAATTTCCGCACTGCCTTTTTCAGGTAGTCTATGATAACCTCATTGATTCCAGGCTTAAGAGTCACTTTACTTAATATTTTTATATTTTGACTCTGTTTGTATATTGTTAGGCACAATTTTTCAATTGTTTTTCTTTATTTGTGAATCTTCTTCCTCTTGGTCTTATGCTGCCGCTTCGGATTGTCCTCCGGCGTTAGATAAGACGGAGACATTTCGGTAAACAAGCGTTTAGCGTAAGCGGAGGTCGGTGACCTGGGAGGTTTAGTTACGCATCGCGAAGTGTTTTCTCCGCCCCCGTCCGGTGGATCATCATTACTGGACAATATTTTTAAATCAAAACTACAAAAAGATTTAAATCAGATCGTAAAAACAAGACGAAACAACAAAATATTTATTTTTTCTCCCGAGGTACCCCCACAACCAAAAAATAAAAATTACTTACCGAGCGCTGTTAACTAATTTAAAAACTATATTTACCAATAAAATACGCGTAATAACACTTAAAAACTTACAATACCACCGCTATAAGCACAAAGGCACACAGTTAGGACAATTCACGAGCCGGTAATTGATAACGAGACACGAGAAACGTAATTATTAACGGCACGATTCAAATCACATCTACACAGCGCAGTTGCACAGAGGGAAGTGAAACATGGACTGTAAATCTGTTAATTTGGCTGGAGCAATGGCTTTGCCATCCGGCCACAACAAACAGAAATCGGACATGTTAATATTCGTGTTTCCCCTGTAACTTTTTTTTTCAATTATTGATTCCTTGTAATCTTCCTCTAACGATGATTTCATAAAAACTGAAAACACTTTCTCTTTTTCAAGTCTTATTTCTTTTGTATTTAACCAATTGAGTTTGGTTTTATCTGTGAATTTTTTTCTATTGATTATATGTTTTTCTAATTTTCCTGTGCCGGAAAAATCTATCTTACTCATTTTAAATACTTCGAGAGGTTTTCTTTTTTTACATGTTTTAATTATGGACATATCGCACCTACGGTGCTATAACGTCACTTATGTATGTGACGTATTTTTTCAGGAGAAGCGTTTGAAAATTGAACATCCTATTAAATTGTATAGTTTAACTCGGCTAAAAAAATAAATTGATAATATTGAAACTAAACCATTACTTTAACATAAAAACAAACATTTCACTGTTTACTATTATAAAGATATAAACATTTAAAAAAAACAACCCTCGCAGAAGTAACGTTATGGGTCTAGAAAATAATTTATCGGTCAATTATGTCAAAGCAAATAAAACACATCATCGTCAGCATTTCTAAAAAATATTTATTCAAATAGCAAAAAAGAGTAACAAAATCAGTGCCGGAGAAATCGCCTGTTTGAAAGTCGATACTCTCTTGTTCATACGATTTATTAGTCGCAAATAAAAAAGATGGAGAGTTACCGGGGTTCTCGAAAATAGTATCATCCTGCTCTGGAGTAGTTGTTGTTGGATCTTCTAGGTTGGATGGTGATACTGGACACTCAGAATTTGTAAGAGACAATTAAATGCCAAGAGGCTAATCGGTAACGATGCTCTGGTCGATTCAAAGCTCCAGAGCCTTGAACATCGCCGCCGTGTTGCCAGCTTGTCGGTTTTTTATCGGTTACATTTCGGAGAGTGTGCGATGGAACTGCACAACTTGATTCCACCTGGCCCCTTCCATCATCGGACTACAAGACGTACGGCAATGCACCATCGATATAATGGTGGACATCCCTCCGGTGCGAACAAAGCGTTTTACCAATACCTTTCAACTAAACAACTTATTTAAAAATACGGGATAAAAACAAGAAAATAGAAATCATAATCATACTATAATCTATCTAATTTACCATGTTGGAATAATTATCATAAAAAACTTCCAATGGTTTAAGGGCAGTTCTAGTTGCGCCGCCCCAAGAGCTTATACAATAAGTGAATGGATTGGCATAAGGCGTAATATACATTGCGTATAACGTACTGGTTAGCAACGTGGCGAAGAGATTTAAGAATGTACATTAGTTTCCTGACCCTGCCTATTAAAGCATTAATATGTGCTTTATAATTCAAATTACGATCCAAAGTTAGGCCTAGGTACTTAAATGTGTGCAAATGTGCAATACTGTTGCATGAATGAGCCTTTAAAGTGATAGGAATTTTAGGTTGAGTGGTTGGTGAGATAGAAAAGGTCATAAATTTTGTCTTAGATGTATTGAGTGTAAGGGCGTGAGATCGAAGGACACTTGTCACACACCCAAGGACTATTAAGTCGCTTAAGACCTGAAATGCCTAACGAAAGATGGAAATAAACAAGTAGTTTTAAAAAATAGCTTGTGGAATATCTATACATATAATAAATCTGTAGAAGGGTCAATTCTGTACATTGAAAATATTGAAAAAATAAATAGCGGGGGGTGTTGCTGGATCGATACCAAACCCACATATGTGATTAAAAAAATTTTTGTCTGTCTGTATATGCAGGCATCACGTGAAAACTAACGGTTCGATTTCGATGAAACTTGGTATAATTATAACTTATTATCCTGGGCATAAAATAGGATACTTTTTATCCTGGAAAAATACGTAGAAAAAAAAATCTGTAACAAACCTTATTATGGAACCACTGGCGACACCTATTATCAAGTAGGTAGAACATTACGCCACGCCTGCCTCCATTGATTTCTAAAAAGGTTCCACCACTCACCGCTAGATGTGCCTATGACGTGCATTTCTGATTCGCGGTGTTACGATTCTCCGAGAGTTAACGACTACCGCGACTTTCTTATTTTTCTTTGTGACTGAACTGGCAGTGCACCTGCGGGCTACGTCCTAATTGGAATAGCTACACAAGACTCGGCTACTAAGTTTTATCATAAAGTTAAACAGTAAGTAATTCAATTCTGTTATTTTTGGTTTAGAGGACCATAAACCCCTGCCTCAAACCGTGCTTTTCAGCGTGACCTTTTTGATTACTGTTCCGATCAGTTATTTGTAAATACAAGGTCGGAATTACTATGAAAAAAATACTTACTACAGAACGCGAGCGCAACAGCAGTAGCTCAATAGATCTCCTTAATTATTATAGGCTTAGCCGTATTTGGGTCCAATAGATATTTATAAGATGTCATTGTCAGAGTTACTCAAAATGGAGAAATAAACCATCCACGCGAAGACCGACTTCCGCGCGGACGGAGTCGCGGGCGGAAGCTAGTTGAAAATATAAGCATGTGCCTTGAAATATAGCTTATATGAAACCGATTGTTAGAAATAGACCTATGAACAGGCACGAATTTAAAGATTATCATTTTATTAGACAACAACGAGAGCTTTATGATGAAATAATAAAGTGGGAGATTATGAAAAATTGGAACGAACTCACTGTAGGGCACTACTTTCCCAGGAACTTATTACCACGTGCACGTGGTCTGGTTTCTTCAGCTTGCAGAGAAGTAGCCGCAAGTTCTTGAATATTATGATGACTTCTTGTTTCCACGCGACTTCGTCCGCCGGGCGCCGCACTATGGGAAAATCGCGTATGTTTCGTCTCAAAACTCCATATCTCAGTTATTTCAAAACTCAATGATCTGTAATTTTGCACCCATATACGTGGAAGTATAAGGTTTAATAGAAAAAATAATAATTTTGAAAATTATGTTTATTAATTTATTTAAAAAATAAAACTTAAAAAAATACATGCATTTATAAGAAAAATTACTTTTTTATTGTAATTTATTTACATAAAATAGAATTTAATATCATTGTATAAACAGTGTCTAACGAGAAAAAAATAATGTACAAAATTCAACAAGCTCCTTCAGATTTTCGTTGACAGCAAGAAACTTGGCTTCATCGAAAAGTTCTTTCGATATTGTTTCTGAGGTATTTCTCAAACTTGATATATATGGATCAGAGGTGTACAATAAGGTATGGAACACGTCTGTATTCGTAGCCGCTCTTAAACACCTTCTAGAATGATGAAGTCTAAACTTTTTGTAATCTTTGTTGCGGGATCCTTGAGTGTCTTCGGACAACAAATTGTCCGATAGGTAAAATAGCATAGTACTCAATGATTTTTTCTCCGTGAATAAGTATTTTATGTACGGAGAAAGGCATATAATACCAATTATAAATATTTACGTACAGTTGGGCGGTACTATATGCGTATTCACCGAACTTTTTTGAATTAATAGCCATTCCAGATGACATAGTTTGTAGTATAATGTACATTCGTTTTATAAGTTCCGTTCTGTTCAGTTTTTCTGTAGGAGACTACAGTAGCCATCTCCTCTGGTGACAAATTGAAATTTTCTTGCAAATAGTCTTCTATATTATTCCCATCTAACAACAAATTGCACAACTCTCGTTTACTACAAATTCACCCATTATTTTCAAATCAGATAACTTCTGTGAATATTTGAAAATAGGTATTAACTGCTTTATTAAGGCAACTGAATTTCTGACGAACAACTGTGGATGTTTCAGGGTTCGCCTTTCTTTTATAGGCCAATGAAATAGTGTTATGTGCAAAAAGATAAGAAACTAATATTTGCACTCTTCCCATAACCAACCTGTTTTTAATTTGACCCTAATAGATAAAGTGACCAAATATTTTATCAAATAAGGTGATCAAAACTATATCAAAACCACAAATAACTATTAATAATATGACCCATTTTATCATCATCATCTCAGCCATAGGACGTCCACTGCTGAACATAGGCCTCCCCTTTAGATCTCCACATATACCGGTTGGAAGCGACCATTTTATCAATTTGACCTTAATATGTAGATAACAGATGATTATGTGAGAAGTAAAAAGATATTGGAAAAAAATATTTTTTTTATCTCGCGATATGTTTTGGCACCGTGTCAGAAAAGGCGCAAATATGCCCAACTTTTTTTTTTCTCCTTGTGTAAACTAATGTATAAAGATCGTAATACAACAAATATCTCGACATCGGCAAACAGCGGTAACGGGTAACAGTCTCGTTCAAAAAAAAGTAACCCGAAAATTATACCATCTTAAACTATATTGGTTAATTTTAATTTATTGATTTATTATACACTAGCTTCCGCCCGCGACTCCGTCCGCGCGGATGTCGGTCTTCGCGTGGATGGTTTATTTCTCCATTTTGAGTAACTCTGACAATGACATCTTATAAATATCTATTGGACCCAAATACGGCTAAGCCTATAATAATTAAGGAGATCCCTCTATTGAGCTACTGCTGTTGAGCTCGCGTTCTGTAGTAAGTATTTTTTTCATAGTAATTCCGACCTTGATTTACAAATAACTGATACGAACAGTAATCAAAAAGGTCGCGCTGAAAAGCACGGTTTAAAATGACACGCATACAATATTAATTCCACGGACGACCGCTCGCCACACTGGACACGTCCGCTCGCATCAAAATTCAGAATTTATATGCATCGCGCGGCGCGGAACGCGGCTGCTTATATGTATAGGAGTCGGGGAAGCGTGGCCCGCGTGTGCCACAATCGGTTCAAGCCAAATCCGACTTTCGGCGCTACAGGTTACGGCGCTGAATCCACTGCGGGTAATGCAACGTGTGTTCACGGTTCTACAGAACAACGTCTATGAATAAAACTGAAAAATAAAATTTTTTTTCTTCGTATTTTTCCAGGATAAAAAGTATCCTATTTTATGTCCAGGATAATAAGGTATAATTATACCAAGTTTCATCGAAATCGAACCGTTAGTTTTCACGTGATGCCTGCACATACAGACAGACAGACAGACAGACAGACAGACAAAAATTTTTTTAATCACATATTTGGGTTTGGTATCGATCCAGCAACACCCCCCGCTATTTATTTTTTCAATATTTTCAATGTACAGAATTGACCCTTCTACAGATTTATTATAAGTATAGATAATATTATTTAAGAAACGTTATGAGGACATTAGAAGCATTTCAAAAATGTATAATACTTATACATTTATATCAAAAACTTTCGAGTAATGTGGCGTTGAATTGTAGTAATGGATTGTGCCAAAACCACATCATTGAACATGAGTTAGCTTTGATGCCTTTTTATATGCATTATGGTTAGCAAAAAATAATTAAAAAAATATAGAAAAGAAAGCTTATTTATAAGACTAAATTAATTAATTAGTTTTACTCGATAACAACGACTTTCACGTGAAACGGTTTTGAGACGGCCTTGTATGGGGCTTTCCCATAGTGCGCCGATTTAAAAATCCTTAAAGACCACGTGGCTACCTCTTCATGCGCCGTATTTCCTTTGTCTTGTAGATGTAGCGTAATGGCTGCCGACTGGAAAATTCCAGTTCCTGGGACCAAATGCAGACGCGGGTGCTGCGTCACTTGATGGCAGGAGGTTGGGTGGATAGGAATTGTTCAATGACGACGACTCTTGAATTTGACAAAACTGTATTGCTGATTAATTTACAAAAATGGATAGGCGACAAATTCGGTCGGCAAACAAAATGTGGTAAAATGACAAGAGAGGCGTTCTTGGCCGGCCCGGGCCGGGCCGGTGTCGTGGATGCAGTGACGTTAGTGAAGTGAAGTGCGTGGGAGGCCGGCGCGCTGTCATGGCGATTCTCGTTCGGTCCGCCTTCCGTCTACTGCGGTGTTGCCAGACATGCAAGGCGTCAACAGATATATTAATCATGAAAATACACAGGTAATTACTTAGAATTATAATTTTCAAAACATTTAGTACCAACACATTACGTTACTTTTCTACTGATTTTGGAAAGTGATTTGCTTCGTCATATCTAACCCCTTCCAAAACCCTACACATCATTGAGGTAGATGCTCGACCTGAGATTTAGTTCAGCTGCTCAATATCCTTTCCTGATTTGCGCTTCAGGATCCAGACATTGTTTATTGTAATACCTACAAGCCACATAAAAGTAGGCCAAAACAATTTTTGGCCTCAAATTCCAATCTTGGGGGGATATTACAACGTCTTAAAACCAGGCTTGTTTCGGCGAGTGAAAGTGACAGAGCTATACAAGTCGTCTAGCGCCATCTCGTTCACTCACTGGAACAGGCCTGGTTTTAAGACGTTGTAATACCCCCCTGTAATTATTTACATGACCGTCCATAAGGTCTGTCCGTCCCATGTAGGTACTGATTATATACCTTCATATTTTGTTGGCTGGCTTTCAAATACCCATTCGCCAATCCCACAGGATTTACTTTGTGACCACTAGAAGCGACAGTCACAACTGAATTATCCATCCACCGTACTAGGTACAACAACATAGCCTTGAGAGGCATATTCCAATGACCCTCTTGCATTTTTCATAGATTCAACCTTTGTAATTGGGCATTCTTTTGGCAATCTGTTCTGGCGAAGCGTGCCTGTTCCTCCATAACCGATGGTTTTCAAGTAAATCAGAAGTCGGAGTCTCGGACTCACTTCATGAGGCTCAATATATTATATTTTGCTCGCAAGTTCTTGTTCCAATAAATCTACAATTTCATGTAACTTCAATCTAAAATCATAAATTATCACTTTATGAAAAACTAGCACTTCGCCCGCGACTTCGTCCGTGCTTATGTCGAACTTTTCCTGTGTGAATTTCTACTCCCGGTCACCATTCTTATGGGTTAGTTTTGGAAAATCTATAAACCCCAAAAACAACCCCTTAGGTGTCGAATTTCGCAAAAACCCATCTAAATTAGCACCTACATCCCAAAAGAAAACCCCCATGCTAAATTTGAAACTCCTAGCACCCGTAGTAATGATGTTTTATACAAATCAACCCCAAAAACAATCCCTTAGAGGTCGAATTTCGCAACATCCCGTCTTAGTGATCACCTTCGTCCTTAAAACCTCTATGCATATTTTGATACTCCAAGCACTAACTTGTAATAACGAAGTTATAATGAAAACTATCAACCACAAAAACATCCCCTTATTTATAGAATTTGTTGACGATAAGAGCAGTTGGTCGCTCGATTGAAATAATGACTGCGTTCATGCTCTTTCTCCAGATTAATTTATTTTCCGACAGGTTATATAAATTCATATAATTGTTTATTTATTTTTTTTACTTTTGACTTAGTTAAGTCATTTTAGTTTTATTTTATGTATATTTTGTGTTTTTTTATGTCTGTGTTTGTTTTATATTAATCTTCATTTTCTATTTTTTTTTTAAACAGTTTTAGTTTATCTTTTTGTGCCTTCTAGGCCCGTATTAATAAACGTTACTCAGCCCAAGAGACCGCACTTGATATGAATCTTGAGATCCTGATCGTATTAATAAACGAGATTATTTATGTTCTCAAGTTGCGGATTAGGTTTACGTCATCAACTGAGTAATGGACTGATTAATAAACGAAACTCGACCCTTAAGTATACAACGAGTGCGGGTCCTTAAGATGCTATATCGTGAGTGCAGACAGTCCGTGACTTGAGGTGTGATTAGCGTGGCGCGAAACATGGAGTTTGAAAATATTTTGAGTGATATTAATTATTACGATGAAATAGATTACTATGACGATATTTTGTGGCCTTTGCGATTTCGTTTACCAAAAGTTTATATAAGGGATGCTTCAAATACTTTTGAGTTACCTAGAGAAAACTTTAAAAAACGATTCCGATTTGTTCAAGAGTCAGTGTTGTATATAGTATCATTAATCAGAAACTCATTCGTAAAATATAATAACAGAGGTCTTCCAATTTCCCCGGAAATAGCTGTCCTGTTAACTTTAAGGTTTTATGCAACAGCATCATTTCAGGTTAGTACGAGTATGTATTTTATTATTGAGTAATGCGAACAGAAATCCATAAATTCATATGTAACTTACGTACCTTAATTTATATTTCAGCTTGTTTGTGGTGACCTAATACATTTATCACAACCTACGGCTTCAAATATCATAACCAGAGTATCAAAACTATTAGCCCTTCTGCACACAAAATATATCAAAATACCTCGAGGAGATAATGCTAGTACAAACAGACAACTGTTTAAAAACTTGGGAAGTCATGGACGTTGGCCTGGACTCCCAGGAGTAGATGGTGCCATTGACTGCACCCATATCAAAATAGTAAATACACCAGGATGCCAGCACCATGAAGTATATAGGAACAGGAAGTCATATTTTTCAATTAATGTACAAGTAAGCCTGATAATTGCACAGGATAATATACTTTTGCTGTTAAATTATATTTTTAAACAGACACATATTACAGTAATCAAACAACAAAACCCCCTTTAATAAATTAAGATAAGAGTTGAGTTTTATGAATAAAATTTAACCAGTTTTTTTTTTTCAGGCCGTTGTTGGCCCTCAAACTGAATTTTTAGATATTGTTGCTAGATGGGCTGGCAGCATGCATGACTCCAGAATATTCCAAATGTCTTCAGTGTACATAAAATATACCCAGGGTATCTTGGATGGAAGACTTGTAGGTGATAGTGGATATCCTACGCTACCATTTGTACTTACGCCTATAAGGCCTACTCCTGAAGATCCCCCTTCAATACGCTATAACAGAGCTCAAATAAAAACTAGAAATATTGTTGAGAGAACTTTTGGAATTTGGAAACGTAGGTTTCCTTGTCTTTCACGGGGGTTAGGAAATAAACTTTCCACTGTTTCAAATATAATAGTTGCTTGTGCAGTGTTGCATAATTTGTCATTGATTTTAAATGACAATATTGAAATTTTTAATGAAGAAGACCAAAATGATGTGGTAGATGAACCAAATACTAATGATATGTCTGGCACAAGCTCAGGGTTCCTACTAAGAAATACAATTATACAAAATTTCTACCAATAATTTACAGTGCCTATGTTATGTGATTATGATAATTATGAGTAATTTTTCTGTAATAAATGTTTATATTTAGCTGTCCCTAAATTCAAGTTATGTTTGTTTAATTATAAGTAACTTTTAAAGTGTTAGAAATTAAACAATGTTAAAATAAAATAAGGGTTCTTTATTTATTTACTGTAGAGCACCAAAATAAACTTCTAATTATTATTTTACTGCATTCTTATGACATCAAATCTGTAACAAAAAACAAAGGCTTGTAGATAATCGCATGTAAACCACAAGAAACAATCAATCCATCGTCACTTCAAGTTCAAACTTACAAATTACAGTACCTGAGGAACATTGTTGTTTTTGGCGAAGGATCAGCTCAGCTAGCTCAGCTTTTGCCTTAGCTTCCGAAGTTGCTCTCTGAGTATTTTCATTTCTATGTCGTGTTTTTCGTTTGCCCTCAGTTGCCGATCTTTATACTCTCTCTCCAAAATAGAATCTTTATGCCGCTGACCTGTCAGCGCTGTTGGTCTTCTTGTATCAGAAACCACTCCAACTGTATCAGGTACAGTTGAAACGGTTTCTGACACAATGGTAGGTGTGGATGTCTGTGGAGGAGTTTCTGTGACCACTTGAACTGGGTCAAGAGATGCAGCCGCAGTCACTTCCTCTATGTAGACGGGTTGCACCATGTGATCCTCTGTAATATCTGAAAAGAATAATAATTTTACCATTAATCTCAGGTGCATTATGTAATAATAAATCAAAAGCTACATAAATGTGTTTCATGTGCTTGTTATGAGGTGTTTATCAAAGTAAATTTATATTTATATTAGTGTTATATTACACTAGCTTTTCCCCGCGGTGTCACCCGCTACTCAGCCCCTAAGGGCGTGATGTTATATAGCTTATAGCCTTCCTCAACGAATGGGCTATCCAACACTAAAAGAATTTTTCAATTCGGACCAGTAGTTTCTGAGATTAGCAAATTCAAACAAACAAACTCTTCAGCTTCAAAATATTTTAGTATAGATAGATAGATAATAATAAATAGATGTAAATTTACTTTTGTAGGTACAATATTTACCAAGAACTGCATCGGAATCAATCGCAGTATCTATGCCAACTATAAGCGCTGGGACTACTTCAGCAACATCAGGGTCAATGGTGGCATCACTTATTGATGGCCCTCCCCCAGTGGCCAAGCGGTGTTGGCGTTCTTTGGTCAACGCCTCCCTCTGTCTTTGCTTGATGTTCATCCAAAGACGACGTAGTTGTTTATTTGTTGCCTAAAATATTAATAACAAAGTGAATGTAAATAGTGCAACAAAAAAGAACAGGTCACTAGCATAATTTCATGGAAATTAAGGTCAAGATCTCAGGCAATAACAGGGTTCCAATTGTTCTGTTACCTGATGTCACAATGTTAAATAGTAAATAATGTTACCTGGGTAGATGCGTGCGGACTAGCGTTGTATTCTGCAGCTATTTTGTTCCAGGTCTCATTTTTATTACGTAGAGACGCACCATCGGTCTCCTTATTTTCCACAATGGCTTTGTATTTTTTTAAAATTTCTAAAAAGGTGTTTTTCTCAATTGGAGTAAAATTATGCTTTTTCTTTTCCATTAAGATTTATGTCGAGCTGGTAAACAAGCAATACATAAATGTTTGGCAACCTCAGTGTGACCACTTTTAGATCACACAATCTGCCAAAAATGTTGCTAAAATCTACCAAGGCTTGATTTAAATTCTACCGACAATGTATCACTATAATTTAAATCATTATTCATAGGTAGTTTGTTAGGTATTTAAAATAAAACATAATTGAACTAACTAGTTTTGTATATATACACACACAAAAATGTAATCAAAATCCAGCCGTTTAGGAGGAGTTCAGCACATACACACAAACAAAATAATTATATATACAAAGATAAAGATAAAAGAAACACTGACCTGGGATGATCCACTAAATCCAATCATGTTTTTATTGTGTTTGGCGGAATTGCTGTGCTCTTTTTGATTGATTGATGCCATTCGAGGGAAAATTTTAGTGTTACAGGCTTTACAAAAAGAACTGTTACTGTCTTCACGATATTTACACAGCCACGCTGAGAATAATGGATTTTCCTCCTATTCAAGCTTTCTTTTTTTTATTCTGGGTCCTTACATTTTGGCTAGCCAATTACCAAAAAAAAATGTATCGAGTTCTAAAATAGTGATATTCTACCAAAATATACTAAATGATTTCGTACTACTAAATCATCGTTCTCTTTGCCTCAAATCTACCAAAAAAGTAGAAATCTACTAAAAGTGGTCACGCTGGGCGTCCCTTTTTTTTTGACACTGACGCTACATTGCGTTTTGTTGTTTACGCTGAGTTAGGTAGTAAACAATTATGTCGTATTGGGTAATAAATACACAACCTTTTTAACAATTAAACCTTTTTTTGGGTAGGAACCCACTTTATAACGTGTATTAGCGCTATTCGTTAAAGATTTAATGAAATAAAAGTATTTCAATAAAAAGTTTTAATCTTTTGACATAGCAATAACGAAATGTGAGAAGTCTCATTCAAAACTTCGGTCAATGTGACGTCATCGTTCACAAGATCAAGCCATCAAGTACAGCTAGTTGAGAAGCTGATCTTGGTTACTGAGATACTGTATTTATGTGTCTACTAGCACTTCGCCCGCGACTTCGTCCGCGCGTATTTCGAATTTTGTCTCTGGGGATTTATACTCCCGGCCAACCTCTTTTTTGAAAACTATTTGGAAAATCAAAATCAATATCCAACAAAAATTTTATCATAGCATTATAGCATTATCATCAATTACCCCAAAAACATGAAATCCTAAAAAGAACAAACCTATGCAAAATTTGTGACCCTAACTATCCCAAAACAACCCCCTTTTTATCGTGCTAAAATCACCAAATGACGGGACGGAGGGACTGTCAGACGTGTGCTGACTAAAATCCACTTCAATAGCCCTTTACGTTCCAGGGTTACGGTTACCTTATGAGACAGTCCCGCGTCCTCGGCAAGCTTTGGCCCTCTAAGAGGGGGCACCGTCATTTTACTAACAGCTCTTTGAGGCGCGCCTGGAACACGAAGCGCCGTCGACACGGGCAAGGGCCATGATCGGACGGCGAGTCACCATTACACGCCATCCGCATGCCCGCGCCTACCGTGGCCAGAAATCGCCTCGCGACGTCTGTTGCCGTGAGCGTCTCCCACGGCATTGTCGTGAGATGGACGCTGTCCTCTCCCTCACGCGACCCGCCTCCTCCTTCGCTAGCATGACTGCTTCGCAGAAGGAAGCGACCGCTCAGCAGCAAGGCCTCGACAAATGCTGAGGTCGCCGCCTTTCGCTTCCGTGAGGACACGACGGTGCTCTGTCCAAGCGTGTCAGTCCTGCACCGTATGCTCCAGGCGATCCGGGCGATCCTCGCAGTGGTGACACCCAGGTGTTTCATCCCTCTCAATCAGACTCAGGAACTTCGCTAAACTTACGTGTCCGGTGAAGACCTGTGTCAAGCTGAAGGTGAGGACGGCGTGACGCCTCTATAACCACTCTTCAAAGAGGGGTTATTTCGCAACATCCCGTCTTAGTGAGCATTTTCATCCTAAAAATACCCCTCATACAAAATTGAGACTCCCTAGCACTTGTAGTACCGAAGATTCAACTATCAACCTCAAAAACAACAACTCAGGGTCGTATTTCGCAACACCCTCTTAGTGAACATCCCGTCGGATGGATGTTAGTCAACATCCCGTCTTAGTTCTAAAAACCTGTGTTCTAAAAAGAACCCCCTTGCAAAATTTGAGATCTTTAACTATCAATCCCAAGACAACCCCTAAGTGGTCGAATTTCGCAAAATCCCGTCTTAGTGAACATCTGCGTCCTAAAAATAACGACCATGCAAAGTTGCAACATTTGAGACTCAAATTATCAACACCTTAGTTAGAGATTGAATTTCGCAATATCCCGTCTTAGGTAGCACCTACTTCTTAAATAGTACCCCCTTGCAAAATTTAAGACTTCTTACTATCAACCCTAAAAACAATCCCTCAGGGGTCGAATTTCCCACTACTCGTCTTGAGTACCACCTACGTCCTAAAAAGAACCCTCATGTAACATTTGAAACTCTTAGTACCTACTTGTAGTAACAAAGTTTCATACAAACTATCCATGTAGAAAAACAACCCCTTAGGGGTCGAATTTCACAACATCCCGTCTCAGTAAACATCTTTGTGTAAAAGAATCCCCATGCAAAATTGGAGACCTCTATCTACCAACAACAAAAACAACCCCTTAGAGGTCGAATTTCCCAACATCCCGTCTTTAGTATCACCTACGACCTAAAAAGAACTCTCATGTAACATTTGAAACTCTTAGTACTTGTAGTAACAAAGTTTCATACAAACTATCCATGCCGAAAAACAACCCCTTAGGGGTCGAATTTCCCAACATCCCGTCTTAAGCATCACCTACGACCTAAAAAGAACTCTCATGTAACATTTTAAACTCTTAGTACCTGGAGTAACAAAGTTTCATGCAAACTATCAACACCAAAACCAACCCCTTAGGGGTCGAATTTCACAACATCGCGTCTCAGTGAACATCTTGGTCCTTAAAAGAATCCCCATGCAAAATTTGAGACCTCTATCTACCAACACCAAAAACAACCCCTTAGGGGTCGAATTTCCCAACATCCCGTCTTAAGTATCACCTACGTCCTAAAAAGAACTCTCATGTAACATTTGAGACTCTTAGTACTTGTAGTAACAAAGTTTCATACAAACTATCCATGCCGAAAAACAACCCCTTAGGGGTCGAATTTCACAACATCCCGTCTCAGTGAACATCTTTGTCCTTAAAAGAATCCCTATGCAAAATTTGAGACCTCTATCTACCAACACCAAATACAACCCCTTAGGGGTCGAATTTCCTAACATCCCGTCTTAAGTATCACCTACGTCCTAAAAAGAACTCTCATGTAACATTTGAAACTCTTAGTACTTGTAGTAACAAAGTTTCATGCAAACTATCAACACCAAAAACAACCCCTTAGGGGTCGAATTTCACAACATCCCGTCTCAGTGAAATTCTTTGTCCTTAAAAGAATCCCTGCAAAATTTGAGACCTCTATCTACCAACACCAAAAACAACCCCTTAGGGGTCGAGTTTCCCAACATCCCGTCTTAATTATCACTTACGTCCTAAAAAGAACTCTCATGTAACATTTGATACTCTTAGTACTTGTAGTAACAAAGTTTCATACAAACTATCAACACCAAAAACAACCCCTTAGGGGTCGAATTTTACAACATCCCGTCTTAGTGAACATCTTTGTCCTTAAAAGAATCCCCATGCAAAATTTGAGACCTCTATCTATCAACACCAAAAACAACCCCTCAGGGGTCGAATTTCGCAACATCCCGTCAAAGTGAGCATCTACCTCCTAAAAATATTCCCTATGCAAAATTTGAGACTCCTAGCACTTACAATAAAGAAGTTTCAAACAAACTATCAACACCAAAAACAACCCCTTAGGGGTCGAATTTCAAAAATCCCCTTTCGTAAGTAGTACCTACTTCCTAAAAAGAACCCGCAAGAAAAATTTGAAATTCCTAGTACTTGTAGTAACAAAGTTTCATACAAACTACCAACCCCAAAAACAACCCCTTAGGGGTGGAATTTCGCAAAATCCCGTCTTAGCGAGCGCCTACGTTCTAAAAAGAACTCCTATGCAAAATTTTAAACCCCTAGCCCTGGTAGTTTCTGAGATTTCGTGTCCTATGAGTGAGTGACCTTTCGCTTTTATATATATAGATTAATTAGCAATGATCTTGAGATTCTGATGACGTCATAATGGCGTATCAAATGATAACGCACTTGAGTACGTTGTTGAGGGACGTTTATTAATACGGGCCCTAGTCACGGTTGGGATGTAATTTCGAATTGATGTATGATGTGAATGTTCTATTAAATTGTATAAAATCTTGGTTCTTCTAACCGTACAGACAGATGTGTTGCTGGGGAGTTTGTTCCGCCACTTCTTCTTCCCAGCCAAAACGCTAGGAAGTGTCGAAGGGGGGGCGCTTTGGGGGACTGTCTTATGTAAAAAATTGACCTTCAAAAAGTGCTGATAAATCAGCCTAATTTGAATAAATAACTTTTGATTTTGATTTTGCTAGCTGGCTAGAAAATAGTCTTGAAAAAAATACAAATTCAGATTTGTTTGTGATAGTTTAGGAATGATCGAGTTTAGATGATCTTTTTTATAAACCAGTAACGACCACATACCTAATTTATGTATAACTAGCTTCCGCCCGCGACTCCGCGCGGATGTCGGTCTTCGCGTGGATGGTTTATTTCTCCATTTTGAGTAACTCTGACGATGACAACTTATAAATATCTATTGGACCCAAATACGGCTAAGCCTATAATAATTAAGGAGATCTCTCTATTGAGCTATTGCTGTTGAGCTCGCGTTCTGTAGTAAGTATTTTTTTCATAGTAATTCCGACCTTGTATTTACAAATAACTGATCGGAACAGTAATCAAAAAGGTCGCGCTGAAAAGCATGGTTTAAAATTACACGCATACAATATTAATTCCACGGACGACCGCTCGCCACACTGGACACGTCCGCTCGCATCAAAATTCAGAATTTATATGCATCGCGCGGCGTTTTTTTTTTTTTTTTTGAATGGCATCTCGCAGGTCAATCTAGAAGAGATTGTGTGCTGCTTAACCGGTCTTTTCTGGGGATGCCATAGATGACTCTAGGGCCTCCAGCCAGAGCTTAAAACTAAAACTACATACTAAGTGACTACTCGCTAAGGGCACCCCCTGTGGGGTACGAACCTCGGCTTAGGGCGTCACTGGGGAGGGCAGCGCAGGGGACAGGCTGGATCTGAATGATATTATTTTGGGGCTGATTTAAAACTACAGGCTCAGCGACGCGGGCTGGCTCATGCAAGGGTCGGGGGGGGCATTGACTTGGATGTCGCGGCGGGCGTCCTCGGCGGCGAGGACGGAATGACGAGGTCGGTCTGTGTGTGTGTACTCTGCGAACTGTGCTGGTTTCCCTACGGCTCTCCTGGAGGAGAGTGATGGGGTCATCGGGGGTGACAAGTGTATGCCTCGGGCGGCGGACGGAACTGATACGCGATGGATCGTATCGGGCGGCCGATGCGATTAGCGGGTTGGGGTGCCTAGTGGCAGAGTCGAAGAAGCGCTTGGAAAGGCGCTTCATGAACTGCTGCACGGTGGGGATTTTAAGGTCCGAATGGAGGCTATCATTACGGACAAAGTACGGGGCTCCCGTGACTTTCCTGAGAAAACGGTTTTGGAGGACCTGCATCCTATAGAGGTAGCGGGGGTTGGAGTGCGCGAAGATGACACACGCGTATGTCATAATGGGACGGATAACCGCGGTGTAAAGGCGCAATTTGCACTTTAACGAAAGTGAGCTTCTTGCTAAAAGCATGAAGTGCAGCCTACCCATAGCAAAGGCAGCTCGATCTCGAGCTGCTTTGATATGCGCGCGGAAGGAAAGGTGACTGTCGAGAGTCACACCTAAGTACTTGGCTTGCTTCTTCCAGGGAATAGGCTTGCCGTACATAGTGATCGGACTGGGGAGAGAGAGGAGTTTTTTACGCGATTTGGAGAAAAGCACCGCCTGACTTTTCTCCGGATTAACCTCGATTCTCCATTTCCTGAACCAAGCGCCTAGGGCGTTGGCTGAGGTCTGTAGAGTTCGAGCTATGGCGGTTTGACTCTGCCCAGTATAATACAGGGCAGTGTCGTCAGCAAAGAGGGCTAATTGAACCTTCTTGCTCTTGGGGATGTCGCTAGTAAATAGCGAGAACGCGAGGGGTGAGATACCTGAGCCTTGCGGGACTCCGGCTAGGATACGGTGAGGGGAGGAGAGGGCGTTCCCTACGCGATAGCGGAAGGTGCGATTCGACAGAAAGTCTCGTAAGATGAGCACGAGACGGTCTGGCACACCCATTTGGTAGAGCTTATACAATAAGCCATTGTGCCAGACTTTGTCGAAGGCTTTCGCTATATCGAAGAACAGGGCACCAGTCATTGAGCCGCGTTGGAAACCAGCGCTTATGTGCTCTACAATGCGGTGAGCCTGATGGACGCACGAGTGACCGGTTCTAAAACCGAATTGCTCGTTGGGGAGGAGGCTCTTAGCTTCGACGTAATCTCTGAGTCGCTTATAAATAAGTCTCTCGTAGATTTTGCCGAGAACGTTCAGGAGACTGATAGGACGGTAACTCGTGGGCTCAGACTTGGGCTTGCCTGGCTTAGGGATACCGATAACAGTGGCCTCTTTCCATGCCTGGGGAAAGATGTTATTGCTCAGAGCGCCATTGAAGATGGCGGTCATTAACATAATGAGCTGGGCGGGGAGGAGTTTAAATACCCTATTATTGATACCGTCCGACCCCGGAGCTTTCCGGGGACGGAGCCCTTTAATGATGTCGTGCACTTCGTCCGGAGTGACCGGAGGCAGAGGATCATCAGGGTCTTCTACGGGGGGGAGGGATAACCTACGTTCTACTTCAGAGTCTACCTTGAGGAGGTGACTGCTGTCTACCGGTTGGGTGCTGGGAGTGCACTGAGCTTCCAAGCTGTCGGCCAGGCATTCGGCTTTCTCGAGGTCGTCGAAAGCGACGCTCTTATCGGGACGGATGAGGGGGGGCATGGTGGCCTCCTCAGTGGCACGCAACTTTCGTTGCAACTGCCAGAATGCCTGATGATTGGGCTCGAGTTCGCTGAGCATGTCATTCCAACGATTCGAACGAACCTCACCGATACGTTTCCTTACAGCACGCTGTAAGTTACGCATGTGAGCCTTGTTCGAATCGCATGGAAAGTTGCTATAGGCACGGACGGCCGCGTTCTTCTCGGTTAACAGTTCACGTACGTCAGCGGGGAGTTTCCATTTACGATCGCTCGTGTCAGGGACTTCCCGTGAGCAATCCGTCAATACGGATTGCACGTGTTCTGTGAACGAGTTGATTGCGGCCGTCGTGTCAGCGACAGAGACAATATGGTCAGGGATGGAGTCCAAGTGAGGTGACGAGGTTGATTTCAGCAATTCGCTTACTTTCTTCCAGTCAGTCAACACTTTGGTTGGGGGAGGTTGGCTAGGGTCAGAGGGACCCGAGCGTGGAGCTAGGTGCAAGAGCACTGGACGGTGATCCGAGTTGAGCTCGTGTAGCGTCTCAATTGAATGCAACCTGAGGTTGACATTCTTGAGCAGCGCTATATCGAGCACATCGGGACGGTGATTGGGATCGTGGGGGTAGTGGGTATGCTCGTAAGGAGCGATGGGGTCAAAGTTAAGGGAGGAGCTTAGGTTGAACACTACTCTCCCTCTGGGAGTGGTAGTAGTGCTGTTCCAAGCTGGGTGTTTGGCGTTGAGGTCGCCCGCTAAGATAACGGAGTCGCTCAAGCCGAAAATGGAGGTGAGATCGTTAACGAGAGGGGAAAGGTCCTCCGTACTACTAGTAGGAGGAAAGTAGGCCGAAGCTATGGTGATGGGCTGGTGGCCGGTCATGCCTAGCCGACAGATTGAGACCTCAAGGAGTGACTCGAGCGGAGGGGGAATTAGCGGGATGCAGTGCAAGGTCCTTTTAAAATAAATGAGGGTGCCACCCCTGTGGCAGCGAGTCCGATCGTTGCGAACTAACTGGTAATTGGCAATTCTCGGGTCGCGGTTGTGGGGCTTAAGAAAGGTCTCCTGGATGAGGAGGATATCTAGTTGGTAATCGCGGAGGAAGGTAGCGATCTCGTCACGCTGACCCTGGATACCGTTAGCGTTAAAAAACCCTAACTTGAGGGACCGCGGTTTGAGAGTATTTTTAGCTCTAGTAGCCATTGGACTAGACGAGGTGGAGTGCTTTAAGAGCGTCACCCACCTGGGGGTGAGAGTTGAAAATTACCTTGAACTCATCGGGACTTCCATTGGAAGCCCTAAGTTGGGCGGCTAATTGCCGTGCCGATGACTTCAAAATGTTTTCATAGTTTTGGACAGATTTGAACGCGTTGATGATGACATTCAAGTCATCCGCGTCAACGTCGGCCACGGGGCCGGGAACTACTGGGGGGGATGCCATAACCGGGGCTGCAGGAGCGGTCCTGCTAACGGGTGCAGGAGCGGTCACGGGAGCCACGGGTTTGGGAATGGGGACATCAAGAAGCCCGGGAATGGGCTTGGAAGATGCTGGGCCAAGGGCTGGGAAAGCCTTTTGGTGGTTCAGCATGTTCCATGGAGAGGGACGCTGGGGACCAAGCCTATCGGGCATCTGTGAAGAGGGAATCTTCACAGATGGGGATTCCCTCTGCTGACGGGCAGCAGCGCGCTTCGCCAGCTTGGGGGAAGCGGATTTGGGGGCTTTAGGACAACCACGGTAGTTGGCGGGGTGTCCTACTTCGCCGCATAAAACGCAGCTCGGGGGTTCAGGGCAGAGGGCCCTATCTTTGGGACGGGGACAGTTGGTAGTACTGTGATCCCCTAGGCACTTTACGCACCTGGGCGGTGCGAAACAGTGGGCTTGACTGTGCCCGTACTTCTGGCAGTTGTGACACTGTCCTACGGTGTTCGCTTTGTGGGGCTTCTCAATAGAGATGCCCGACAGGGAGCACACTGTCTTGACGTTGAAGATGGGGTGGCGGCCTGTATCGACAGGGTCACAGACCACCAACACCATATCATAAACGTCACCGCCCCTAGCCTTGGGGATACGGTGGACGGCGGAGACGGGGACATTTTGGGCGGTCAGGTCGTCTAGGACGTCCTGGGAGGGAATCTCCTTGGGGATGCGCCTAATCACCACACGGGTGGGCTTCTCCTCAGGGAGAGAGAAGGAATGATGGTAAATATCCTTACTGCGAAGGATCCTAACAAGGGCTCTGAAGTCAGAGGACGTGGGGGTCTGGACTCTGATGCCCATGTTGGTACTCGTGGCCGTTGTGTAGTTAATTTTATTAACTACACACATCTTTGATACATCCGTCCATTTGGACGGGTCATGGATGTAGACCGGGGGGGGTTTAAGTTTCCTGGAAACTTTGGGTTGGGTAGCCTTAGGGCTGGAGGGGCGGCTTGCGGTGGCTGGAGGAGGGGTGGGGGAGCCAGCGCGAGACCTTGGGGGGGAGGGGGTGGGCTGGGCCGCAAGGGGTTTTTTAGCCTTACCGGCTTGGACATGTTTCCCCTTACGCTTCCCCAGCACAACTGTGATCTCCTCATCAGAAGAGCTGGCTGAGTCACATGAGTGCTCCTCCTCTGATGGGGGCTCAGTTGTATCCATGGCTACAGGTGCAGAGTGCACCTGAGAGGGGCCCGCTGTTTGAGGAACAGCGGTCTGTGGAATAGAGGGACTGGGGACTTGGCTTGGTGAGTGGACGCGGTCGGCGGATTCCTTTGTCTTTGCAGACAAAGGAGCCTGTTTGGGCGGAGTGCCCTTGGTGAGTGGGGGCGATTGGGGTCTTTCATTGCTTTTCAGCATCTGCTTCAAAGCAACGTAGTCATCATAGTAATCTCCTCCGAACCTCTTATCGTTTACCATCTTTTGGATCAACCCCCAAAGGAGCTTCTCCATGATGGTGACGATGTGAGTTATCGAAGGAGAGAGAACATGAGAGTGAAGCTCTCAGGGGGGGAAACGCCTAACTCTAACAGTCTAGCTCCCCGGGTGGGTGTGCCCGGGGATGAGTAGCCTCCCCTGCCGAGGGATTGTGTATGGCAGGGAGGTGAGTACCTATGGTGAGCCCTAAGCTTGTAAACCTGTTGCCAATCTTAATGTGCAACAGGGCCCTATTTGGGTCTGGTGCGAAGGGGTAGACACACCCAACCGACACCAGGTGTGTGGCTGTGAACGAAACCGGAGACTAGGTTCGACTAGGAGACCCCCCAAGGCCGAGGTCCTAGCTCCCGACTCCAATAAATTAACCTCACCCTGAAGGGGTTTGGCGGGATGGATTGGGGCACCACCCTCTTGGCTTCGTTGACACCGTGAGGTTTCCACCAAGAACCACGAAACTGTGGATTTTCCCTGAAGGGGCAAAATTAGTGTGACGACGATTGTCCTGAAAAGGACAGTTGTTGTAGTAGTCGGAGACTACTGAGGCGTCGTGCGAGCACGACGAAATCGCAGCGGGGAGCGGCAGAGGCACGGAGCGCACACGAGGAGACGTCCGTACTCGGCGGCGGTCAGGCGGCGAGTCCTTGCATCGCGCGGCGCGGAACGCGGCTCCTTATATAGGAGTCGGGGAGGCGTGGCCCGCGTGTGCCGCAAACGGTTCAAGCCAAATCCGACTTTCGGCGCTACAGGTTACGGCGCTGAATCCACTGCGGGTAATGCAACGTGTGTTCGCGGTTCTACAGAACAACGTCTATGAATAAAACTGAAAAATAAGATTTTTTTTCTACGTATTTTTCCAGGATAAAAAGTATCCTATTTTATGCCCAGGATAATAAGGTATAATTATAACAAGTTTCATCGAAATCGAACCGTTAGTTTACACGTGATGCCTGCACATACAGACAGACAGACAGACAGACAAAAATTTTTTTAATCACATATTTGGGTTTGGTATCGATCCAGCAATACCCCCCGCTATTTATTTTTTCAATATTTTCAATGTACAGAATTGACCCTTCTACAGATTTATTATATGTATAGATATAGTAGATTAACTTCTTAGCTACAGTTTGAGGTATAATACGAGTACCGGCGCCGATTTTTACAAAATGTATTTATGGCCAGGCTCTCTTAGGCACCTCCACATAGTGCGCTGAACGACAATTCGCCACTTGCATCCATCGGTTGCCCGCGACTCTCACGATGTCGTCGGTCCACCTAGTGGGAGGCCTGCTTACGCTGCATGGCTGCGTCTTCCGGTCCGTGGTCGCCACTCGAGAACAAACCGTTCTACGAGCGATGTGGCCAGCTCATTGCCACTTCATCTTGCAAATTTTAAGAGCTATGTCGGTGACTCTGGTTCTTCGCCGAATATCCATGTTCCGGATTAAATTTCTGCATCAAGAAGTTCAGTTCTTGGTGAGACTCATCAAAATCTGTTTTATAAAACAGATTTCGGTCGTATCAATATTAATGCACTCAGAATAATTAACAACCATTACCAGCACTGTAAATAAAAACCAATTTTTATTTTGTCCAGTGTAATTGTCACACCACAGTGTTAATTTTATCACATCTCTTTCCGAAATAAGAAAAGCCATCAATGCATCTATTACATTATTAGCATCTCGACCAATCATTGCTTCATGCCACACAACACACTTGCTGTTTAACTTTGCATCTTTACATAGTGGTGTAAATGTAAAATTGAAGGCCACTGGACGGCTCAAAAAATTTATCCTTAATTTTTGACATTTGACATATCTGGCAACAAAATGTCACTTTCTGAAAATCCATAGAAAAATAGTGTTCCAAAGTATCGTTGCCTTTCTTCGCATCTTCTTTGTAATTTTTTATAGCTTTTTCAGCTTTAACCTTATGGTTCTGCAAAACACGCATTATACGCCTGGACTGATAAAATTGCTTGTAACTCATTTTATTATTTTTTTTAACACGGAGCGAAGCACTTGTTAGATATGGTATATAACCCCTATGTAATAAATAACAATTATATATTTATCGATTTAAGTTAAGGTTGCAAATAAATACTTACTGAATTTCTAATTTATATAATCAAGTTATAAAATGATTCAACTGTCCAAGATTTGTTTACTATTGTGATAGATATGGTATATAGCCCCTATGTAATAAATAATAGCAATATATTTAAAACAACTATCAAATAATTTCCGAACGAAATCAGTTGATGTTCAAATGTTTATCGAATTATGTCAAGGTTGCAAATAAATCTAATTAAGCTTTAAAATGAATCTACTATACAAGATTTGTTTATTATTGTGTTAGATATAGTATATAGCCGCTATGTAATAAATAATAATAACGATATATTTAAAACAACGATCAAATGATTTCCGAACGAAATCGGTTGTTGTTCAAATATTTATCGAATTGTGTCTAGGTTGTAAATAAATACTTACTGAATTTCTTAATTATCTAATCAAGTTTTAAAATGGTTCTACTGTACAAGATTTGTTTATAATTGCTTATTTTATTACTTATTTAACTGCAATGGATGAGGATCTGTGATTGGTTAATAATGGCGGTAATATTTCTTGGGAGTTATACAATTCTAGGTTTATAAAAACAGATGTACCCTCACATTCGTGGTCATTATTCTTCAATCGCTATATGAGATAAGCCGTGCTCTGATTGTTGTTCTGTTTGATAAATGTGAAATAATAATAGAGAATCCAAGTGTGAGAAGCTGAAAGTTATAATTTGTGTTCTAACGTTCTACAGTGAAAATGTAAGTTAATAGATATTTATTACGATCTGAATATTACTGATAATGTATGTTTTATAAATGTGTACTGATATTGTATGTTTTATAACTGTGTAAAATATGTTGCCGTGGAGTTTCTTTCTCCGTTCTTCTCCACGAAAGACCTAGGGTTTGCGAACGGAAGTAGCTTGGTAATAAATACCTAGTCTGATTTTGTGCTTTTCTTTATAAACCCATTCCTGTACAAAAGTCCTTAGAGATACCTTACATACAGAAAATAAATAACATTAACCATCCTGATATCTAAAACTTGATAATAAAGTCGATATTAATGTCGATAAAACTAGAAATACACATCCTATTTATCACACACACATCCATTTTCTAACACACTCGTGCGCCGGTGGCACTGGACTTACTAAACGAAATTTCACCTATTTTACAATTGGCGCCAAATTCAAAACATAGCAAGTTGGTATTTCAAATTCATAACTTAGTAAGTCGCTTGAGTTGCTAGGGTTTTAAATTTGTATTTTGACATACTAAGTGTGGAGGACGGAGTGGACTTGATGATGAATAAATGTCAATATTCACCACTATGAGAATATATTTCCATAGGTTTTAAAAATAATTCGCTGATTCCGAACAAGTACAATTTGTATGTTTACAGTTTAATAATTCTATCTAACGCGATACAAAACACGAGACACGTGCACTCTTCGTATCTCGAGGCGAACAGAACGAATGCACAGGCAAATGTACACGGAAGACGATAAACTTCCGGTTCAGCTTTCTAGAAATTTCTGGAATGTTCGAAACTGTTGCCTACAGCAATCCCTCTCGTGTCGAGTGGAAAAAACCACGACATTCATTCATAATAGAACAATGGCTCATTGCTAAAAAGCGCCTCTAGTGTCGAGCAGCGTGTTGAAGCCCTTATCTTCTGGCGCCATCTTGAGGCGAGTGGTGCGAACAAGGCGACATTTATTGTTGACTGTTCCCGCCACGCGACAACAGAGGACGCTATGTGGTATATCAGTCACATTTTCTCCCGCCGTTTATAGACGTCGGCACACCCACTCATCTATCTGTCAACTTTCAACTGAGGATAAACCTTCCACCGTGACAAAGCTGACGATCAATCAAAAAAACCAGGTTGGGGCAGCCAGATGTGTCGGCGTCTATACATAACGTACATAACACACTAGTGACTGGTATACCCATAACACTACTCACAATTGAATGCAAGGAACAATTCGATGCATTAGACATGACAATTGTATATAATAGAATAAAAGCTAAGGGTAGCCGCTCCAGAATCCTTGCCCTGTTATATATTATTCAATGAATAATAAAAATCTCCTCCGGGTGGCAGGATACTGAAGTCGCACCAGGAAAGACACGTATAACAATATGAGGACTTAATTCTTCTCAAAGCTAATGTCTACCGCAAATACAATACACAATGACGACTAATTTTCTACGGGTATGACCGCGAGACGTTTAACAGGACGACGCATCACACCGCTCTTGGTTTTGACGTCGACGACTCTTACGACACCGTCTGCGCCTGGGTACCTACGTACGTTCGACTCTCCCCTTTGGCCATATGTTGCTTGGTAAGTTTGGGTCCACTATTACAACCGAATCGCCCACCTTGATCATGTTGCCGCGTCCATGCGGCTCCCGCCGGTCTTGAAGCGTAGGCAATACTTCGCGTACCCATCGTTGCCAGAGCAAATCCGCTAGGCGTTGTGACGCTCTCCAATGTGAACGACGTAATTCGTCCGGCCTTGTGAAAATTCCCGGGAGCGGAACTTTGGAGGGTGCGTCGAGCAGAAAGTGGTTAGGCGTCAAGGCTTCCTCTTCGTCTGGGTTAACCGACACATGGGTCAAAGTTCGGGAATTAACCGTATGTTCCACCTCCGTTAAAAGTGTATTGAGCATATCTTCATACGGATGTCGATCGTCAAGCCTTAAACCTTAACCTTTCCCATGCTCCGCCCATGAACGGCGCTCCTGGTGGGATGTAGCATGTTTTCGTCGACTGTCAGGGATAATCGCTTCAGTCGGCTGTCTGCTGGTATCTTTCTCCCGTCGGTGACGTGCCGCAATTCGTTCGCGAAGCTTTCTAGGAAGAAAGCTTCGCAAACGAATTGCGGAACGAAGTGCGGTGCTATACAGGAGTATAGCACTGTGCTGAGGTTGCGGCTGCCCACTCTGGATCGTTTCCCATACCTCCCCGTTGTTCCGCCGGCCAGTCCGGGTCGTCTGTACTAATGTCTTTATTGCGTTTGCAGCTGTTGTGGTGTGTGTGTGTGTGTGTGTGTGGGCTCGCGGATGAGTCGCAGCCAGGAAGAGAAACGTGAGACGTCCGGTAGTGCCTCTATTAAGGTCGATTGTTCGTTATCGGAAGCAGTGGTGACACGTTCTTCTCCTGTTTCGATGAAGGGGTGAGAGTCCGTTTCCCGCGGCCAGGCGTTTTCGTCGTCATAGAGAAATGAAGGACGTACGGCGTACCAGCGATGTGACGCGAGGCCGCTCTTCCCCGTCGTTTGCGGCGCTCGTTCCCCGACTGTTGTCGCCATGCAGCAGCCTGTGATGATATTCTGAGATCTTGCACCTCACACTGCTTGCTTTTGCATCTATGCTTCCACGTCCGTCGGTTCAGGCACCTGAAATATAATTTATTTTTACGTGTCATTTCCCATCTATCAGTTATCGACATTTTCCTAAATTTAGGACAGATAGCCACGCTATTACAGTTGCCGTTGCATATCACACACGGTGTATTATCGGTATCTGCTATTTTAAACGTCTTGTGAGCAGGTCGGTGAGAACGTTTTCCTTCATGTTCCACTTCTGCTGTGGCGTGACGTGCATTGAGATCGTTCCAACACTATTAGGCCAGGCTCTACGTCACTTGCAGCCATATCATAATCGTACCACCTGCTCCTTAACTTGACCGACAACTTTTCTGAAATAACGGAAATCATTTCCGGGCAATGTAAATATTCTGTTCTTCCTAGAGCTTGTACCGCAGCGATAGCGTTCGTTACTTTTGATGCAAACACACATATATCTGTAGGGTTATCTGACACTTTAGGTAACTGACGTAATTTATTTAATTCGTAAGTTATCAATGCGTGGGGTCGTCCAAATCTAGATTCAAACAGACGAGGCTCCAAGAAACAGACATTTAACTGCCTCAAACGCGGGCCCTCTCAACGCTTTTCTGAGGCGGGCTAAATTCCCTGCCTCTATATGAGTCGACGCAGACTCATTATACGCTGCTTTAAAATGCTGCCATTCGCCGGGTTGGCCACTATAAATAGGTAATCAAATTCATACCTGCTGGCGGCGGGTTTTCCCCGCGCTACCTCTAACAATGCCTGAGTTAGTCCTTGCAGCAAGCTCCCCTCGTCGCTACGTCGCGGCGAGGTCGGTGGCTCATCGTCACGCGTTGTCGTCCGTGTGTCGTCACGTCGCGGCGGCGTGGGTGAGTTTCTGTGTGGCGTCGTGGGTTGTGACGTCAGCGGATGGGTGTGGCCGCGGTGTCCGCTGAGGGAGTCTACAGCTTCCGTTTGACGTTTCGATGATGCAGCCGAGCTGGCCTCCAATAATTCTTCGTCTGCTGATTCTGCCTCCAAGAGCGCTAACCTGGCGGCGGCGAGTTCCAATCTCGCCTGGGCCAACGCCTTCCTATTGGTTTTGGTCTCGTCTCGTGGTTGTCCGTATGGTGTCGTCACCCCTGGGCTGTGACCTTGGGTCTGGTCCAACTCTGTGACGGAATAATTGGGCGGGTCTGTCGTCACCGCCGCTGTCGCCATTTCCGTGGAGACGGGCTCGTTCCCTTCCGTGGCCGCTGTGAGAGGTTTTTGCATACTGCGTGTCTTCACCATGTCTACGATATTGCATTCACCACACAACCACTTTCACGTAATATCAAACTGGAACCATACGTGTTTGCACCTGTCCGGGTAGAAGGACCAATATCCGGCTAGAAGGATCAATGTGGAGGACGGAGTGGGCTTGATGATGAATAAAAGTCAATATTCACCACTATGAGATTATACTTCCATAGGTTTTAAAAATATTTCATTCGCCGAACAAGTACAATTTGTATGGTTACAGTTTGATAATTCTATCTAACGCGACACAAAACACGAGACATGTGCACTCTTTCGTATCTCGAGGCGAACAGAACGAATGAAATAGGCAAATGTGCACGGAAGACAATAAACTTCCGGTTCAGCTTTCTAGAAATTTCTGGAATGTTCGAAACTGTTGCCTACAGTAATCCCTCTGGTGTCGAGTGGAAAAAACCACGACATTCATTCATAATAGAACAATGGTTCATTGACAAAAAGCGCCTCTAGTGTCGATCAGCGCAAACAGTCGTTCGATATGTGTTGAAGCCCTTATCTTTTGGCGCCATCTTGAGGCGAGTGGTGCGAACAAGGCGACATTTTTGTTGACTGTTCTCGCCACGCGACAACAGAGGACGCTACGTGGTTTATCAGTCACACTAAGTTTCTTCAAGGAAATTTTCGTAATCATGCCAAATTGCTTAGACTTGCTAAATTATTTTTTTAAAGTTACGTATGAAACTGGGTGTTTTAAGGTCTACAACATTTTGATACTGTCTAGTAAGTCGAAAAATGCTAAAAACGGTTTTTTTTTTTTCAAATCACCTGTTACTAGGTTTTGAATTTGGGCAGCCGCGATGTCATGGGTGACTTCAACGCCAAAGTAGGAGTACAGCAACGAGACGAATCGTGTGTCGGACCGCACGGCTTTGGAACCAGGAACCACAGGGGGAAAATGCTGGTCAACTTTCTGAGCATGGAGGGGCTCTTCTGCATGAAGAGTTTCTTCCAGAAGAAACCCCAGAGAAGGTGGACTTGGCTAAGACGGTAGGACGAAGAACGAGATAGACTTAATCATGACGGACAAGAAGTATATATTGAGGGATGTCTCTGTGGTGAACAGGTTCAACACCGGCAGTGGCCACCGACTAGTAAGAGGCACTTGATTTACTTTGAAATGTAGTAGGCTACTAGCTGAACCGCAAGGCTGAATGTCGATATTAGCACCCCATAATTTGAACAAACGAGGATTATAACAGTTAATCATAGTTTCTGAATCATTTCTTTTCAAAACGTTAAATCTCCCGCCATTTCTTGTTGCGTGATCGTCGTCCAAGAATTCAGTTTTGTCCGAAATTGGCCGCGGAAACCCAAATCTACAAACATTTTGGTTATTTTTGTAGCAAGTTTGTGTATGTCTATGTGACTGTAATTGGATAACAAAGTCGTGCAATTGTGAGTCATGATCAACGCCCGCCCAAGTAGCACAGAAGCGCTGAATAGTAGCTCTATAACTGTTCACAAGTGAATCTTCAGCTGAATAAGCTTCTGGATAAGAGAGTTAGAGGCGCCTACTCAGCTGATATAACTCTGATTTGGGCACAAATTAAGCAGCTGTTAGCTGAATAATGTACCTGGTTGCACTATATCAGAGTTATATCAGCATTATTAGAGGTAACAGTCGCCCCAAGAGCTGAATAATGAGAGTATATCAGGGTATGTGTTACCTTTTATACACCTTAAGGGATGTATAATAGGGCGCTTGTTACCTCTTCTTCAGCACAAAATACACTCCAGGATATTATTAACTCTTTTATGGAACTGGAAATTCACAAGTGGCAAAATTGTGAACAATTGTCACACTACTACTTAAATTATTTAATTTGATATGTTTTGTGGAAACCATTTTGTAAAGTGTTTGTGATGGGAAATAGGCAAAGTTTATCGGTAAGTAAATCTTTTTGTTTTTCCTCCATAGTGCATGAAATTCGAATGGGAAAGAGAGTTTATTGTCAAATACTATATAATTATAGACGAATATTTTCACGCGCTCTCAAAATATCCCTGTTAACTTGAAAATTAAAGTATTAAATAGGTTGATGATATTATTATAAAAAATGAAGTCTTTTTATTTTTTCTTTGTAATTTGACACTAAGCTGTTTACGTCTAAAATCATTACATTTTCTATTCAAATTCTGTTGTTATTTTCGTTGACTAAACAAAAACAAATTGTAATTATGTTGTTTAAATATGTTTGAATCTAAAAAATGGCAGACAAGCAATGTGTATCGTATTAACCACAATTAAACGGCATGAGCTGGTCAAGTGTTCACTCGTGGTACATAAAGCAGTAGCGAGCTGTTACGAGTGGTTCTTGTGTTTCACAAGACAGCTACAGATTCATGTATAGCTGGATAGTGGGTAACATGTACGCGAATAACTGTAGGTAATATCAGTGCACCGATAAACTCTGCTGGAATTTTAGGGATCCGCGGATACCTACTTAAACTCATCATCACCACATGGTCCTTATATTTTTTGGATTAGCGTACCTACCTATGATAATCATGTATCTAGTGAGTATCAAAGTTTTCTCGATCAAAGTAGACATAATTAAGTAAAACTTTTTAAAACCTCAGGCTTGTATAGGTACAGTGTGGTCATTGTGAAATGAAAAACTTAGGCAATGTACCTAAGTACACACATCAAAAGTGTCTAGGGATCAAGCATTTTTATGCGGATTTCTTGAGATTGAGATGTGGCTTTGTAATAAATTTATGATTTTATAAATTTATATGGATCCTTTTTGGTGCATTTCATAATTTGAATCAGGAATTGTGAATCAAATTCGAGTAAAAGATGAAAATCAGCTGTCAATATTTTCCCTGTAAAAACATACAACGCATTGAAGACATTATTAGTGCTACTGTTTCCCTACTACTGATTAAAACCAACGTTATTATGGAGCGGCGACGTCATTTAAGCAGGGAAGAAATGCTCAGAGCCGTGGGAATGATAGAAGCTGGTTCCCGGCAACGTACTGTGGCTTTAGCTCTGAATACAAGTCAGAGTGTTATCAGTCGACTTTGGACACGTTACCGAAGCACTGGTACCGTGGCTGAGCGCCATGGAGGACGGTATCGCTGCACCACACGGAGACAAGACCGATACATTCAAATCTTAACTCGAAGAGCTCCAACAATAACCGCCATGATGTTAGCCGTGAGGCTTCATCACTCTTCAGGGAACTTAATTAGCGACCAAACAGTCAGAAACCGCTTGCATGAAGTGAACCTTCATTCCCGAAGACCGCTACGGGTACCACCTATAGCAATGCACAATCGTAGGATTCGATATCAATGGGCTCTTGAACACAGAAATTGGGCAGAAGAACAATGGCGTTTCGTGTGCTTTTCTGATGAGTCTCGTTTCGGTATGAGACCGGATACAAGACGTATACGACACTGGAGAACCCCTGGACGCCAACAGCGATTAAAATCCTGCCAGGAAGTCCATCCTTATAGTGGTGGAACCATCATGGTATGGGCGGGTATTTGGATCGGCGGAGACTGACTGAAACTGAACTGAACTGAACGCTCAAATTTATGCTGAGACGATTGTATCAGACGTCATCGTTCCTCTACAAGTGCAAATCGGTCCCTTATTTCAGTTAATGCATGATAATGCACGACCGCACACCGCAAGAGTTGTAAGACAGACTCTCGCCGCAGCTAACATCAATGTCCTGCCCTGGCCTGCTCAGTCGCCAGACTTGAATCCGATTGAGCATGCATGGGATATGCTACAGAGAAGAGCTCTGCCGAATATGGAGGGTATCCAGTCGCAAGAAGACCTTTTTTTGTTGTTGCAACGAACATGGGCGGCCATTCCACAGCGTGATTTGGATGAACTCATTTTGAGTATGCCAAACCGATGTTCTTGTGTTGTTAGTGTTCGCGGTAGAAACACGGATTATTAATTGTTTAAGTTACCCAATAAAATTTTAAAGAAAACTGTTATTTCAGTCTTTTTTTCGAACTTTTGTGTTAGTGGTTCAAATGTCAAAAATCCCTTTATTAGGAAAATGGCAAATTTCTTTATTAATGCAAAGGTGACTTGGTTTATCGTTACTGTGACAAACGAAAACACTTTATTTGATGAATCCTTAAAGAAAATTTTAATTAATATCAATCAGGAGAAAAGTTATTGCAAAAATATATGTTGATCCCTAGACACTTTTGATGTGTGTATGTAGGTACAGAATGCGCGCGATCTAAACGAAGCCAGAGTAGGTATTATGAGTCTATGGTGAAGCGCGGGGGCACACCCCCTCCTCGCCTTGGACACATCTCGCCTTGCTATCCTATCAGCCGACGTGCGACAGACCGCAGCCGCAGTCGGGTGTGTACACAGAGTAGGTACTTTTATTATAATTATATGGGAGAAAGGCTACATACGTAGTCTACTACTTGAATATTTGTAAGGTTTTAGGGTGTGTTTCGGGTGCTTATGTGGATTACATAACCGCTTGCAGTTATGTAGAAAAGTGAAAAGTAATTCACATTATTAAACAACAAAACACGATTTAATTATTTATTTCATTCTTTTAAAACACTTCTTACTTAGTTTTTTAGCTTTCACTTTATACGAATCCGTGTCATCATCACACTCGGGCTTCTTATTTAATAATATGTTATTTATGTCTACAATAGTTGTAAATAAAAAATCTGCAAGATATTTTTATTAAATAATCGGTTTCTGGGACTGTCACCCTCGTGTCGTGACTAAAATCCATGGTGTCCTTAAATAATTTTACTTCAACTAGCATAAGATTTTTGTATAAAGCCTGTTCAGATTGAGTCAGAACAACGCGTTTCATCCGCCTTCTAGTAGGGACAGTTCGTTGTCGCTTCTTGCGATGCTCTGTAATGAAAGAAAACATAATACACTTATTATTACAGAAAATTATTTATTTTTAACTATGATGTTTTCATGACAAATGAGTAAAAAGTTATATATAGTAGGAAAAAAAATGAATTAAAACAAATAATTTTTAGCTGATTTGATTCCCAGTTGTAAGCTTGGCAAGAAATCTGTTTGGTTTTGTTTCTTTTTAAAAATAAAGGAATGTTTCTTCATCATTTGTATACCTTCCTATATAATGTATCTAATTTCCTAAATAAAAAGAAAAGTAAGGAAAAATACTTATAATTATGATGAAAAATTAATTATGTTTACTTACCAAGATTTTGGTTAATTTGTACATCTTCCGCAGCAACTGTAGCATGCATAGGCAAATTATCTCTAGAAACTGTGGCACATCTACATGAAGTAATAAGATCTGGAATGAAAATTAATGTCTAAATTAATACAGCACAGTACATAAATTAATCGAAGAAAATAGATCATTGTTATCAATGATTACAGATGTATTTTTGTTGAATTGTCCTAATGTATGTATGATGCAATATTAAACTTAAAATGTCACTTACCAGATATCTGCCATGATTATTATAATAATTATATCAAGTTTTAAAAAATAATAATAATCATGGAAGATATCCCGTTGGCGACATAATATTAAGATTAATAATTATAAGCTGTGAAAGCTTAACACAGTGTTTAATGCAATATAAGTCTTATTCCATGTATAAAATAAATACATTTTCACTACATAGTAAACTTTTATCATTATCATTATATTAGTTTCTGCCTATCTAAAAGAGAAACAGGCTGCTATTGATGCAAAATAATTATGATTATTATTATCTTCTCTTACCGAGATTTTCCTTTAGTTGCATCTCTTCCACAGCTCTTTGAGTGTGTGGCTGCATATTATCCACAGAGTCATGTGAAGTAACAGGTTCTGGAATGAATCAACAAGTTAACACTTGGAGGACTAGATACGTTCCATGCAATTGTGTCTCATTTGCACATACATATGTAACAATATTTATTTACCTTTTGAAATAGATGCTTCTGATATTTATAGAGGTCTCAATACTCCACAACTTAAGAGGAAAAAGCACTTTAGGATGGTTAAAATCTGCATTAATAACCGAAGAAGTTCGTTTTGTTTGACAAATATTGACATTTGTTGTGTTGCTGTTGCACAAAAATAAATTTAGTTGCACTTGAAATTCATATTGTTATAAAAGTACCTACTTTATATTTATTTAATCTTATAAGTATACATAACTATAACTTTAAAAATAAATTAACTTTATATTTTAATGAGCTTCTAAATAATATTTTATTGTTTTCTCGTTGTATTGTATTTTAATACATAAGTTTATCGAAATTATACTAATCAATCTTAATCGGCATCGGCATTATTAAAAGATTAAATAAATCTTATTATTTCATCTGCTAATAATGCCATCTCTAGAGTTCTATCTAATCTATGTAGTACAATATAAAGTAACCAAAATAAAATGTCAGTTTCATGTGCAAGCCGGCAATACTTCTGGTGTCCAATATTATTTTGCATACGTTGTCAACCAACCATGTTGTCAAATGTCAAACCCTGACTGGGTGTATGTATCGCGGATTGGACTTACTTTCATTCATTCGTGCACAGAAGTATTATAATTCAATCAAATATTACTTTAGTATACTGGCTAATTTCAATATTTTCAATCGTAAACTAATTCCATGTGGTACGTGTTATTTAGTTTTATGCATGGAGCGTTGGGATGGGTCATGGGACAGTCCATACAGCCTATACAGTAGATACGTAAAAAATAAATTACGTACTTAGACATAGGTAATTAATTATCAATTGTTTTTCTTTTCAGAGAAATACCTATTATGGCTTTTAAAATAGTACAGACGATCGAGCACGGTGTACCTAAACTGACCGTCGTTCCGACGCTATGGGAATCCAAAGGGATTGTCCGCTGGCCACCAAAAACTAGCAAATTTGCATATAAATTAATAAAAAACGGTAATTCTAATCCAGGACCAGAATGGAAGTCGTACAAATGTGTTTTAAAGAGAGATTTTATACGTACATACGAAGAGGCAGATAAGGAATTGCGTCGAATGGAACAAAATACGGATACCGACGACAATGCCCACTGCAGCGTTCCGGGAACATCAAATTCAAATCCATACGCCGATGATGGCGAAATAAATTTCGACGCATTTGCGCAAGATTTGACACCATTAGTAAGATTTTTGTTCAAATACTACCTACCAAAAAATCAAATCTCTATAGAATGTTAGTTTAAATTAATAAGTGTTGATGTAGAAGTGCAACATAAATTACTAGAAATAGCGATGTGCGCGCGAGTAATATGTTCCATTTTAGTTGAAAGGAAGTGATGTATCTGTTACGTAGTACCTAATACTCAATATGTGCTTACTTCATGTTACAGGATAATCCACAACCGTCAGCGAGCGACAGTCGCGCTTTAGCAACAAATGTATTTTGTCAGCAGCAAGACACGATTCAGGTATTCAACTCAGAAGATATACAATCTGTGATTGCAAATCAAGCCGCAATGTTAGAAAAACTTAACGTAATCATGGAAAATCAAAAAAGAATGGCATTTAAGCTGGCTACCTTAACAATACAATTGGATGAAACAAAAGCATCAATATCTCAGGAGAAGGAAAGACCAGTAAATGTTACGTTGCTGCAAGACCAATTAGGACTGGAAGAAGAGAATGAAAGTTTTTCTATAAAGCCCATTGAAAACCTGCAGCAATTTGAAATGTTGGAAATGGATCTAGTTGATAAGGCCAAAAAAAAGAAGTTATCCAAAACATTATCATTGTTGTGCTCATCTAAAGTGGGTAGGGGCAGGACATGCGCATACAAACTACTGGATATACTTTTCACCAAGAATTTTCTTTGTCAGTGTTCATGGTCCGGTGGTAGCAGGGGAGAAATTTCTAAAATGCCCTTTAAACATTACAAGAACTTTAGGAAATTTTTCTTTGAAATTGTCAATTCTTGGGACTCAAACTTTACGGATGATGACGCTGAAAACTTTTTGAAGCTAGCCGTAAGGAATGCTTCTAAACGTAATTCAATTAAAGGGGTACGACAATCATCACAACGAACCCGCAATAATAGAAACCGTGGACAGGGATTAAATTATAAAGCTAGTAATATCAGCGAAGAACTTCAAGTTGGTGCTGTGGAACTTCAACTTCAAGATAATGGTAATAATGGAGAAGAACCTCAAGCAGGCAAAAAAAGAGAACAATTTGAAACAACTTTAAATGATGACATCAACGAAGAGACGAGAAGCGATGAAAGTATGGACCTATGCTAATTTTATGCCAACACTTAAGCATACTCATTCACTGCAGAAACATCATGCACAAATGCATGCTCACACATGTTTTACATATATGTAAAACAGGTAAACATGTTTATTTATTATTATATCGGGGCTAGATTATAGAAATTGATCACTTCATGATGTCATTGATGTAGGATTTCTATGATAATAATTTTATTATTTTATTTTATTAATTATTAAAAGTCTACAGAAAGTAGGCCGACGAGGATTGATATTTATCATATAAGTAAGTTTCAAACTTTTTTCCTTTTTTTTTGAAATAATATCTTGCCTAGATCATTTTAGTTGGCCATATGAAGTGATCAATTTCTACGATCTAGCCACGACATACAGATTTAAAAAAAAAAAAAAATTTTTTGATATTTTTTTATTGCTTTTGTGATAAAAAATATATATGTTCATTTATGTTTAGATTACGTTGATTTTTGAACAGTTGTGAAATCATTTACAGAAATTGTTAGGAAACGTTTCGTAAAGAGAAATCTTGTTATAAATGTTTTATTTTAAATGCAAGACTGAAGAGAAGATGACTGATGTTGATTATTTCTACCAAATAGATATAAGTAACGACTGATTAATAATAATTGCTCTAAACTAGCTTCCTAACTGTGATGTTTGAACATTTTTAAGTAGATACCTATGTTTAAAAAAAACTTCCTAATCTCTCTAAAATTGTTATATTTGTGAATTTATTTGGACTTGATATTTTCTTATGTGGAAAGGATGTGAATAATAAATAAAAGTACAAAATAATCAGTATCTCAAGTATTTTATTTTCTTATATTGTATGTATTAATGGAATAAAATAGTTATATTCTCCATGAGGAATACAAACTAATTTGCATTTTACTTCTTTGGGATCTAAAACAACCATAGTAGTATCGCCAATTCGTAAGCATTTGTATATACCAAGACGAGAAGATTTGATAGGATATTCAAAAACATCCTCTTTGCTATTTAACCGGTAACCATTTATGGACACAACATTGAGTTCTTCAACAATCGCACTTATTTCGAAAATATCATTATGTACTGTGAATAAATATCTGTCTTCTGTTTTTGAAGATAATCTAAAATCTTGATAATTTAAAATGGGGAAGTGTTTTTTACTCCTCGAGAGAAATGGATACGTAGCGTACTTCTTTTTCTCTAGGTCAGTATTTTTTACACAATTCTCATCATCTTCAATTAATCTTTTGGCCACTTGTGACAGTGGATTTTTGCCAACCCTAAGCATTTTCTTGATCATATATAATTTGTTCTCAAATGGATATGCGTTATAAGTATTTAGTGCTCCGTACATTTTAACTTCATCAGTAACGTGCAGTAAATTGTGGACATTACTCGTTACATATGCCGCTCCGTAGAAATCTTTATAATGTTTAACATAGTAACTCAAAAGTTCTTCAGACACAGGTAACAAATTACGGTGAGCTTCACTGGAACAAATGGTTATTCCGCAGTAGAGCATCAAAAAGTGTGAAAACGCTTTAGCTGGCAGAACATCACGCAGAATAACTAAGCTGAGATAGTAGAAGAAAGATCTAAATTCCGATGCTTTCCAATACGCTAAAAAGTCGAGGTTTCGCACTGAACGGTGAATTTCAAATGGTAATTTACATTGGTTTAAAAAATTGCATACTCTTTCAATGTCAGTAGCACGCCATTTTGTGATGTATTTTCCAAAATTACCATCACGCCAACCTATAAGCATTCTTTTCATGATCCCTAAATCAATAAGGTGTAGTGAGTCGCTGACTGGAATATTCTTTACTATATCAATTGGCAGTCTTAGCAATGGTGAGTCAGTTTTATGGTGCGCACCGTAAGCTTTGTTCCGGAACCCATCATCAGTTCTATCGGCACATCTGGAGTCGGCAAAGACTACGGTATGCGAAGTGTGTGAATACTCTCCAACTGTAACACATTTCAAACAACCATTCTTCCCGTTGAAATTACAAACACCTGTAATAGATAGAGAAGTACCTAGGTTATTATATGTTGACAAAAATGTTAAAATTCGACTAACTGATGTGAGCACTATGTAGGTAGGTACCTTTTATATAAGCTCTGGCAGGTGAGTCACAAATGAAACACCGTATCTTTATTGTGAACTTTCTTCCAGAATTCTGTAAGTAAATACCATCCCGAAGCAATACTTCCATTTCATTAATAAAATCTTCTAAATAAGTATTAAAATTTTTCGGTTTTCCTATTCCAAAATAAATGCCAATAACAAATGGCCTGAAGCAAGGATTCTCGAAAACGTTGCAAAGTATAGGCCAGAACTCTTTTTTTGAACTTTTAAAGATTGGTAAACCATCCATGTTTATATTCAACGAAATTGTTTCTGGAGCCTCTTTCCAACAAAGCAATATTTTTTGCAAAGGTTGTATTATCCCGTTGTGCCAGTATTCACCTCCATCGATTGTTTTTATGGTGATTTGTCTGGGTGTACCTAAAATAGTCCTGGGGTCATTAGGTAACGTATTTGGGATAAAGTCATTGATAATTTTTGACAAGTCTCTTAAAGCTGTGTGTGCTATGTTTTTTTCAATGGCCCATTTTCGTATATTTTCTTGAAAGTTTACTTTTTTATCAAAATTACTACTTGTACTATCACTGTCACTGTCTGAATATTCTTTGTCGTCACTGCACAATACGTTACCACATAAACTTGAAGCGTTTTGTCCATTTAAATCTGCATCTGCTTTTGGAACAACATTTTCGGATACGGAACCCTCCCATACTAAAATGTCATTCTCACTTGGACCATTATTCACGAAACGTGTAGCCCGTTCAATGTTCACTGTATCATTTCTGTTCAGAATCCTCAAATATTCTGCATTAATTTTTCGGCGTATTCCGCCAGTCCTTTTTTTATATTTCCACATAATCACAATGCTATAATAAACGACGCGATTTTAGTTAAACTACCTACGAAGCGCTGAATAAAGAAGTCTTCAAGGTCTTATTTAACGGCACTATTGTAGATTGCTTGTCACGATAGTACAAGTATTCAGCTCTCACTGAGATTAAGGGTAACATGTGAGCTAATATAGACCAGTTTGCTTAAACTTAGCATCATATATGTTCACATTGTTCACCCATAGTGATCATGTGGGCTTTATTAGAGCTATACGTGTAACAAGCTGATTAACATTGCACAAGTTCCACTGTGTGCAGCAAAAGGCATTATATCTTTGTTATTTGAAGCCACAGAATAACTGGTTGCATTATAGTAGCTCACGTGTTCTTTCTTAAAATGCAAGTGGTCTAAGGGTACACCTGTGGTCTTCAATTCAGAATATAGCTCAATTAAAGACCACAAAAATCCTCTGTATTGCTTAAAGCTGTACAATACTGAACTTGTTACCTATATTAACGCTGCAAGTGTTACAGTGTGTTCTCCGTGACGCATAGTAACGCTCTTATTCAGATGAAAGCTCACTTTTCACCTATTGCAGGTCGAGTGTACTGTAATAACTCTTCATAAGTGCTAAAATTACCGATGTTACCCTCTTGTGACATCTTATAATGCAGTTTTGTGCTACTTGGGCGGAACCTCACATGTAACTAACTGCTCTAGTAACTGTATTCCTTCAGCAGTGTCAAAAGGTGGCATATCGGCACACCATACAACCATAATTATGAATATGGGGACTCCCTCGCAGCTGAAATTCGACACGCCACCAAAAGTCAACGATATTTCGTCCTAAAATTGGGATATTCCCTCTTTGTAGCCTTCCAAATAGTGCATTGAAACGCAACATAAAGTGCCTTGACAAAGTAACTGGATACGCCTCCACAAGGCGCTTTTTTCCGAAAACGATAGGTCGTCAATGGGATAATTTGGCCGACCATCAGCAATTAAAAAAGCATTTAACATGTCCTGCCAGTTTAAGTCGTTGCACGAAAGTGTTAAATACCAGAGAGGGACACCTAAATTTTTCACCATTGACCATGCACAGATTCTAGGTCTCGAACAATTTCTGCATGCTCAAGCATTTGTTCGAGCCGCGTAGAACGCGACAGTAAGGATTCGATATCTCGAACATTTTCGGCATGCTCACGCATTTCGGGCACGCCGCAATCGCGGCGGTAAGACCCCTCTTTGAGGAGTGGCTGGAACGGCGTCACGGCGTCCTGACCTACCGCATGACGCAGGTCCTCACCGGACACGAAAGTTTCGGGAGGTTCCTGTGTCTGGTTAGGAGGGAAGAGACGCCTGGGTGTCACCACTGCGAAGATCGCCCGGAGGACACGGTGGAGCATACGGTGCAGGACTGCCCCGCTTGGGCAGGGCACCGCCGTGTCCTCACGGCAGCGGTAGGCGGAGACCTCTCGCGCCCGGCACTGGTCGAGGCCATGCTGCGGGGCGAGACGGAGTGTGAAGCGGTCGCCTCCTTCTGCGAAGCAGTTATGCTCGCGAAGGAGGAGGCGAGCCGCGAGAGAGAGGACAGCGTCCTCCCTCCGCCCCAGCCGCAGTGGTAGACGCCCGCGGCGTCGGATGTCGCGGGGCGATCTCCGGCCACCGTAGGCGCGGGCATGCGGGCGGCGAGTAATGGGCAACTCGCCACCCGACCATGGACCATGCCCGGGTCGACGGCGCGTTGTGTTCCACGCGCGCCTCAAAGAGTGTCAGCATGATGACGGGGCCCCCCTCTAGAGGGCCAAAGCCTGCCGGGGTCGCGGGACTTATCTCATTACCGTGACCCCGGAACATAAAGGGCTATTGAAGGACACCGTGGATTTTAGTCAGTACGAGTCTGACAGTCCCTCTCGCTCTGCCCTGGGTGGGAGGACTCATTTGATGATTTTACCACGCTAAAAAAAAAAATGCTCACGCAGTGTAGAGCAGTAGTAGTGCAGAGTGCGACAGTGGAGATTCGAGGTCTCGAACAATTTTTGCATGCTCACGCATTTGTTCGAGCCGCAAAGAGCGCGACAGTGGGGATTCGATATTTCGAACATTTTTGGCATGCTCACGTTTTTCTTTGAGCCGCATAGAGCGTGACAATGGAGATTCGAGTTCTAGAACATTTTCGGCATGCTCTCGCATTTTTTGTAATCGCTGATTACGGATGGACGGCAACTATTTGTCACGTTTATACTTAGCTCGTTCGCTAATACTTATTATAAGCTAAATTTAAAATGTCACTTACGGGATATCTTCCGTGATTACATTTTTGTTTGAGTCAACCCGCGATCATGGCGCTTGCAACAGCGTCGAAATATCGGGAACTCAAACAAAAATGTAATCACGGAAGATATCCCGTAAGTGACATTTTAAATTTAGAGACAAACCGTGAAAGTTTAAAACAATGTTTATTATAAGCTCTTTACGAGCTTCTTGTAGAAGCTGACTATAATATTGAGAGGATCTCTTTCTTTGGTTTTTAGGCGCTTCTCGCGTTTACTAGGAGTTTCATTTTGTAATTTAGAGATTTTAGCTCTGTTATTTTTTGTTTTACGGAATAAAGCCGTTTTATATAACTAAAATAAAGAATTCAACCAAAAATACAATTTACTTATCTTCAACTGATTGTAATATTGATACTAAAAGTAAATAGTTTAAAACACAAACGTTCGCTAGATGGCTGCCTCCCTGCGTTACCGGGATGGCAGAGCCAAATAAGGAGATCCAAAATACACAACAACTAAACATAAGCCCGAAGGCATTAATGAGTTTAATGGGAGTTTTAGCCAGATAAACTGTTACCGCCTTCACCGCGTGGAGGTACTCCCAGCTTATGTTATTAATATTGCTGCGCACACGCCGCACGCTTGTTGTCAGTTGCCCAGTTAAATGTTGTCTGCTCACACACAGGGACAACAACAAAAAGCTCGGCAATATTGGTATATTTTTATCTTAGATTTTGGTTTTAAAATATTTTGTTGTTTTTAACATTTATCAATCCAAATTGAAACATATTATAAGTTAAAAACCATTTTTAAATTCCTTTATTTCGATACCCCACTTGATAGAATGTGAGAGATTAAAAAAAAATATATTTTTAGTTCGGAACCCTTTGCACGCGAGTGTGTCACACGGGAGAGTGTCACTGGGTACATAAAACTGGCCAAGTGTGTGTCGACGCACTTGGCCAGTTTTATGTACCCAGTGACACTCTCACGTTTAGGACGAATCTAACGACACCTCTCAAGTTAAAATCTATCAAGCCGTTTAGGCTGCAGAGCGTGCCAAAGAAATATACTTACTCACATACATACAAAAACATAACCCAGAAGGATCTGGCGCAGTCGGGTTATTAACTATTCCATAAAAAAGAAAAAACTTGAGAGGTGTCAAGGGACACCCGGATGGAACAAAGTTACTGTATACACTCAACAAAAATAATCGTCTCGACACCACACTGTTCAATGCGACCGAACTAAAATGGTTGTCTTGTTTTTTTACCGATTTATCCTACTGGTGGAAATCAGTTGGACAAGTCGGTAAAACAAGTGAAGGTCGGAAAACATTTGCTTAACGACAGCAAGTTAAAAAAACTGGTTCAAGCGATTTTTGACTTTATTGACAAATTAAATTTGGTTTGTTTTTCTTCACATTCTCGTTCGCTAACATTGCTCCTTCATTAAAATCCGGTGTTTTCATAAATGTCAATAAGGTCGAAAATCGCTTGCACCTGTTTTTTTAACTTGCTATCGTTAAGCAAATGTTTTCCGACCTTCAAGCGAATTTTGACCTTATTGACTATTGTGCAAACACCGAAGTTAAAAAAAGGTTCAAGCGATTTTCGACACTCCACTCCACCCCATGAAATACGCTAATAATAAGCCATCGCGCGTGAATACTGAATCATGCTATAAGGATTATTTTTGAGAATCGGTCGCCGCGCTCAACGCGTCTCGCGGCCGAAGGTACAAAAATAGTCAATTTATAGAGAAAGGCTATAGGCTATATCATCACGCTAACGCCAATAGGAACGGAGCGCCAATGAAGAATGCTTCAAAATCCGGGTTAAATTTAACCTTAGCCCAAAGTAATTATTCCACGCGGACGAAGTCGCGGGCAAAAGCTAGTTTCCCAATATAGCTTGAAGATAGCATTTCTATGATCTTCATCATTTTTTTCTGAACATCTTTAACGACATCGTTCTGTACAAGGAGGGCCCATGCGTCTTTCCGAAATAACTCTCTTAGTTTTGGATAGTGAAACGTATTGTTTTCCTGAATTACGCAACTTCTTAGCGTTTTTTTTTTCTTGTCATTCACCACACCCTTACGCTTTTTTTTGTGGGGGGAAACCATAGGGACTGGAACGTTAACATCAGCTGGCTCACTGCTAGAGATTCCCCATGTGAGGCTTGGTTAAGTGGTGGAACATAATCAGCGTCATCATCATCTGAGGAAAAATCACCTGCTATTGACGATGATCTAAAGGATTTTGATTTAGATGAACAAGAACTTAATGATCTTGCTCTAGGTAATTGAATAGGAATAGATTCTGGAATCATATTATTTTGCAAATATTTAGATGTGCTCGGTAGATTCTCGGCCGGTTGTGTCAAATAGTCAGTACTAATATTGAACTCTTTAGACTGGATTGAATCTGAAATATGTGTCCCTATGCTAGAAGAAGATGAATTACTGCTCGAAGAGGAAGAGCTGCATGAAGAAGATGAACTACTGCTGCTTAAACTACGTAACTTTTGATTGTTTTGAACCGAGATCTGTAGCGGTTCTACTTGAGTAAGAGTATGAAACACTGGTTGGTGTGAGTTTGTTTTTTCATCACTACGGTCATTTTCTTTATTTTCAAGCGCGAGCTTCAGTAATTTATCGCGCCGCTGCATTGTTTTGCACACCTTTAAACATGAAAGCCATAAATCAATTTGTGTAGTGTACACTTTAAAATATAGAAAACAATACCTAAAGTTTAAATAATGGAATCGCCCGAAACAATTTTTTGCTAACTCTAGTATGACATACAATCACGAGCGCTAAAATCTGCTCATTTTCAAAACAAAATCGCCACATAATGATGACAAACATGATGACCACACCTGTGAACCGCCCCTTTTTGTGAGGACCAATATCAATTAAAACGAGAAAGATGAAACCAATAGTACTTAAAATAAAAATAAAAAATCGGAAGGAACGTAAACCTTTTTACAAAAAATACTCGGACGTCTGTGATTACTAACAATGATCAACAGATGACTATCCTTTTTACGAAAAGAACAAAAGAAGGACAATGAATGAGAAATTTCTGTAGCGGCTGAGAGCTGCATAAATAGTCTTATATAATAGTAATAATATATAATAGTCTTTAGCCCTTAAACCCTACCCATTCCTGGAGAAACACTATTACTACCCAGGGGTTTTAAGGACCAATACATAAAAAATTATACTTACAAAATAAAACTACAATTCAATTACAATTACTATTTAATATTATGAACGCTTATTTAACAATACAAAAAAAAAATTAATTGTTTTTGGTAACACATTCTTGGCACATAGCCTCAGTGTGTTCACCGCAAAGAGGTTTTCGGCACATGCCACAGGTGACCTTGGTTTTCCGGTCCTTACCCCTTGGGCACATGGCACATCTTTTCTTAGCAGTGGGAGCAGAACTTGGTTCTTGCAATGGCCGCTTCTTTTGCAAGATTCCACCTAGGAGAACTTGAAGATTCATGGGCAAAGAGGGCCATGTAAAGCGTTCTTCCATTTGAGGGGTGATCAGATCTAAGGCAAGTTTTTTCAAGAAATTACGTCTTTTTGTAGCTCTTTTCGTGGCCATTTTTAGCAAGACATATGAATTAACACCTACTATATTCAGAAGGCCATAAAAAATTGCCATTGGCCACCTTTTTGATCTCCTAGACACGCTGTACTTGTGGCATAGCTGATCCATCAAATCAACTCCGCCTTTAGTCTTATTATAATACTCCATCATCTCTGGTAATTGAATCGTTGCATCAGAATCTGCTGTTGGATGCATAGTTGACAACATGGTGACAATTTTTTTCTTTTTGGATTTTGGTGGACAGTAAGACAAAAGCGTAAGTTCTTCTGAAAAGGCAAACTTTGCTGTATTGCGATCGCGATCTTTTAGCTCAACAAAAGAAGGTGGAATATCTCTTTTGTTTCTACGTAGCGTACCTACAAGGGTCACCTGCTTTTGCAACAATTCTTTTGCCACTGGTATTGATGTGAACCAATTATCACAAGTGAGGTTGCGGTTTGTGCCATGAATTTTCTCAGTCAGTTTCATAGTAAAGAAGTGAGCAGCTGGTACACTAGTAGGGCACGAGCCTTTGCCCAAATATACAAAAGCATCTATCATATAAGCAGTTTTAGAGTCACAAGTCATTAAAATTTTTATACCATATTTGTCTGGTTTACTCGGTATGTACATTTTGAAGATACATCTACCTCTAAAGCCCAACAACATTTCGTCTAATGTACAGCAATCTGAAGGGCTATATACTTCACTTGAAACTTTGACAATGTGATCAAAAATGTTCCTAATTGGTGCTAATCTATCATTTTGCTGTCGTTCTTCTCTGGTAGACCGGTCGTCAAAACGCAGACAGTTTGTCAGAAACTCAAATCTAGCTTGGCTCATGGTGGCACGAAAATAGCCAACACCTGAGTTCTTGTCAAATAATTCCTTGGTGGTGACATGATTCATGTTGAGAACCCCCGCTAAGTAGTAAAGCCCAAATAAAGCCTTGATTTCCAACACACTTGCATCCTTAGCAAAAGAAGGACGTATTTTTGTCGAACTCGATGCATCCGCGTTTTCATCCTCCGTATTCTGTATAGGTCTGTCTCGTTTATATTTTTCTCTCTGTCTACCAATTTCAGCATTTGTATTCCTAACAATTTCTTCAAGTATTTCATCAGAAAAAAAAATACTCCATGCTTCTTGCTCTGTTGTTATTTCACGAGCTGCAGCTTTAGGTCCAGGAGGATGAAACAAAATATTTCTTCGTGGAATTCTAGACCTTGTTGGTTTTTCACCTGTCCACCTAAACCCGTTTTTCCCCTTCAGATTATTAGGGACAGGTAAGACACGAAGAAAATTACCTGAACTGTAATTACACAGAGGAGTTTCATCATCCGATGAAGAATCTTCTGTATTATCATCCAGAATTTCTGCTCGAAAATCTTCAATAGTTCCATCTTCTTCAACATCATTTTCAAGGTCAGGAACAGCGACTTCACATGCCTCTTCATCTTCTGATTCGTCTTCATACAACCACTGAGTAACCTGTTGGTCCATTTTATGCAATATTGATCGTTAAAACTGAAACAATGACATAAAACACAATATTGAATGAACTGTAAAAACGAAACAACAAAATTGCTTGATTTGTCTATATAATTATGTTTCTAAAGAATGAAATACCACTGTTATTGTAATAACTACATCAAAATATTAAACTTACCCTTTATAATATTATATAAAAAATAACAGCATTCACCAATATATCGACGAAAAGAAATGACAATATATTGCGTTATTACTACCCTGGGGTCTGACAAACCCATAAATTGCAATAAATCCGTCAAAACAGTGAAAGCGCTGACGCTCGACTAATGACAAGATGGCCGCCGACGTCACTAGAGATTAGACTCGAGTGACATAAAAGTGCGTTCAATTATTGCAATAATATTTAGAAATATTCATCCTCTGGGGTTTGCTGGACCCCCGGGTAGGGTTTAAGGGTTAGGATGAGTAGATTCTAGCGCTTGTGATAGTACCGACAGTAATCCCTAACGTAATTGATCAATGTTAAATGTTAACCGTCGGTAAAAGTCATCGTATAACCTTGTAAGAAAGGATAATAAAAAGACACTTTGTGTTAATTATTGCCATAATCCTGTCTGCAAAATGACACTTTATGAAATAAAGTATTTTATTAATGAGTTTAATACAGTTTTTTTTTAAGAAAATTATGACAGCAAAAATGACATAATAAGCAATGTGACGATTATGCTGTAGGGAACAAATGATAAATAACTAATGATTTTAAAGACAAACTGGCACTAAACTGAAAGTGTCATTATGGCGTCAAACCAATGATATAAATGAGAGAAAAACTTAGAGCAAATGTGAACTTAAACACAAAATGTCACTATTTCAATTACAATAATGCACTACTTACCAAAAATATTACTCGTAAACCGGTGTAATCACTAAAATGACACTTTTGCACTCAAAAATCGTAAATTTTGTCCTTGGCGACACGTACTTTTTCGTTGAAGGTCAGTGTTCCTCTGAGGAGAGGGGAACATTTTGTTTAGTGACGAACCGGACCATGCCATAGCGTGGTAAAATCATCAAATGAGTCCTCCCACCCAGGGCAGGGCGGAAGGGACTGTCAGACTTGTACTGACTAAAATCCACGGTGTCCTTCAGTAGCCCTTTGTGTTCCGGGGTCACAGTAATGAGATAAGTCCCGCGACCCCGGCAGGCTTTGGCCCTCTAGAGGATATTTCTGTTACTTTTAGTCTTTAGACTAGTGTAAGTGCAACCCGTAGTTCCACATTTCCCAACAGATGGCATTAAAAAGTCGATTTGGCAGAATTTTGGATAGTGAGTATTGGATTAAGCGTGCGATATACCGGTGTAAGTATTGCGTAGCAGGTAGCAAAAGGCCGAAGCGCTGTTCCCAGCAGTGATGCCATGCACGCGTAGACCACTCCGGCTGTAGGCGAGCCGCTCCGGTTTGAAGGGTGCTCCATATCTTCAACTCGGTTGAAGCGCAACTTCTTTGGAGATCTTGTATACGTGAGCCTGGCTGGGCTGGGCTTGCTTCCCCTAGATCAGAAACTTAGGCAGACTCGATTAGATTGCAGGCCTGTAAAGGTTGCCACTATTTGTTCGCGATAGAACAAACGAAATACGGTTCTTCCATTAAACCTTTATATTTGACTTGAAAATGGATACAATTTGTTGTTCCTTGTATGTGAATTACGGACTTTTATATAAAACTTCTAGCTGACCCGACAGACTTCGTACTGCCTCAATCGATAAATAAAAGACCTTAACTTTTTTATAAAATAATCTTAAAACAAACAAAACGAATCCGTATTTTATAAACAAGCATTTTTCGAATCCAGTGGTATCGGCCTCGACTTACGAGTAGTAGGTCGTGGGTTCGAACCCCGTCAGGCGCATTACTTTGTGTAACTTATTTCAACACCACTGCTCTCAAAACGGTGAAGGAAAACATCGTGAGGAAACCGGCATGTCCTAGAACCAAAAATTCAAAGACATGTGACATCTACCAATCCGCACTGGGCCCGCGTGGTAGATTACGGCCCACTCCCTCTCACAGAGAGGAGGCCTGTGTCCCAGCAGTGGGAACATTTATAGGCTGATGATGATGATGATGATTTTTCGAATGAAGCATGAAGTTTTATTATTATTTTCGCCACATCATGTTGCTTACTTACAAAACAGAGTTTTCCTGAAATAATGGCTATAAATTATGAGGTCAAACACTGTTATGATACAGTTTGTTAATCAATTTAAAGCTTTCTTATAAATTATATTTTTTGTTTTGTGGTGCGTAAATAAACAAAGAAGACGGTTTTCCGACGAGCGAACAACGCGACGTATAATTGTCCATGCGCGAAAGAGGGAAACTCCAAGTTGATTCCGCAAACTTCTAACGACTGTCCTTACGATTTAAATATGGTCATCGCAAAAGCTAGACGCTAGTTGACTACGTCATCCTGGTTCATAAGGCTGCTTTTCCACCAGAGATGCGCTATGCTACATTGCTGCGGATGCATTTGATATCCACCAATCATATTCACTGGTTTACATAGCACAGCACTGGTGGAAACGGATTCAACTAAGATGTGTTTTTTATATGTAAGGATGCGTGCTATGGCTGCGTGCTGTGGCTGCGTGCTAAGGCTGCGTGCTGTGGATGCGTGCTATGGGTCGTTTTCCCTAGTATCGATACATCGCATAGCTCGAGCTGCGCATCTTCATAGCGCAGCTACCTTGTGACAGCACATCTTCGTAGCGCAGCTACGCTTCTTCATAGCGCAGCTACCTTGTGACAGCGCATCTTCGTAGCACAGCTACGCATCTTCATAGCGCAGCTACCTTTTGACAGCACATCTTCGTAGCGCAGCTACGCATCTTCATAGCGCAGCTACCTTGTGGCGGCGCATCTTCATAGCGCAGCTACCTTGTGACAGCGCATCTTCGTAGCGCAGCTACCCATCTTCACAGCACAGCTACATAGCGTAGCATCAGTGGAAACGGTCACACAGTTTCGTAGCTCAGCTTTTACATCCTCGCAGCACAGCTACATAGCGCATCTCTGGTGGAAAAGCAGCCTAACGGTGTCGACTGATTTGAAGGAAACTGAATGGAGAGGATTCTGAATGGTCGCATTGAGATCCGCGTCATATTTTTCGCCGCCAATATTGATCGTTCACCCAGCCAATTATGGTTATTGAACTTTTGCGTTATATCTGGGAAACACGCTGAATAAGCTCCTCTTTTGAGTCTGTGATGTGACAGAAATCTGTGGTAATGTGATGAATCCGGTCGAGGTGGACACCTCGACCGGATTCATCACATTACCACAGATTTGCTCTGCAACTTAATTATTTCCAATGTCTAACAACTGCTTTGCAAACACATTTGCAGTTTCATCTTGTTGCAAAAGTACTCGCATGTTAGTTGTTAATTAGAGTATCTTTACATACTGCCACAAATTCGATGATTTTAGGCATGCATTTAGTTCATTAGCAACAGTTGATTGGGGAACAACTGGAAGAGTCTGATGAAAATCAGCTGACATTAGAATCATCAAAAATATCTTGGTTGTCACGAAGATCTTTCAACGTTCGGTCTAGTCACTCTAGTGCCTCCAGTGACCTCTTATGAGTCATTGTGCATTCATCCCAAACAATCAATTTACATACCTGTAGGGTCTTGGCCATTGCGCTATTTTTGGCGATGTTGCTAATTGATGTTTCGGTGATTTGCATGTTTAATGGTAATTTTAAGGCAGAATTTGCAGTTTGACCGCATTCTAGCAGAGTCGCAGCTATTCCAGATGAAGCCAACGCTAGAGCAACATCATTTCGCGATCTGATCCTCCTCGCCAAAAGCAATGAAATTAATAATTTCCGGTTCTAATGTGTCTATGGTGTCAATTGTCATTATTGTCAAAGTCAAACTCATGTTTTCGTGTTTGTTTGGTTTTGATTTCTTTATTACCGGCGAACTACTATTTCTTGCTTTTCTCTGCTAGTAAACTTATATTCGTGTCGAGTTGAGTTTTAGGATACTTCCACGTTGAAATACATCGAGCAATTGGACTCTTTTTGTAGTGCGCTGTTATAGTGAATTTATACGTCTACGTTGATTTCTACTGTATACTGTGTCGTGCTGTGTGAACTGTGTTTTATTATTATCGCATCCACTGCCTAATCGCCAAATAAGAGAGGCAACGCATGCTATGGTTAAGCTTTTAATTGCATGTTATACATTGTTTTGACGCCTAATAATATAACCTCAAACAATATCCTGAGTAAGAAATGTTTTTTGGAAAATCCCAAAAAATATCAATCTGTATTCAACTTTGCTTTCATGTATGTCAATAACCCTTACTTGTGTCCAATTTTTACTACTATAAGTGTCAAAAAGGAGCGCAACCAAGTGCCATAGTCGGTTGCTCATTCTCCTTTGGTACACATATCAATTCCTGTGACCCAAGCACAGAGGTGTGACGTGTATAGATGAAATCTGTATGTGGGACGTAATTTTTGGGGGAGAAGGGGAAAATTTAAAAAAAAAATTGAAAACTGCATCGTGTGACATACCGTATGAAAGGTCTTGTTGAGAAGATCTTAAATGTATTTTTTTTTGTAATTTTAAAATAAATAGTTTCCAAGTTATTCAAGAAAATAGACGAAATTTGACCATTCCCCCCCCTTATCTCCGAAACTACTGAACCTACAATTTTGGAAAAAATACAGAAATTAGTTTTTTACTTATATATTATAGGAAAACCTATTAGAAGTCCATATCTGTATATGGGAGGTAATTTTTGGGGGGGAAGGGGAAAATTAAAAAAAAAATATTGAAAACTGCATCGTGTGACTTATCAAATGAAAGGTCTTGTTGAGACAATCTTAAATGTATTTTTTTGGAATTTTAAAATAAATAGTTTCCAAGTTATTCAAGAAAGTAGACGAAAATTGACCATTCCCCCCCACTTATCTCCGAAACTACTGAACATAAAATTTTGAAAAAAAATACAGAAATTAATTTTCTACTTATAGATTATAGGAAAACCTATAAGAAGTCCATGATAATAAAATAACATGGTAAATCACTCAATATTGTGCGTACCAATTTGGGTCAGATTTAAAAAAAACGTGATAGGTAACATCGTACGGAACCCTCTACACGCGAGTCCAACTCGCACTTGGCCGGTTTTTTTTTTTCATAAAGTATTTCAAAGCACTACAATTTAATAAAGGTCTGGAGTATATCTGATGATGGAGCCGAGAGACAGTCGAGGGAACTTCTCAACGATTCGCAGCAGCCATCTTGTGTCTGAGCTTGATTAACTTGTATTGATAAGAACTTTACACCTAGATGAGTTGTAACTGTTATCAGGGATCTGATGACGAAGACGAAGAACAGTTCAGGGAACTCCTCAACGGTTTATAGCAGCTATCTTGTATTTATGCGTTTTTTGGATAAATAGCGATAGCGCTCAGATTGTTCGGTCGCACAAAACTATTTGATCCTTTCTTCACCATGTCAGCAAATGAAGCATTCCCCGTAACGCCAGAGTTCTTGATCGTCTGCTTCATCTCGAAAATTTGGTCAGATAGGTCGCGCTTTTCTTTCAGTTCATCAATGATATTCATGGTTTGGTGGGCTTTTTGCTTCAGGTCTTGATATAAAACTGCCATTTGCGAGACGCCAGATCCTATTTTACGACTTAGATTGGATATTTTCAGTTTCTGCTCTTAATTGAGTTTGCCATCCGTGGCAATAGAGCAGACTTCATTTAACTGCTGCTCAATAGACGACATCCATTTTTGTATCTCGGGCGTGGACGCAACTTCTATAGAGAAGTCAAATTGAAGGTTCTTTGCTGGTGTAGTAGATGGTTTCACTGGACTACGTGGGCTGTTATTCATTTTCAATTAAAACTTGTTCACTTTGTCTATGTTTCCATTATAATTTACTCAGAATTTAAGTCAGAGTAAGCAAAATAATAAAGGTCACAATTATTGCGTTAATTAAATACTGCTATCGAGCACGTCTGTACACTGAATGACTAAATATCAACAAGTTAAATCAACTAAGTTAATTAAATAAGTATTACAATATTTAAAATAGTATTTTAAGAAGTTTTTGGAAATTTTGAAAATTTAAAAAATGAAATATCACATATATTAGGGATGAATTTTAATTACAAATAAACACATTCAACAAAGCGATCGTTCGTGTTAAAAAATTAAAAAAAGTCAATGACCATCTCAAGACATTAAAAAATCAAAGACATTAAAAAAAATGCCTTGACCAGGAAAAGCTATTATCTACGATTTAAAAATTAACATTGTAAAAAAATGTTTTAGTTCGGCACCCTTTGCACGCGAGTTCGATTCGCACTTGGCCAGTTTTTTTTAAAAGTACACGAACGAAATTGTATAAACGTAACTATAAACCAACTAATATGTACCCACAAAAATGACGTTAAGTTGGGAGAGTAAAAAAAGAAACTGGCAACAATTATAAAATATGGCGTGTTTTGATAATCATAAAAACAAAAAATAAATATGTAGTTTCTTGGTTACTTACCGATGGTAGGTGATGTGTTTGGTATTTTTTTTTCCTTCCTTTATAATTCCGGCACAATTTAATAGCACATACCGTCATTTTATCGCTGATATTTGTTTTTTTACTTGGCGCGCGTAATACGTAGTGACAGTAAAGCGACACGATCTGCACTGATCGGCGGGTAAGCACATGTGAGCCAATAGTTGGCTGACACCTTTTGACACGTTTGCGCGCACTTAACGCTCCATCTAGACATTATATAATCAAAGCTTTGATTATATCTTTTTTCCTTTTTAATGATTTATAGTTTATCTTTGTTGGGTTTTAACTTTAATGTTAACATAAAATAAACTTAATAATTAATTAAATTCATGATTTTTTGCATAATATTCTCTCATTATTATTTGTTTTATGTTATGAATTATCAAATATTATTATGAAATTCACATCATTCAATTTTTTGACACAAAATGAATCGGGCCGAATCTTGTCATACCCCTTTCTCTCCAAAAAGAAATTCATATTCTCACTTCTGATTTTCGACTGACTTTCCGACATTTTTGTCGTGATTCGGGATTATAAGCTTTATTCTGGTGACTGTGTCTTGATGATGAAGGACCGTCAGAAAGCGTGTGATGTCACTGTTTGTTGAAATGAGTTTTATTTTATCAACATCACCTTTAATAAGTTTGTCAGTAGCGGACAACAAGGCCGCTATTGCAACATCCAGTTGTTGTTGGCGCTCCTCGACTCATTTATCTCGGGCCTTCATTGTATCATTTAGCAGGCCCTCCAGTTCTTTGTTGAGTTTTGGTGCATCAAGAAGCTTTGCGTTAGTTGGTATTAAAAAATCTTAACAAGTTCATCTTTGATATCTTGTTTCAGTGCTTGGGTAATAATACCTTCAACCCTTTTTTTTTACCAATTCGATATGAAATTCTGGCCCAAATACTTTATCTGTAGGTTCTGTCTGAACTAGAGCCTTAATTATGCAATCATCTAAGATTTCCTTAGTAATATTTGAACACTCCCATTCCGTGGAAGGATCAAGCTTTTAATAACGATTACCAGAATACCTCAGACTTTGTGAATATTGGCTTCTTTTTTCCTCTTTTTGCTTCTTCATTAGGCTATTGATAATTAAAATAAACCATGGCAGCTAAGAGATGACCAGTCTCAACTGACAGCGCCCGTTCACGAACATGATGCATGCATAACCTTTCACTCTATCTTTCACAATAGTTATTTATGAATAATTGAAAGAAAAAAGAAAGCATTACTATTGCGGCGGTGTATGATAAGATTGAAAGCAGTTCTGTACGCACAATGGCACGCGACAGGATTGGCAGCAGTAAGACGTTTTCTGGTTCTTCCTGCCCTCGCGGAGGCACACGAAGCAACGCTTGTAGAAGTTCCGGTTGTGTGCAGAAGTGCTTTCTGTCGGTTCCAGTAAAATGGGCCAATGTGTAGAAATGATATACCTATTAGGTTGTTGGTGCGTAGATCTACTGCTGGAAACAGTATACCTACGGCTTTGTGGACAATGAGAAAGATGATTTGTGAGGATGGAATCTACAAGCTGAAGGCGGAAAGCTAAATGATCATGGTGTTTTAGTGTAGATGACTGCAGAAGAGTGCGAGAGTTGAGGATAGACACATTAAGAAGGCGTTTAAAGAGTTTCATGTACCATTTGGCACAACGTTTCCTTTCTAACAAATAAGGCTCCAGCATCTGATCTTTCAGATCCACCCCCCCATGAATTTATTATAATCTAATACTACTTGTGGTTTAAAAGGTACTGGCCGAGATTCTGGTCGAGATGAAACTGTAGGCAAGGCAGTGGAAGAAGTGTGACAAGTCGAAATCATGGTGATTCGTTTCTTGTCCTGCCATGCTAACACAGAGACATCGCCAGAATGTCTTGTAATTAACTCCCCCCTTTTAAGCGGAGCCTTATTTATTAGAATGGGAACGTCTCTTCGGGAAGGTCTCAAAGTACCGACGCAGTCAGTACCATTGAGCTTCAGAAATCTAGCTAATAGGGGTGAATTATACCAATTATCCATAAATAATCTATATCCTTTGTTCAGTAGGGGACCAATGAGCTTCTTCACAACAGCTGTACTTTTAAGTACACCGGGCGACTGCTCCAAATCTGTTGCGGATTGTTTACCGGCCTAAACAATAAAAGACCATAGATAGCCAGTGGTACTCTCGCAAAGCTCAAAGGTCTTGATACCAAACTTAGAAGCTTTGTTCTGAATATACTGTTTAAAGTTCAATCTTCCTTTCCAAAGGGTTAAGCTTTCATCTATACAAATATTTTTACTTAAAATATAATTTGATTGAAATCTAGAATTTAAATGTGTAATAATTGGTCTCAAACGATGTATTCGATCAGAGCTTCTAGCAGCACCAGTGTTGGAGGGATTTGAATAGTTCATAGCGGGGTCAGAATCTACAAAATGTAATGCTCTAGTTAACAGTTCGTATCTCCGTCGTGTAAAGATGCGTCTGAAAACTTCTGTTTTCAGAAGAGGATCAACAGGAAAACAACTAGTAATAGTTGGTAATCTGATGATCCCCAACATCATCCAAAACGAAAAGAGACACAAAATTTCGTGAATATTAGTAGGGAACCATTCAGACTGGAAAGCAGCAGAAGAAATTTTAGTGGCATACAAGTTCGTTTCAGCCACAATATGGCCTAAGATGTCATCGCCCCAATAAGAACGAAAGGCATCATAGTTAACTTCAAAGTGAAGGTTCTGGCCTTCCAGTCTTGGGAGATCATCCAATCCATCACTAGCGTCATGAAATTCATCTTCATCTTCGCTCTCGCTAGCAACCTCTCGTTCAGCATTTCTGGCAGCATCTGGCATACCCATCTGTCGTCTCCTCAATACATCCTTCTCCAAACTTACCAGTTCATGGGGAACGTCTGCGTCACTTGTCCAGATTTCATTCAGTGGGTGTCCCACCTCCCACTGGTTACCCCCCCTACTGAGCCGGTTAGAAAGGCCGCGCCCACGTGCGCGCCCCCGTACACCCCTGACACCTCTTCGTCCACTCCTTCGTCCACCTCTTCGCCCTCTTCTCTCCCGCCCGGGCTCTTCAGGGGACACAAACAAAGAATGGGTATCAGGGTTTAAGAAGGCGCTGTCGTCGACGTCAGCATCTAATGGTATGCCATCTTCGTCAAAAATCTGCAATACCACGCCCGCTGACTAGGGCTTGGATATCGGACGTTTTTTCAATTCCGGTATTGGGTTTCGATATTCGGTTTTTCAATTCCGGAATTCCGGAACTGAAAAGTGGCTTTGTATCCACTAGTGATAGTTTAAATTTTTATTGACTCATAACTGTAAAAAATTGCAAAGGTCCTAATTGTTTGTAATAAATAAATGTAATCTTATGGAATTCTTTTTTAGTAAGTATCAGAAACGCTAAAAGGTTAGCTAACCTCCGCCGCGAAACTAACTAGGTGAATGCAATGCGCGTTCCGCAGCGAAACCTAGCCAGACACGCCACGTTCGCCTCTCTCCTTCTCGCAAAGCAGAACCACCATTAATTACGCTAGTGACAAACTTGTGTTCAAATAGCGAATTATCGTCTACGACAAAAGAAGACGAGATTTTGCTCTAGTCTAAACTATGAATAGACGAACGTATATGAAATTACTGAAACGGGACAAGTCATGTTATTTTTGTATCTGGATGACTTAATAAATAAATTTTACCTCTATTTTGAACGAACCTCCTCAATTAAGTTTCTGTAAATTCAACTGATTTAGTTTCATTTTTCAATAAAATCATTCGTTTTGCCTCCAAAACTTGTACGCTACTATAGTTTTGATTTGATTTCAAAAATAACTGACTGAAGAAAAGCTCATTCTGCTTCTACACTCGTTGCTGATATTGTTTTTGAATATTGAAAACAATTTTCCAAGTTTGGTCCTCCACCGCGTTTATCCGTTCTAAATAAAGGCAAAATGCAAGGGTTTGTCACTTTTTAAATAATGTCTTCAAATACATACAAGAGTAGTGCGCAAATACTTGTGTGTACTTCGTAGTAACCTAATCAACTACCGTTCAAACGCTGCAACTTTGCCATGATGCCCTACTTTGCCTCCTTTGTTTCAAGCGCCAGGTTAATCGGTGATAACGCGGTGGTGGTTTGTAGGTGGACGCCGCTTTATCAAGGCAAAGTTGCAGCGTGTGACGGTACCTGGCTCCAACAGTGCCAGTACTTGTATGCGTACTGGCACTGTTGGAGCTAATCTTGTATGGTTTGGAATAAGCGCGCAAAACTCTAGATTCCAATCTATTCGCGAGCAGCTGCATGCTCGCCATTTTGCGGTCTTTGCCATGAATGTCTGTGGGTATATTCTAAACTTTGCATCATACTTCGGCAGAAGCCATATAAGCCCAATGTTTTACGCTTATTAACCCGAAGACAGTCAACGCAAGAGGTACTCCAAGGTTCGGTTTGGTTAGATTCTTATAAACTTTGTAGATGGAAATAGGAGCAAAGCCCCGCTGAGCGGGGCTAAAATTTAACCTTGAAATTAAAATCCGACTAGAATTTGACCGTCTTACAACGAAGTCTCCGCCTCAGACCGACTCAGACGTACTACACTCCTACAATTATTTCAATAAACTTAAGTCATAATTATATCAATAAACTCCCTGGGCTCCTATTTCTGTCTGTAGGGCTTAATAAAGGAACCAAACCGAACCAAACCTCAGGGTGCCTCTGACGTCGGCCGTCTTCCCGTTAAAAGGCATAAAAACAATGATTTTTATTTATTTATTTAAACTTTATGCAACACCAAAGGTACATAGGCGGACTTAATGCCTGAGGCATTCTCTACCAGTCAATCTAGGGTAGTGGAGAAATAACATGGCAGGTGCATAAAAAGAATGAGATTATTTAGGTATAAATTAAGTTAAAAAAAGAAAAAAAAAGATAAATTTAAATTAAATTAACATACATATATATTTGTTATAATATATAGGTAAATATATAATATGTAAATATAATATATACATATAAAAATAAGAAAGGAGATTGAGACGACTCTGCTAATGGTTTAGAAAATAACGACGCAGCTTCCGCTTAAATGCAAATTGACTGGTGGCCGTCCTGATAGCGAGAGGAAGCGCATTCCAAAGAAGAATGGACTGAATGTGAAATGAAGAATGAATAAAATCAGACGTAAGTGATTTAGTATAGTTAGTAACCATCCTTATTTATACGTATGCATCCACGTTACAACTATACATGGAACATACGCAAAATTCATCTATAGATAGTAAATATAGTAATCGCTGATTAAAAAATAGGATTACAAAGCTTTTAATCTTCGATCAATAATAGTACTATTGATCGAAGCTTTTTATATATTGGAAATACGCAATGCCACCGTTGTCAAAAACTGCCATCTCTACTCTTATAATATATAAATTTAAAACTATAGTTTCCCTTCTACTTCATATTGTGGTAATTTGTAGCGCATCAAGCTGCAGAAAAAATATTAATTTCTTCAATATAAGAAGAAAGAAAGAAAAAATATTTTATTTGCCACAGACATGTACATACATTCAACAAGGACAAACATCTCGAAAAGAAACTAACAAAAAAAAAGAGACATACAAAACATAGGCAGCTGTATGTCATGACCGTGACAAGAAAGGCTTCCCACTCAGCATAAATCTGTGCTATGGGGGACCCACAGCACAGCGCTGATTTTCAGTGGTCACCCCGAAAAAGAAGACGAAAGAAAAGAAAAGTGTAGCTACGGAAATCAAGCTAGGGTCATATATAGATAATAATTAAATAAAAGGACAGATAAAGGTACAAAATAAAAATGATTGTAAATAAATAAATAGTTCAATATTACATAATAATAAACATAAGTAGGTATAATAAATATGGTTAACAATTTATTAATAATTGTGTGGGTATCATCACTATCATCGCTAGGCGGACCAGGCCCGCCAATGTCAGATGTTTTGTCTCGCTCAAACCCTCACCTTCGCGTCGACCGCGCTCGAAACATTAAATAAAACGTTGTCTCGTTGAGTACGTTTGCACTTCCGTAACGGGTTTATTGGAGTGATGACGCGTGTAGTGAGTCATCGCATCGAGTCGGTTAGCGCGGGCGCGCGGGCGCCGGCCGCCGCGGCCCGGCGCGCGGCGTGCCTGCCGTGGTGGCTCACGAGACCGAGAGATCACGTGACGCGCCGCGCTCGCGCAACAGTTTATAGCGATTCAAAACACCGGCCAACAGCGAAATAGAAAGAAAGAAAATACATTGTGGTAAATGTGTGTAGTGGTACATTGTGTTTGGTCGGGAATTGACATGTATTTGGGCCCCAGTCGACGCTTGACTCACGTTGAGTGTAACTATTATACATCTATGCCCCACAAAAGCATCACTATCGGCATGAGGGAAGATGACGAGATTCGACCGGCGCATCGCCATGCCGCTATGCCGCTGCGAGCCGCTGGAACAATGATATACCTTGCCCATAGATGATAAACCATTTGTAAGTATTTTTATTTATAAGATATTTGTTGCTCATGTTTCTGCTTTTCTAATAAGATTTTTTTCAAGTGTAACTTAAAATTTTGTTTTGTTTTCAGGGATCTTATTGGAGGTGGTAAATCGTTCCAGCAGCGAGAAGCGGATTTAGTTGACACCAGCTTGACGTCCGAAACGTCACTCGACGTCCGAAACGTCACTCGTCAATATCGAAAACGATATTGAAAAGCTTCGGAATTCCGGAATTATAACAATTCCGGAATTCCGGAGGCCAAGCCTTCGGATTTATCAACTCGAAAAATTAGATGAAAATGGCGCGAAAGCTTCACACACCCGTTACACTCAAGCGCGTCGCGCGAACTGAGCCAGTCGCCGGCGGAAATATGTCAGGAATAACTTCAAAATTACATATTATAACGCCATTCAAAACCCTTTGTATTGACGAAAGCATTGTACCCTTTAAAGGGAGATTAGTTTTTCAACAATATTTACCGAACAAAAGGAACCGTTTTGGAATTAAACTTTTTGTGTTATGTGATGTAACTAGTGGCTAAATAATTGATTTTATTGTATATTGTGGTGCAACTACTGAAGAAAGTGACCCACTAAATTTAGGAGTTGGTGGAGCTGTAGTTGTCAGCCTCATCAAAGATTATTTTAATTCAAATAGGCTAATCTGTATATAGATAATTGGTACACTAGTTCGCGGTTATTAAAGTATCTGGCCGACAACAACCTTTATGCTTGCGGTACAGTCAAACCACACAGAAAAGGTATGCCTTTTTTTGGCAAAATAAAAGAAGGAGAAATGGTTTCCCAGGCTTCTCCTCCATTAATAGCACTAAAGTGGAGGGATAAAAAAGATGTGCACATGTTGACCACAATACACAGATCAACATTAGTGCCATATTGAAACTACACTGGCTTACCAAAAATGAAGCTTTGTGTATTGATGAATATTCTAAAATTTTGAGGAGTGTAGACACTTCTGATATGATGATCAGCTCGATACAGTCATCATCATCACCATCAGCCAATAAATGTTCCCACTGCTGGGACACAGGCGTCCTCTTCGTGAGAGGGAGTGGGCCGTAATCAACCACGCGGACCCAGTGCGGATTGGTAGATGTCACATGTCTTCGAAGTTTTGGTTCTAGGACATACCGGTTTCCTCACGATGTTTTCCTTCACCGTTTTGAGAGCAGTGGTGTTGAAATAAATTACACAAAGGAATGCTCCTGACGGGGCTCGAACCCACGACCTACAACTCGTAAGTCGAGGCCGATACCACTGGGCCACCACTGCTCCCTCCTCCCGATACAGTGCATCAAAAAAACTATAAAATCGTATAAAAAATTGTTTTTACATACTATTGAAATGTGCCTATTAAATAGTTGTTTTTTGTTGCCGATTTAACAGTTTTTGCTGATTTTCAATTAAAAGTCATCAGACAAATGATCGAATTAAACAATGTCGACAGAATATTGCGGACTCCAAATCTATATCATGTCCGCAATCAACTTCGCATACGGCCTGCAAACACAGTTGCATATTTACCTACAGTACAGCAAAAGTACCAACGCTGCAGGCAGTGTGCTATTGAAAAAAAAAAGAAAAACCACACGTTATTTGTGCACTATATGCAAAGTATATTTATGTGCGGCACCATGTTTCCAAAAGTTTCACTCAAAATATGTTACTACTTAAGTTAGAATTTGAGCACACTAGGCTACCCCAATCTATCAAATTTATTTAAAAGATTTACAATCTTATCATGTTATAGCAAAGATGAAATATTTTTAACAAAGACAGCTTGCGGTAGCTTTTTGTGCTGATGTCTGCACTAGGCTACTTATGTCGCGTCCGCAATACGCTTTTATTCCTATTGTCTGTGATTTTATATTAGGTTTGCAATGATTGCTAAATAAATATTTTTCATAAAAGTGCTTTAAATCATTTATATTATTCTTTATCTTATAAAGTATTTGATATTGGCCATACGTTCAAATTAAACATCAACATGTAAATTATCGCTTAGAATTACTTTTTGAACATAGTATATGTTCAAAAAGTAATTCTAAGCGAATTGTATAATATGTTATAATTTTATTGTTCGTGATTACTTTCATTCTTATGGTGATTCTGATGTCAAGTTATACTTGTTATTATCGCAAATAATATTTTGATGAAGCTTGTCACTTATATGCAAATTACAAAAAACTCATGAAAATTTGAATTTCGCGGGCTGCTACGGAGGAATCGCCTTAAAGATATAAATTTTACATAGTTTTTAAGACTAACTTGTCTTTCGAAAATCATGTATTGTCTTTATGTTAATCTTAGTGAGATTTGTGAATATTTTACACATCTGTCAAATATAAAAAGATAATGTGCCAAATGGAGCTATGATTTAAGTGTAATAACAAATGTTATAAATAAAAAGTTTTTAGTGATTGTTAGTATGGAAAGATTATAATTCGATTTTTTTGAACTTGTTTACATTATATTTTTTATTATAAAAAATTATCTATCTATAACTTAATTAAAAGACTGATTTTTCGTAAATGTTTTATAATTAACACTGTCCCATTCGTTTCCTCCTTTTTATACTGTTAAAATGTGATCTATATTCGGAATAAAAATACGAATAGCAATGGCAACCCAGACGGAATTTTATACATCGTGAGATTTTTCTCAAAAAATAATTTTAAACTGTTTAAATTAATTGAGTAATCACCATATTATTATCTACCCAAAACCTATTGCAAAATCCAAATATTTTACAGAAAACCGCATAAATTCAAATTGGACAAACCGTTGTGAAGCTATAGGCCCACACAAACTAAAAACAAACAACCTCTCACCTCAAACTTAAACTAGGTACTACTCTGTTACGTCGTGGGTATAAAATAATACGAAACCATAAAAATAAAAGCTCTATTATTATTTCGATATTATTAATAAATAACGCTTGCACACCTCTAGTGCAGATGCGAGCATATTTAAAAAATACGTGCCGTCTACGCCACAGTCATCATAGGACGACAGAAAAGTACTTCATGATTGAACATAGTGCTGTGATGGTATGTGATGGTATTTGTGGATTTAAATGGTAAAGGGTGCCGAAATTTTGACACAGATAATTATAGAGGGACACAGTGGGATAAAATAAAACTACTGTATATTAGATTTACGGTACTTTACCGTTTATTTAAAAAAAAACATGTCGTTTAAAAATGAATAGTCAGTTTTATCGATATCATTCCGAACTCACTACTGTTTTGTAGGTATTTATGTATGAATTATTAGCTTGGCGCTGAGGGCACGTCGTGGTTTTTAAGCTATTGCATAGGTTTTATCGCAGGCTCTGAGCTCGGCGCGCGCGAAAAACGTAACGAAAAATCCTTAGGAAATTTCCTGACCACATCTCAAAAAAATCAAAAGTCATTTATTCAAATTAGGCTGATTGCACTTAGCAATTTTTGAAGGTCAATTTTTTACATAAGACAGTCCCCCAAAGCGCCCCCCTTCGACACTTCCTAGTGTTTTGGCTGGGAAGAAGAAGTGGCGGAACAAACTCCCCAGCAACACATCTGTCTGTACGGTTAGAAGAACCAAGATTTTATCTGACAGCACGCATCGTCTAACGTCGTTTCAGTTCGGGAGACTTCGGCAATCATAAAGGTACGGACAGACGTGCTCATTACTAGCACGAAAGCATGCTTTTATTGAGCAAGGGGCAATTTTATTGAGGGAGAGGGGAGGGAGGAGGAGAACGTTCCTTGACGTTTCACTTGACTGACGTGGCTGACCATAGCCTAATTAGTACAGTAATAAATAGGTATAATAAATAATTATAATTGCATACGTTGATAAAAAATGCTATGCAATAGCTTTACCGCGGCAGTCACCGAGTGCTACACGTTTTTTTGACGTGGCGGTCAAAAGGTTAATATTTTTTCAGACATACTATGGATCAGCTCGCTGAACTTATTGGCTGAACCTTCTGGATAATTTGAAAACTTTCTTTGCACGTTGCTAGGCCATTTCAATTATTTAGTGTTAAAAGTATCCCCATTAGATTCAAAACAAGACACTACTAGGAGGGATTCTATACCCTTTAAAAACCGTCTTGCTATAACATTGAGATTACCACGATGATTTTACCACGCTAAAAACAAAAGTGGTTAAGCCGCCAACTCAAAACATACATTTGAAAACAACATAATTCAAAAATTGCTCATCTTCCAGTAACAATAGCGTAATAATACATAGCCTATTGACAGAAGCATATTATTAGGAATATTTGAGGAAAAATTGATCGAAAAGTTTTCAGTAGTTTAGGAATTAACGCAAAAGAAAAAACCCTACAAAATTCCGGAAAAAAAAAGGTTGATTTGTCATCAGAATCGATCCCCTAACTAGAAAAAAATACAAAAAGAAAAAAATATTAAATGTACAGGAATGACAGCTCTACGATTTTATTATATGTATAGATATAGATGTGCAAGTAGATTTATTGGTTTGTTTAAACATTTTGAAATACTGATAAGCTCTGTTGCACTTCTTTCGGCCCATAATAGTATTTTTTAAACAAACAACTAATTACAATAACAGAACAACAGAACTAATCTAATAGAGATATACCCGAATCGGCCAACCTCCTTGCCGGATTACTGCCCTGGGATCTGGAGGCGACTGCCCTCCAGCGCGTCTATGAGTGGCGCGTGGAGGCGCAGCGCCGGGGAGAATTCCCGCTGCCCCGACAAGTCGAGGCGCGGCGGGAAGAGGTCCGGCGCGATCTTAGGGCAGTATGGAGGGGACGATTGTCGCAACCGACGGCCGGGCACGCTGCAATCGCGGCGGTAAGACCCCTCTTTGAGGAGTGGCTGGATAGGCGTCACGGCGTCCTGACTTACCGCATGACGCAGGTCCTCACCGGACACGGAAGTTTCGGGAGGTACCTGTGTCTAAGGAGAAAGGAGGAAACGCCTGGGTGTCACCACTGCGAAGATCGCCCGGAGGACACAGTAGAGCATACGGTGCAAGACTGCCCCGCTTGGGCAGAACACCGACGTGTCCTCACGGCGGCGATAGGCGGAGACCTCTCGCGCCCGGCATTGGTTGCGGCCATGCTGCGGGGCGAGACGGAGTGGGAAGCGGTCGCCTCCTTCTGCGAAGCAGTCATGCTCGCGAAGGAGGAGGCGGGCCGCGTGAGGGAGAGGACAATGTCCTCCCTCCGCTCCACCCGCAGTGGTGGACACCCACGGCGACGGACGTCGCAAGACGATCTCCGGCCACCGTAGGCGCGGGCATGCGGGCGGCGAGTAAAGGGCGACTCGCTGCCCGACCATGGACCATGCCCGGGTCGACGGCGCGTTGTGTTCCACGCGCGCCTCAAAGAGCGTCAGCAAGATGACGGGGCCCCCTCTAGAGGGCCAAAGCCTGCCGGGGTCGCGGGACTTATCTCATTACCGTGACCCTGGAACGTAAAGGGCTATCGAAGGACACCGTGGATTTTAGTCAGTACCTACAAGTCTAACAGTCCCTCTCGCCCTGCCCGGGGTGGGAGGACTCATTTGATGATTTTACCACGATAAAAAAAAAAAGAGAGATATACCTACTAATTTGGCGTACACAATGTTTCTGTGACATCTGACTATGAAATGCGCGTAAGCGGCGCGCGTTACTAGCTGTTGCCGCTAACGCGCGGCACCAGAAATTGTTTGCTTTTAGTGAATTAACGTTATTACTAACGATACTTAAATAGTGGTAAATCCTATAAATTAACGTTATGTTTAACGTTAATATTTAACGTAACATAACGTTTATGTTTTGGTAATTTTACCGGTGTGTGTTCGGTAACGGTAACCGTCCCTACTCTTCATCCTCTGTTGACACGGATGTCGCCAGTAACCAGTGTTCCACGGTCCGCGGTCCACTGTGATCTCTGGAAACGATGCTGATCATCCTCATAGCAGCTACGTTTCTGTGAGTGAATAAAGACAAATTACTACTCCCTTGTGCGAATACGTAACATTCAATCTCATTGTGCACCCAAACTAAAACTGATAAGACTCGCGACTTTGTTTTGACTACGCGCTGCGGCGACAAACCTACAAACATCTATAGGATATAAGAAGCTACCATAAGGAGGACGTGACTTCTTGTAAATCACTCGTATTCTAATTTCTTTTGTTGTTTTGTTTTTTTTGCGTGTAATTAAATCTCTAACATGACTTCTAAATCTGAGGATGACCCCGGTGGCTCTAAAGACCCCAAATCAAAAATCGACGAAAAAGTCGAACTCAGTATTCTTTTCAAATTCATCAAAACATTTGACGGATCCAGAGAAAAACTAAATCCCTTCATTGCTAATTGTCAAAGCGCTTTCGAAATCGCTAAAAAATTGCAAAAACCTATTTTATTTAAATTTATATTAAGTCAATTAGTTGACAAGGCCGAGTCGACATGCAGCATTAAATACTTCGATTCTTTTGAACAATTTATAGACTTTATAAAACAACAATTTGTCAAAGTCAAATCATTTATTTCAATTAGGCCATCAAAGAGGCACTTTTAAACGTCGCATAATTAAAATTAAGGAAATGGGATGGGATGGGAATGAATCTACACCACATTTGGTGAAAGAAAACATTATGCTCACTTACTCACGGAGCTCCAAGATTGCAAACAAAGCCCAACCGAGACGGTTAACCAGTTCGCACTTAAAATCGAAACATGCCTAGCAAAACTGCTAGCTGAAATAAATATCTCGATACCAACTAAAAGAAAGACAGAACTAGCAGGACGTGTCGCTGCCATACAAGATCTTTCCCTTCACACTTTCATAATAGGACTCAATCCTCGCATCTCACAGGTAGTCGTAACCCTGACTCACTGAATTCTGCTGTAAGTTTCGCGGTAGAAAAGGAAAAAATTATTTCCAGCATACAAAGGAGGTCAAACTCGAACACAAACTTTTACAATGATAAAACAAGAAATACAAACTCTCGCCATGAATCCCAACCAAGTTCACGCAATTATCGTCCTGACTATTCCAGACCAATCAATACCAACGACATGATTTGCCGTTATTGTAAAAACATAGGACACAAGATTGAAGATTGTCGCAAATGACAATATAACAATAGCAGAAATCAACCAAAACCCTAATTCGAACCCAATGCGCAAGGTCATTAACGTAAACCTAGACAACGAAGAGCGAGTTGACGAAGTTGATCACAACGATTTAAACGAGTAAAATTTCCCGATATGCGTCGCACGGGAAATTATTCCTACCACCTCAAAGACGATTACTAAACCTACCAAATCCACTGTTTCCACCGAATCTACTAAATAAATTACTAAATCTACTGTTTCCACTAAACCAATTACTAAATCCACTGTTTCCACTGACTCTACTAAATCAATGGGGTGCCACACTCAAAGCTTTGTGTAGATGGCGCTAAGATCGAGCGTACCTTGTTTACTTTTCGTGACAAGTGTCTGTTCGCTATATTTCGAGTTTTTGTGTTAAATAATTCCAAAATGTACTCATTTTTGACTGTGCCTCAACTTAAAGTTGAGCTTCGAAAAAGAAATGCTTCAGTTGCCGGTAAAAAGGCTGATTTGATAGAAAGGTAAACACTTAAAATATTTTAGGTTATAATTACTTTTTTATGTTTTTTTTTGTGTTGTTTGGCTAATTATCTTGTTTTTATTTATAGATAAGAAGCGTATGATCGACACCAGAACTTTGGTGCCGACTGCGACGTCCAAGACGACATCGTATACCAGTGTCCACCCTGTGATACATTTAAGGATTTAAATGCGGATTCTCCACTTCCCATCATCACCAGACAGGCAATCCAAGAATATTTTGATAGGTACATGACTACATTTGTTGGTTACATTTTTAGAAAGCTCTCCATACATACTAACAGTGATTATAAAGTAAATACTGTTTCATTTGATACGATATGACAGTATCTGGATCTAATTTTTGTTATTTGTTTGCAGCTGTAACACTCAGCCTAAAGGACAACGTTTATATGAATATCGCCATCTTTTGTGCCTTATTTAGAAAAGAAAAATGGAGAGTTTTATTTAAAAAAGATGCATCCATATTATGCTCAAATCCAGGGACAGCTATATTGCTCCCGTAAACAATACTGTAATTTTGTAATTTATACTTTTAAGGACATGAAGGTAATATTTATTAGGCGAGATGATGCATACTTTAATGAAATGTTAACTCATTTAATTAACTTTTATGTACATTATTTAGAACCTGCAATTCTAAATAAATATATGTATAAGGACTATTTGAAAATAATAAAAAGGCAGAATTAAAAGTACTCTTTTATTTAATATTCTTCATAATACACTCTCGAAAATTACAGCTCATAAAACATAAAAAAAGATTTTACTTGCTATTGGTATGTAACTATGGTCTAGGTCATTCGTTAATATTTTGTATGTTTTAGTCAACCCTATAATCCTTTCGATGTGCACTCTCTTTTTTGCAAGCTCCCTATCTTTTATTACTGTGAGAACAGGCAACTGAGATTTTCCTTTTAGAAAAGCTGGTATCCTCACAGTCACATTTTTGTCAATGAACATGTCTTGTATTGTAAATCCCCTGTCAGCCAGTAAACTGTCACCACTTTGGCATATAGTCATAATATTACTTCGTTCCACCATCTGCCGGTCACTTATTGAGCCTGCATAAGCTTGAGAACAATATGATAATAATCCACCAGGTGTAGCACCAACTAATATTTTCAGTGTGTTGTCATGTTTGTAACTACTCCAAGACGCTTGTTGTGATTTAGGGTTCTTAGGATTTTGGACTTTTATTTCTGTTCCATCTAATATCACTCTGAGATTTGTGTCAAAATTTTTGAATTGTCTAGGCATATAATATTGAACTAATTCTTTAGTGGGCCAAATATCAATTATTTTCCACAACTGATAAATGTAGTTCACCCATGTTATAAAAATATTTGAAAGTGTGCTTTGGCTAACATTGAAAAACTTACTAAGTTCAAAATTACATTTGTTCTGTTTTAACTTCATCATTGTCATGAAAATTGATCCTCCGTGTTCAGGTTAATTACATTATTGCCACAATAACGAATTTTATGCGCCATTGGACTTAGAGTTGAGTAAACTAATTGAAATTTTTTATAGGATTCGAAACCTGTGTAAAACTTTATGGATTTATCATCCTCTTTGTATCTATTAATAGACCCATAAACATACTCGTGGTCAATTTGAGTACTTTTTGATAACATCTTAGGTGCACTGCATACACATGCTTCATCACTGTTTTCTAATGTGTTTACATCTTCTTCGCGACCTATTTCTAATGCTAAGTCTGCTGTTGCATTCATGGAAGTAACACTACTGGTTGAAGGTTGCGGTTCTATGTCAAAACTTTCCTGAAAAAGTTTCTTCTGGCTTCTTTTCTCGTAACGATGCTGTCGTTCGAGGACGGCTGGATTTTCTGGTGTAGCTTCAGTGAAACAGAATACCGATGGTACAGCTGTCTTTTTAAGGAACTTGGCTTGAGGTTCATAATCTGAAATGATAACGAAACCACTAAAGTTAACATTTTTGTTACCTGTCAAGAATGACTCAAAGTAATAAGTAATGCTTAAAAGTACGTAAAATTACTGTATTAGCTCATCTGTATATTTACTTTTCCCGAAATAATCCTCTTCTTTGAAATGCATTGCACACAATCGTGCGGTAACACTTGCCTTGAAATTTTTAATGCGTAAGGCAGACTCCCATTGTTTTCTACGTTTGCTTTCCTTAGGAAACAAATGCACTCCCCTATTCTTACAATTTAACGCGCTACATTGAGGCATTATTACAATAATTGCGGCAAATAGTGACGATAAACAAAGACGATTGGAGAAATCCATACGATTTGACAGCTCTTATGTCAAAGCAAGGTACAGTCGTGTAAACGCCCTCTGTCGTGATAAAAAGTTAGTTTTTCTCTCAATTACTAAATCCACTGTTTCCACTAAACCAATTACTAAATCCACTATTTCCACCGAATCTATCAAATCTATTACTAAATCCACTGTTTCCACATTATACATTATACAATCAAGTCCTCCTCCGCGTCTGGCTGCCTGTCTGTTAACGATAAACTCAAAACTACTGCACCGATTTTCATGCTGTTTTCACCAATGGATAGTGTTTACGAGGAAGATTTTAGTATATAATTTCTTAAGTTTTTTTATACATTGGCTAAAATATAACGATATTGCTTACTGGAACTTTTGCCGTTTTGTTTTAGGTGAACCTACTTCTGACACACCTCGTACCGTTTCGCCGCCATTGGCCTCATCTTCGTCATTGAAGAATGGTGTTAATAATGTTGAGCCGACATCATCTCCTATTCCAGCAATGTCACCAGATACCCAAATACTATTCAATGTATTAACTGAAGTAGACTTAGAAAGTGACAATTTATCAGACACGATTAAGACTAGTGATATTTAAGTAAATGGAAGAAAAAGTTACTATGATGCGGCTATTGACGACAGCGTCGAGGACCCTGACTTTACAGTGGATAGCATGAAGCAACGCGTAGTGGATGAATCAAAAACTGACTGTGACTCGAACTCGATACAACATACTCGGAGAAACGAATTATGAATTCTCAAATAATTAATATAGCTGAAATTAGTACTGTAAATGAGATTACAATATCTACGTGCAACAGATTTGCAACCGAAACAGAAAATATGACATCTCAAAATATTTGTATAGACAAAAAAAATGATAGCTTACCTTTAAATGAAAACCACACACAAAGCTTAGTTGTGAATTTGGATTCTCCCACAGAAAACAAAAATGAAGTTGTGCAAACTACAATTTGTACACATACCAACGAAGAAGCTACTAATACAATAAAGAAAAATAAGGGCAGATCAATAAAAGAAAGAAAATAATGCAACAAGATACAACGGCAACAAGAACTATTGAAGTTAGAAAAAACAAAAATGTTGATGGATCTTGATATTGAATTTAAAAAAAAACTGCTAGAAAATGCAGTAATAGAGAGTTTAAAAGAAAATAAATTGTAATGTAGGTATACTGTATTTTAAATAAAATTCTTGCATTTTAATTTAAAAATAAAATATGTTATTCCTAAAGTACACAACATTCAGCTGTATGCATATACCAGTTTGTTTGTTTTCATTATGTATTATACGACTATATTAATAATAAAAGAAAAAAATTACCAACCTAAAATATTGCTCCAACAACAACCGTCGAAAACAGTTTCCTTCCGAGGAAAGAGGTTGTTCAATAGATTCTGTAACGGTATCTTCACGAGTTGATTCTTCAATTATTACAGTATCATTTTGCTGTAAAGCTTTATTATGTAATACAGCTGTTGCAACAACCTTAATTTTTGAGAAAGGCATGCAGATTTTCTTTTCCATACACCAAATGCCCTTTCAACGGTGTTTCTTGTCTTAATTTGTGCTTCATTGTAGAGTTTTTCTGCATTTGTAGATGGATTCAAAAATGGTGTCATAATGTACCTCCCACAAGGGTAAGCACTGTCTTCAAGGAGATGGCCATCTATTTCATCAGGAATGAGTTATGATAAACTGTGTTGTCATGTGTTGATCCATGCCAGCGAGCATCTATTTCACGGATTTGTAACTTAGCATCACAAACAACCTGGACGTTAATAGAAAAGAAACCTTTTCGATTTCTAAATAATTCTGCATGCTCACCTCCCGGAGATTGAATTGGTATATGCGATCCATCTATACAACCAATCACGTTTGGAAATCCTGCTATACACCGTGTTCTTCACGTTATCCATAAACTTTAGCAAATACTTCTATGGCTTTTACAAATCAAATCCAACAAAGGAAGTAGTACTTAAAAAGGCTTCGTTACAAAGATATTTGTAATTTCATTTAATGAAATTTAATTGAGCTATGCAGTGAGAAAGTATCTTAATTTGGCCTATGTTGCCGCTTAGTGCAATTAAAATGATAAATCTATCAAATACTATTTGCATTTCATTTGCACGTACGAGAGGAACCCGAGAGTTAGCGAAGAAATACGATCATTTGCGATAACGAATCTTTCAAAGAGATTAAACTGGTCGCTATGGATACCTAAGTTGTTATTTGTCATTGTTTGTCATGCATGATTTTAACTGTCAGGATTATTGTTTATTGTAATTTGCTTTTGGGTTTCCGACTAATTTAATCAATCATTTTGATTACAACTTTCACTATGCCGCACGAATATTCTGCTCAACACCAAGCTGATATTCACTTCGTCTACGGTTTCTGTGACGGAAATGCTACAGCAGCTGTGCGAGAGTACCAACGGCGATTCCCTGGTCGGCGCGTTCCTGATATACGAACATTTATTAACATACACAGGAGATTTTGTGAGATCGGAATTAGACCACGCCGCCCTGAACGAGCAATCAATTTGAGCGTCGCTCAAGAAAACAGAATAATGAACCTTATTATTCATGATCCTACACTCTCAACGAGACGCGTTGGGAGAATCGTGGGTGTATCTCATAAGCTAGTGTGGAAACTGTGGAAAAGATATGGTTTGCATGCCTACCACTACAGAAAATCCCAAGGCATAATACCACCTGATCACTTCTCAAGAATTGTTTTTTGCCAGAGAATGAATCAAGAACTGATAAATAATCCAATACTGCTTCAAAAAATTCTTTGGATGGATGAAGCCCAGTTTACAAGAGCGGGAGTATTCAATTCCAAAAATCAAGTGCAGTGGCATGAGAGCAACCCGAATTTACATTGGCAGGCGTCACATCAAACTGAATTCTCTGTAAACATGTGGGCTGGTGTTTTTAACAATCAGCTGATCGGCCCTATTGAGATTCCCCACCGCCTAAATGCTGACAATTACTTAGAGTTCCTAAGAAACGTCACTAGCTTCGAATTTTTCGAACAAGTGGATCTTCAAACTCTGCGAACCATGTGGCTCCAACATGATGGGGCCCCTGCACATTATGGCACACAAGTGCGTGAATATTTAAATGCAACGTTTCCTGGCCGTTGGATTGGACGAGGTAGCACAAATATCGCATGGCCAGCTAGGTCCCCAGATCTGACTCCTTTAGATTTTTATGTCTGGGGAACCTTAAAGGAGAAGGTGTACTCCGTACAAATTCAGAACCGTGAACAGCTCTTAGATAGAATATCTCAGGCTGCTGAACAAATAAGACAAATGTCTGTAAATTTAAATGGCCAAATTAGGACTCGTTTGAATATTTGTGTCGAAAAAGAAGGTGGTCATTTCGAAAACTTTTTACATTAAATTTATTTTTTGCTTTTTAGAGTTTATTTTTTATTAATAAAAATATTTTTGAATGATATTACGGCTGACGTAGTTGTCTAACCTACAGTGTTTGGATCTTTGGACACTCCATTGAGGTTGACAGGAGAGCGCTCATTTGTGAAATGTATTGAAAAATAAAATGGTGGCGTTAGTTCTGATGTTGCCCACGCAACAAGTGTGCTTATAAATTATAATTATTCTACTCAAATGCATAAAAAAAATATGCTGTGATTACCATTTATCTTAATTTGACCGAGACCTATCTTTTGAGAGTATTTTTACGAATGTACGTGAGCTCTAAGCGTGGTCCCCAGATTGCGTGTTGAGCTGCCCCTCATTTAGTCAATAATTTTGAGATTGAATGTTCGTTACTTAAGCCGAAACGGCAGAATGGGAAGATAATTATGGTAGCCTACTCCCCTTCCCGTCGTTGGAGGTCCGGCGTTGCTTTAAGCCTAGACTAAAAATAAGGACTGCAGAAACGTTTTGCGAAGGCTGCATGTCGTGGGAAGAGGTTATCATGATTTGGTTATGGAATTTTGTTTTTTTTTTATTCCTCAATTAAAAAGACAATTCGAAATACGTATCTACCTGCTTGGTAGCCTTATACGTTCTCTTTAGATAAGTATAATACATTGACAGTGCTATGAGGAACGAGAAAAAAAATCAAAGAAACTTTTGTTTTGACAAGTTTCAGCCCGCCAAATGTTATGAATGAAAATACGACGTTGCCAATTCGGATAAAGAGGCATGCATATCGGGTTATTTACGTCTAGGTATTTAGTTTGTATGAAAATTAACAAAAAATAAAAAATAAGAATTTATTAATGTGTCCATAATGAAAAATGCTTTCTTCCGTGGTTTGAACATCTGGTCGAAGTTTATGTATATCGTCCGGAACACGGTGTATTATAAAATATTGGATATACGAACTATGTGGTGTGTATATGCCAGCTTGATGTAAATTTGAATTTAAACATGATACGTGAATGATTCTGTGTCAGGTGTAATTTTGGTCTGTCACTCGATACAAAGTTTTCTCTGAATACATTTGCTACCTATGTTATTTTTTCCCCTTGTGTTTGCTTTTATCTAACATTGGTTATGGGTCCAGACGCCTAGTCGCCCAGACGCCTAGGCACCCAGGCATCGAAAGCAGATCTAATTTTGTCAATGTGTGGTGCTGAACTTTGGCATTTTAGAAACTGTAACACATCGAGAGAAATTTGGCTGAAATTGGAGTCAATTTATGCTTCGAAAGGACCTGCTAAGAAGGCCAAGCTTCTGAAGCGGTTGATGTTGCACAAAATGTCTGAAACAGGTGATGTACGAGATCATTTAAATAGTTTTTTCGATGCTGTTGATAAACTATCAGAAATGAATATACATATCAACGATGACTTGCTGTCTATAATGTTGCTATATAGTTCACCTGGAAAATTTGATAGCTTTAGATGTGCCATTGAGTCAAGAGACGAGTTGCCGAAACCAGAGGCATTGAAAATTAAAAAATTAGAAGAGCACGAATCCAGAGAGATGAATAGATCTCAGAATGAAGGCGTAATGCATACATCTATAAAAAAAGGGTTTAAAGAAATGGATAAAAAGCGCAAAACACGTTGGAAACAGATTCAACCCAACTACCACCGGAGAAGGTTTTAAAACCGCGTAGTGACCGAGATCGAGAAAAGAGAAGTGAAGTCTAGCGCGGCGTACATTTTATTCTACACGTCGCGACTGCACCACGAGTAGAGACTCACTTTTGTTAGAATAATCTAATATATAAAAATCAATGCCACTTTTCGTTGTAATGTTATAACTCAAGAACGGGCTCACCTATCCAAACCAAATGTTTAGGCTTTGTTCGAACTATTTAGTAAATGCTTTATGTGAAGTTTGCACAAAATCGGACGAGCGGTTCTTAATATACCCGTGCGAAGTGCGAAGCTGGGTTTGTTTGTGGATGCTTGTAACTCTTTCACGCAAAATCTACTGAACGGATTTCGAAGAAATTAGGTACACAGATAGTTTATAACTGGATTAAGTTATAAACTATCTGTGTACTAGCTTTTAATGTAATCTAAAACATCTACTTTTAGATTACATTAAAAGGCTAAAAGATGTAATATTTTCGATTATCTTACATACTAAATAAATTATAATTACTGCATATAACATCAGCAATTTTATCAAGGTTGTATTAGTTTAGGTGTGTGTTTGAATTATCTTACAGCAGAAAATAGGGATGTGACGTTAACATGTGCTTGACATAGGTATCTAACCTAAATGTGATATTTTATCCAATTAAACAGAAACCGCATCTTTTAAAGACATTTAAACATGATTTTAGTTATCACTGATAAAGCACAAATAGAATGCTACATTTGGCATGGTTGGAAACCAACTTTTATTTGGTGGGTCATAGCTCTAAGTAGCAACTGGCATTGTCTTTTCAAATGAAGCTTTTGCTCATTGATGCAGGGCTTTGGGTACATTTGACTGGTGATCACGTTGATGACGATCACGGTCAGCGAGCATATGCCAAAATCTGTCTCAATATTAGTCAAGCATGTTACCCGCATGTGCGCAATGCGAAGACTGCAAAGGAAGCATGGCTTGCTTTACAAAAGGCTTATGAAAATAGTGGAATCAGCCGGCGCTTATATTTAAAGAGGAAGCTTACAAGAATCTATTATTCTTCTTTCAACTCCATGGAAAGGTACATATCAGAGATAATATCTACAACGCAAGAATTATGTGAAATTGGTTGTAAAATTGATGACAATTAGATAGCAGACATTCTCTTGATTGGCTCACCTGATGATTATGACCCTCTCATAATGGCCATTGAAGGCTCTCAATCAAATTCTCTGACATCGGAAATGGTCAAGCAAAGGAGTGGGGATTTCAGGAGGTCGGAGCTGACCTCTCAAGACACATCAAGCATTGACAGCGCAGAAACCCAAAAAGAAGATAATCAGATGTCATCATTGTCAAAAAGAGGGACATATTCATCAAGTGTCCAGACTTGAAGGAAAATGCTACTGCCAACAGTTTAGCTACAATGTGTGAACATACAAGTTGCGACGGCTCAGTCATCCCTACAAAAGTGGAATGTGAAGAGAAGCAAAAAAAATAGTTTATTGGTCACAATCAGGATATTGTTACAAAGGGAAATGCACATTTGAGGCCCTCAGTGGACAGTAGGCTAGAGAAAAAATACTATATGCATTAATTAAAGCATAAAAAATATGTATTTACGTTTTTCCAATCGACCGCCACTACAATCTAAAATAATTTGTTAAAAATAGTAACTCAATCGAGAAACGGAAGTTTTTTTGGTTTTAACGCTGGTAAAATATTGCCCGCATTAAATTCATATTTTAAGTACTTTCATTAATTAATGGATTTGAATCGATTTATAAAAAAATGCAATGACCTCTCAAGCATGCCCACGGGACTGTGTATTGTAATAAAAAAACTATCTCAAACATGAAAATAAAAACTAATGTGTAGGTACTCGTAAAAAAAAATAATATTTTATAAAAATAATTCAGAAATCTATTGATACCTATTTCAAAAGTAATTGTTAAAGGTATCGATTGTATGTTATTTTTTTTTCTAATATGTCAACACTGATTTTATTCTGACACTGACACTTCGCTTGTTGCTTGCGCTCAATGTGGATGTGTTTTGGTTTTTCTTCGATTTCTTTTACTGCGACCTGGTTTTGTTTTACGGACTTGATTCGGATTTTTACCCACGACTTTGGCTTTGTTTTCTGGATTTTGTTCTCACTTTCAACGGCAACTTTGGCTCTAGCATTAAGGATCACTGCTACATTCGATTTTGGATACCGATCAACAACGTTCTCTACAATGTCTGAAGAACATTGTGTGAATTGTGGTTTTGACCTGACCGACATTCAAAATCACACTTTGGAACCCGAAGAAATAAGCGTAATACAGAAGTGGGTTGCACCACATCAGGTAAATCTAACCGAATAAAACTGTTTTGTTAATGCCTACATCATCATCCAATTATTAACAGACTAATAGCTTCTGCCCGCGGTTTCAGCCGCGTTATGTTTGGCTTTTGGCTATATGCAAGCCCCGTCAGTTTCCTTAGGGAGCGCGTGGAAAACGACGCGCTGCCGACTCGGGCCTTGACTTCGGTTCGCAGCGCACGCAACGGATTAGCTCTCAATAACAAACATGTTTTCCCGCTTTTGCAAATTTTCATAGCTGCTCTGCACCTTATTGGCCGTAGCGTGATGATTATATAGCCTTCCTCGATAAGTGGACTTACCAACATAAAAAAAAACAATTCGAACACGTAGTTCCTGAGATTTGCGCGTTCAACCAAACAAACTCTTCAGCGTTATAATATTAGTATAGATAATATAATTGTTTTAGGTGTCAAGAGATAATCTTGTTTGCCACAACTGCTGGTTGGTAGAATCTACTGGCCTTGCTCTTCAACAAGAGCCGGAAGGACTTGTACGTGAAAACAGCTGCGTTAACTGTGGACGTTCTGTTAGACGCATAAGGACTCACCAGTTAAGAACAAATAGTGATGGAGAAAGTCTCATTAGAAATGTGATTATGGAATGGATTCAACCTCGTGAGGCAAGTTATTAAAGTTACTTACTAATGTACGTTACATCAGTTTACTGTTATTGTTTATTTTATAATAATGTACTATACTTTTTAGGTTTCATCCTCAAGTCACATCTGTCATCCTTGCTGGCAGAGAGCTGATAGAGCCGCTGTTCATTTTGTGCAAGAATCAGCATCAACATCTTCAGCTGCGATTAATGGATCAGAAATAAATCTACCAAGTTACACAAGGGCTGCAAATACAGAAAGACATTGTATTTTTCCAGACAACTGAACTGAGAGAATACACGTCCCTACATCAATTCGTGTGAGATTGTTATGTGATATATCTTTTTATGTTCCTCAAAACTGAACGATAGATGGGATTGTTTAACTGTAGAAAATGGAAACCATACCTTCACCGCAGAATTTATTGAAGATTTGCTATCATTGGTTAGGGTTTTAATTAACGGTTATCATTCTGACGCTATTCAGGTTACCTCAGGTGTCCCTCAAGGCTCTATTCTCGGTCCTCTTTTATTCATCCTCTTTATTAATGATATTAGTAACTGCTTTCACAATTCAAAATTTTTGTTATATGCAGATGACCTTTTTTTTTTTTAGGGTAGCAAAATCATCAAATGAGTCCTCCCGCCCTGGGTGGGGCGGGAGGGACTGTCAGACTCTTACTGACTAAAATCCACCCGTGTTCCGTCGGATGCCCTTTACGTTCCGGGGCCACGGTATCCTGGATTAAGAAAAATCCGCGACCCCGGCAGGCATTTGGCCCCATAAGGGGCCCCGTCGGTGACGCGTGAAACACGACGCGCCACCGACCCGGGCTTGGTCCTTGGTCGGACGGCGAGCATACTCATTACTCACCGTCCGCAAGCCCGCTCCGCCGCTGTGCCCTCTGCTGTTCAGAGGGACACGCGTTGGAGCGTCCACCCGACAGGCTATTTGCATACGGGCAAAGAAACCCCTTAGGCACACAGTGCCTAAGGAGAGTTTTTGCCCGCATCCCAGGGCGCACCGGCCCGAAAAACTGGTCTTCCCCCCGGACGTATCCGAGAGGGAACTCCAGTCCACGGGCGCACGTGGAGGTTTCCTGTCTTAGCACCCCATGCAGATGACCTTAAGATATACAGACCTATTCAAAGTATGCAAGACTGTTTTCTACTGCAGGAAGACTTGGACAGACTGACGGACTATCTCATTATAAATCCATATATTTTATAGGTATGCTTTATTTATTATTTTTTTCAATATGTAAGTCCAAACAGAGTTTACAATCAAATAATATACCCAAGTCACGTACTGAATTTACTTTATTCAGTGGGGTACCACATAAAGAGTAGGCAAAGCTAACAATGTTTTTATTCTTGGTAAAATTTATAAAGTTGCACTTGGGAATGCTTAGAAGAAGCTTACTTCACTCATGAGTTTACACGGACCGCGTCGTTCCTCTCCGCTCTCAGCTTGAATACGCCGTTCCCATCTGGAACCCGTACTATAAGAAGTACATTGATTCAATAGAAAATGTACAACGCAGATTTCTCCGTGCAATGCATTTTGGATGTCACAGAACGTATTTGCTGTATGACCAGCTGCTTAGCAGGTACAACCTCTTGACGCTTAGCTCCAGACGTAAACGACTAGAAGCAATGACCCTATATAATAAATAACATGATCAAAGTAACTTACCTGTAAGTGACCTTCGATCATTATTATACGCCGTTAACGCCTCGTCTGGAGATTGACCATGTAGTATATGATATCATCGTATCAGTAACACGCGTTTAAAGAAATCTAGAAAAAAAATAAAAAGTCGACTCTCCTGTATCACTTGGCAACACTAGCTGGGAGGGAAATATCAATGTATGGGGTGGGGAGTCCAGACGAGGCGTTAACGGCGTATAATAATGATCGAAGGTCACTTACAGGTAAGTTACTTTGATCATATTATTATACTTGTTAACGCCTCGTCTGGAGATTGACCATGTAGATGTTAAAAGATAAGCGAAATAATGAAAATAAAGAATTCTAGAGAAAATAAATTTTATTTTCAAACTTTTAGTTACATGTGTTTTATTTATTATTTTATCACATGGTATTATTTAAAATACAGTCCCCAAAATTATGACTATCCACTAGAGGTAAATTATAAAACTTTGCAAAATTTTGCGATTTTTCTGACCAACCAGCAGTTGATTTTATTAAATTTATGTTGAGGCCTTTTCTATGTGCAGCGGATGTCGCAGCATGCCGGGTGCTATGTGCTGTGAAAATTGTGGAATCTATTCCAGCGTCTGTTAGGACATCTTTGATCCACCTACTTAGCGTATGTGTGGATGCCGGAGAATGTGGTTTTTTAAGTGTAATAAAAAGATTTTTATGATTTATTCTTAGTGTTTTAGTAATTTGTAAGTAGTTGCAAAGTGCTCTTGCTGGACAAATACTTTCTTTTTCATAAAATTTTAATATCAAAAGAGGTTGTGGGGGGTTCCCCACAACCTCTTTTGATATTAAACATTTTAATTAAAACATCCAGATTAGGTTTAATCTGGATGTTTTAATCAGCTGGGGTACTTTAATTTTTATACAATCATTATCAATAGAAATGTTATCAACTGTTGTTTTTGAAAATGTCTGTAACCTCTGTGCTGTTGTTAGAGCAAGTAACATCAAAAGTTTTTTAGACAATATATTTAGGCTTAACTGTTCATTAGGGAAAAAAATACTAAGAAAGTTTAACACTATACTTGGATCCCAAGTTTCATTGTACTTGGGTTTGTTAGGTCTTAGTCTAAAGATACCCTTAAAAAATCTACTAATATCCTTGTTTGTGCTTAGTTCACAGTCTAATAAGAGTGATAAAGCTGACCTCATACTATTAATAGTACCATACATAGCCCCATTTTGAAACTTCTTAGTTAAAAATTCTAGAATAAGAGGAATAGATTTTTCTGTGGGGTCTGCTTTGTGTAATTTACAGAAACTTCACTCCAGTGTTTTTAGCCAAAGAATTTAATATAATACTGACACAATCTAAGGAGTACCCTTTTTCTAAATACACTTTGCTGATAACCTCCCTGCAAGTAGTGTAAGTTTTTGATGTAGTGGATGAACCGGTCTGAAAGGAGATGAAAGAAGATTTACATTAGGTTTTAAGTAAACTAGTTTTGAAATTACCATGGCTTTATATATATCGATACCTCCCACGTAAGTTGTTGTATCTTCAAAATTGTAATTTTACACTAGGGAGTTTTAAAGATAAACACTAGCAGAAAATAGTCATGCTTCAATATATTCTTTTGAAATTTTGCATACACACATATTTTAAAGTAGTTTCAATTCTTACCTAAGATTTTATTTTTAAATACCTGTAGTTTTTGAGATTTTGTTCATACAACATTCTAGAGTGTAGTGTTACCTCACATAAATGTTGTACAGGATACTTACAATCATTTACACTGGAAAACAATAGTTGCATTTAATTGTATGTGCTAAATACTATAGTGTTCGTTGATATAAATTTAATATTTTGTGGCAGTATGTGTAGTTAGGTATCAGGGTTTAGTAAACTAAAAACCATGTTTGCATAATAAGATGTTATTTATTACGAGTATTATAATAAAATAAAAATTATCATTCTATAAAGTAAATCTGAATTAGTAATAATTCAACATAATTTAACGATCTAAAAATTACTTTCTTCTGTTAACAGATAACAATCAAGGTTCTAGATTAATTATTTATTGATAAGATTAGTTCCTGTCTTTAATTTATTAAAACTTTGATACATATACTGCATTTAGGTTACCTAAACAAAAAAAAAAAAAAATTAAGGCATCGATGTAATACCGTATAATACCTCCTGTCACATCAGTCTTTAAACAGGTAAACATTATTTTGAATTTAAAACGAACTATTACAATTAAGAATAGTAATAATAAAAAAACGGTACTATATTTTCTGTCACCAAAATTTATATTTGTCACCAAGTTGTATCACCTAATTAATAGAATCTATCACCACAAAATATTTCCGCTCTCAGATAAACAAAAAGTGTTCCAGGTATGAATTATCAAACTAATGTTAATATGTGTGTAAAATAACAGATGGATTACCAATAAAATTGTGGTGCATTACGTGAATATTAATTTCGTTCTTATAATATGTAATTGTTTTATTACTTAAATAATAGCTTTGTGCTCATAATGGTAGGTAGATCTGTCACCAAATAAATCGATTACCGATCCCTGACTGCGAATTATTTTTATTTGTTATTTTGTCACCAGTACAGTAGTTACAGTTTAACTCAATTAGTTATTAAAATAATAGTATTTGTTACCAATTTAATACATCTGTTTATAATTTTAATGAAAACATGCTCAAAGACGCGGAGACAATTTGGCGCGCATTCAGGCCTCAACGATGAGTCCTCTGGACTTTGATTGTTTGCCTTCACGATTGGTATTGTTATTAGGAGAACTTGGGATCAAGAGCAGCGAAGCGAGCTCGGGACTTGTGGGCGCCCCGACACGGCCTGTCCGTGTCGGGGCGCCCACAAGTCCACAGGCCCACAAGTTAGGTTCGAAGGGGATGGCGGGGTCTGTAAGATCCCGTTTTTTTTTCAAAAAAGTGAGACAGTGAGACAAACAACTTGAAACCTCATTGGAACCACGGGTGGCTTCTGCCTCATGCCATCATGTAGCAATAAGCCTCTTTCTTTGTAGCGTCAAAAACAGTGAAATTGAAAACTGATAACTTGCGTTTGTAATATAAAACACATAATTGACCATGAAGAGCATTCAGAATCTTCTGAAAATCGAAAGCGGCTGTGCAGATAGTCTGTCTGACCACCTTCTTGTATAATGTGACTCAACTGGTTGCAAGCTCTTCATGTGGTCACATACGTTAGTTTCGACAGATCCAGTATTTTTAAGAGGATGATTTGAATGCTTACCCCTTTGATCAGGAATCGGTATTCCCGTTGTAACATCGATGTATCCATCTTTTCTAGTGCCTTATTGACAACTTGGTCACTGACAGATTTAGTCCGTTTGAGAAGCAGTATGCTTTAGCTCTCGAGAAAGTTCAAAAAGCATTCCTCAGATACCTTTACAAGCACTTGTACGGGTTTTATCCTTTCTTGTATTCCACTAAATTTCTATTGGGTTGCTTGAATTTCAACTCTCTAGAAGTCAGACGGTCACGCGATTAGATGACTGTAGCACTTAAAATTCTTAGGGGAATCATTGATGATCCTGACCTGCATATTGTAATTTGCAATTTATTTGTCCCAGACAATTACTGTCGTGGCAGAAAACACCGCTTACTGGCTGTTCCATACTGCCGGACTGTTGCGCACTCTAAATCACCTATAATTCCTCGTACGTTAACCGCGATTAACGCTCTCCTGAACTCGGACACAGATTTTGATGTATTTGCGGATGAATGGAAGATGATACTGTCAGAATGTCTGAAATTTTGTGAAATGAATGCGTGACTGTGGTAAATTAATTTTAAGGTGTAAATGTTAGAGTTTAATTGGCTTTTGTATTATTGAATAGTGTAATTGGCTTCGGCCGTTCTATTTAAATAAATAAATAGTGCTTAAAAATGTAATAGTAGCTAATTCATTCGTCTCAGATTCATTAAAATAACTGGCAATGGAGAATCTGTAATAAACTGTAATGGTAAGTTTCAATTTAATAAGTACCTATCTATTGCTAAATAGACCTCAATTCGGCCCATGAGGCTAATTAGACATGGAAAAATTAAAAAAGCGGTGGTAACCTTTGCTCGGTAATGAAAATCTGAAGATTTTAAAAACGTATATTGTTGTATGTAACTAAAAAAATATATTTTAGTAACGTAAAATATAGTATGTCAACATCCAATACCTACATATTTGTGTATGTAATGCCGACGTAAATTGTCGTATGTATTACTTCACATATAATTTGTTATTTTTTAACAAGGTAAAGTGTTGTAGATATGTGATGATACAACGCTGATTTAGTATCTTCTAAGCGACGTAAGTTGTTGTAAGTAATCTATACAACAGTTTACACCCTTTTGGTAGTCCGGGATGAACTGTCGTATGTCACACATACGTGACGCGAGCGCCCGACGCGCCCCGCGTTAACCGTTGCGGAGGTGGATACAATGTTATACGCCGCCGTTGTAATAATGATACAACTTTATACGTCTGGTAAATATACTTAAAAATTGCATTTTTTAATTTCTTTTACTCTTAACACTTAAAGTAGGCAAAAATAGGCGTTTTAGTTTAAAAAACGTAAAACATGCATTTTGTGGGTTACAACAACTTACGTGGGAGGTATCGATATAATGGGTACCATGGTTGCGAAGGCCAGTCTGGTACGACTAGAATGCCCTCAGCATTATCTTATTGTATTTTTCTTAAGCATGGTAGTATCATACTGAATGGGGGGAATGCATAAAATTTAAGGCCAGTCCAAGAAATGGTAAAAGCATCAACATTATAACAATCTGGTTAATTTTTCCATGAAACGAATTTTTTACATTTTTTGTTCAAATGTGTAGCAAAGAGATCAATCTCAGGGAAACCTAAATGTTATTTTATTGTATGCATATGAGGCTAGCTCCCATTCAGTTTCTGAGTCACTTATTCTTGATTGAAAATCAGCTTCTTTGTTTTCTTTTGAAGGTATATATGAAGCAAAAATGTGTAAATTTCTTTTTTCACAGAATTGCCAAATTTTCCTGGTTAGAGAGTTGAGGTGAGGAAATTGGATGCTTCCCATTCGGTTTACATATGATATTGCTGTAGTGTTATCGGAACGAATCAGAATATTACAATTATTTTCATCTTTTGTAAAGCATTTTAAAGCAAAATAAATGGCTAATAATTCTAAGTAGTTGATATGAAACTTAAGTTGTTCTTTTGACCAGAATCCATGCAATTTTAGTTCCCCACAAACAATTCGAGCCAGTTGTAGAAATGTCTGAAAAAATTTCCAGTTTATATTTTGCTCGTTTTATAGGAGATGAAGCATTAGGTAATACTTTTCTCCACCATTTTATTTCATCTAAAATATCCTTGGAAATTATTATTTTTGCTTCATAATTATCATGAGAATTTATGACAGCTAAATATTTTCTTCTTTCTAAAGGTTTTGTATATAGCCACCCATAGGGCACAGCAGGACAAATTGAGACTAGACTACCAAGCAAAGATGCAAAATCTCTGATTTTACAGTTTTTCTTATGGGATATTAACTGTAATGTTTTTTCATTTTTTTTTCCTTTTTATCTGATGGCACACTAATAGTGTAAGGTTCACTATTCAATATAAAGCCTAAAAATTTACATACTTTACTGGGGTTTAGTTGACTTTTATCATTATTGATAATAAATCCTAAGGATTGAAGGAATTTTATGGCCATATCAAGATTTTGTACACACTCTGTTTTTAAGGGTGCTATAAATAGAAAATCATCTAGATAGTTCACTAATGTGACACCCTTTGAAGGTAAGTAAGTAACTACCTGCCTCATTATTTTATTAAATACATAAGGAGCAGTTGAAAGTCCAAATGGCAGAACTTTAAATTGGTATTGTTTTTGATTAAATATGAATCTTAAATATTTCTGAGAGTCATTTTCTATTTTCAATAAAAAATATGCATCCTTTAAGTCGATGGTGGCCATGTAACAATGTTTTTCAATTAAATTTAGTGCTGTTCTTATATCTTCTAATTTAAAATGGGTAACTGGAACAAACTTATTGAATTAGGATAAATCTAAGAGAGCCATTGGGTTTAGGTACAGTAAATATTTTTGAAAAGTATTGATTTGTAGTAGGTAGGCACTGGCTAACTGCTCCTATTTTGGTTAGCTCATCAATACATTTAGAAATGGTTTTGTTTTCAGACGCAGAGAAATGGTTATTAAACGGTAATTTATTTTGTGATACTTCTCCAAGAAGAGGTATACAATAACCATTTTTAATCCAATTTAAAACGGTCGAATTTTGTGTGAAATTCCAGTTTTGATTAAATTTTGAAAGTCTGCCAGCATGACTTGCCTCTAATAGGGACGTCGACGACGGTAGGAGCGGTTCGGATTCTGTGGTTTTTGCTTGTCCAATGTGAGAGAGCGTAGATGGCGACGCTGTTGTTGGTGCCTTTTCTAGGGTGCTGGCGAAGATGCTGGTCTTGCTGGCTTCTTCTGATCTCTCTGCCCGCCCTACCTCTTTGCGGACGGGCCCCAATTGTTTAAAGATTGTTGCGAGTATGGGCGTAGTTCCTTGGTAGATTTTTCTATAGTTTTACTTTCTTTGATAAGATCGCTTAGATTTTTACCAAACAGATTGTCTGAAATTTCAGTTTTTTCTAAGGCATCTTTTATGTTTTTGTTGAGCCCAGGCAATATTACTGATCTTCTTGTTTTTGATTCCAGGTAATGCACGTCACACAGGAGGCGAATGCAGTTTGACAATTTTTCTGCTGATCTGGCTCAAACCACAAATGGCAGAACCAATTTGATTCTGTTTTTCAAACAGATGGTTATCTCTTGTTAAAGCACTCTGTGACAATGATGCCTTTATTTCACTATTAAGTGTGATGTGGATAACCCTTTAATTAAATCATTATCTTTTATGAGTTTTTTCTTTGTTTCACTCTCAAGACCCTTTGTTAAAGTATTTCGCCATATTTTAATAATTTCAGTATTTAGTTCGAAAGTATTTTCTATATCATTTGTAAAGCCAATCTTTTCTAAAAATTCTTGCGGAACTGGTTTAGTATTTTCTGTTTCAGGAGGAACATTCTCAGAGTCAGAATCACTACTAATAATGCGGTTTCTCCGCTTTTTAGGTACTTCAGACTCATCTGAAATAGAAAAAATTATATTTGTAATGCATCACATGTATTCGCTCGTAATACCGTGTGATATTTGTTAAATCTGTTTGGATTTTTGTTGTTATGCAAATAACGCAGGAAATTTGCAGTGTAGAACCTAGTATAGACGTTCATTCTATCGCTGAGGTTCATTAATTAACCAAGTATAGGCGCTCATATATCTATTTAGGACAAGTAGTCCAATTAGGTAGGTCCAACTTCGAGAAAGAGGTCAACCGCCGAATCCAACTCGGTTGGGCAGCGTTCGGGAAGCTACGCAGTGTCTTTTCGTCCGACATACCTCAGTGCCTCAAGACGAAAGTCTTCAATCAATGTGTGTTACCAGTGATGACTTACGGCACCGAAACGTGGTCTTTCACTATCGGCCTCATCTCAAAGCTCAAAGTCGCTCAGCGAGCTATGGAGAGGGCTATGCTCGGTGTTTCTCTACGTGATCGAATCCGAAATGAGGAGATCCGTAGACGAACTAAAGTCACCGATATAGCCCACCGGATTAGCAAGCTGAAGTGGCAATGGGCGGGCCATATTGCTCGCAGAGCAGATGGCCGATGGGGTCGAAAGGTGCTAGAGTGGAGACCACGGACTAGCAAGCGCAGCGTAGGACGTCCACCAACGAGGTGGACAGACGACCTTGTAAAGGTCGCCGGAAGACGCTGGATGCAGGTCGCTTCCAACCGGTATATGTGGAGATCTAAAGGGGAGGCCTATGTTCAGCAGTGGACGTCCTATGGCTGAGATGATGATGATGATGATGAGGCGCTCGTCCTATCGCATGGTTATGTTAGGTTATATTTGACGCAACTCGTATATTCGCTCGTAATATCGCGAGTTGACTATTATAGAAATAGGAGCTTTATTTTCATGTATGCACTTGTTTTGTCGTGAATATTTATAAAAAGACTGGAAAAGAAAGAATTCTCCTTCCAAATGCATAACTTACCTTCCGATGATGAAAACAATAATTCTAGGAACTTTCGTTTTAGTGTTGCCTTGTCCTTGGGCATATTTGATTCGGCACTTCACAAAACACAATAATTTATTGGAAACCAAGCAATTTATTTTCGTTTTTTACACGAAATTATGATATAGGAATGCAGGAGAAAACGCACGCTTATTGACACGAAACGTCATAATGACATCTCCCAGCTAGTGTTGCCAAGTGATACAGGAGAGTCGACTTTTTATTTTTTTTCTAGATTTCTTTAAACGCGTGTTACTGATACGATGATATCATAATTATACTACATGGTCAATCTCCAGACGAGGCGTTAACAAGTATAATATTGTTAATGGCAACTTTGACTGTATCGACCTGAATAATGTACTCTGTTATGCCGTCCCTCGGACTGTTCATAGAAGGCAGGTGCGAGCGGGTACGCTATTTGCAATAGGTACCTGCCGATCTAATACTGGCCAAAGTTCACCAGTCCGGCGAATGGCGGCATCTTATAATGAACAATTCGAACGCTTAGACATATTTACGTGCTCCATGAAATTGTTTAGAAGGCTTTTGTATGAGACACTCTCACGTTCGTAGATATTATTATGTAATTTTATCTTGTATATGTAATGTATTTTTCTTTTTCTGTTTTACTAGTTTTAATAACTGTCCTACACGAATAGTTATCCCTAGCATTTTAAAATGTATCCAATCACGGTAATCTGTGAACAGCGCTGTGGGCTACATTATTATTTAAGTTAAAATGTTATTATGTTGTAATATCACATAGTGAAGCTGTTTGTTGTTCCTATTTAATAAAATAAAAATAAAATTGCTAAAAAATCAGATAGGTAATAATATTGATTTTGAAAATATTGAAGATGATCACTGCGATGATCACTTAGTTTATTATTGGCTTGGTATGTCTAAACATCAATGTAGACGAATATTGGACGAAGTTCCTCGGTTAAATAATAGTTACAGAGGAGCTACTGGACTGGCAGCTTATTTAACAAAATTAAGAACTGGCGATTCAGATCAGAGACTTTCTACGTTATTTAAAGTACCTAGAAGTACATTGGAGAGACTAATGCAAAATGCAAGAGAACTGTTTACTCAAGATTTTGTACCGCAAAACCTAGGTTTACAGCATATTACGAGAGACAACATTGCTGAGAGGAATTTGATGATCCCAAAGGCTTACTTGGAAGTACAAACCAAGTTAAACCTATTGTAATCATGGACGGAACTTATGTCTACATCCAGAAAAGCTCTAATTATAAATATCAGAAACAAACATACTCTCTTCACAAGTATAGGAATTTAATGAAAGCATTTATTATAACTTGTTGTGATGGATATACACCGTGTTCCGGACGATATACATAAACTTCGACCAGATGTTCAAACCACGGAAGTAAGCATTTTTCATTATGGACACATTAATAAATTCTTATTTTTTATTTTTTGTTAATTTTCATACAAACTAAATACCTAGACGTAAATAACCCGATATGCATGCCTCTTTATCCGAATTGGCAACGTCGTATTTTCATTCATAACATTTGGCGGGCTGAAACAAATGAAATGCAAATAGTATTTGATAGATTTATCATTTTAATTGCACTAAGCGGCAACATAGGCCAAATTAAGATACTTTCTCACTGCATAGCTCAATTAAATTTCATTAAATGAAATTACAAATATCTTTGTAACGAAGCCTTTTTAAGTACTACTTCCTTTGTTGGATTTGATTTGTAAAAGCCATAGAAGTATTTGCTAAAGTTTATGGATAACGTGAAGAACACGGTGTATAATAGATGTGATAGGCCCCTATCCGGCAACAACATCAGATGCCGAGATCCTTAAAAATTAATTTAGTTCACAAAATGCACCAATGAGGACTTTCTTTGAACCTGGTGATGTCTTTATATTAGATCGAGGTTTTAGGGACGCCATACACTTCTAACTGAATGTGGGTACTCTGTTGAAGTTCCAGCTTCACTCAAGGAAGGTGAATCACAATTATCCACTGTTGACGGTAATAATTCCAGAAAAGTCACCATTTGTCGCTGGGTTGTTGAGGTCGTAAATGGTTTATTTAAACAAGCGTTTAAATTGTTCCGGCAAGAGTTTTTTAATCGGGCATCTACTCATATGATGCAAGATTTTGCAGTAGGTGCCGCATTGATTAATAGATTCCATCCTAGGATCCTAGATAGACCTGATGCTGCACAAATATTGTCAATAATTAATGAAAGAATGCATTTCCATAACACTTTAGCAGATTTTGTTAATGTTTATCAGTTAAATCGCAGGAGGGCTCAATTTGTTAATATTACCGTTGGCTCTGATCATTTAAATGACTTCCCGGAACTATCAATAAATGAATTAATATTATTTGCATGTGGAACATATCAAATAAAACAAGCTAGATCATATTATGGAGAACACATTAGAGCCAACGGTATGTATAGAATTGATATACAGGGTGTCCAGTAATGAATGGATAACCTTGGAATGGGTCACAGTAGAACTAAAGGCGATTCAGAAAAAAATACGAAAAAAAATCAATACCTAGTATTTCCTAAGATATATCACTTTTAAAAATATTGATAATTTTTGGTACCCTACTTTACATTCTTGCACACCACGACCACAAATTGATGAATTCCATCATTTTTTTACTATTAAAATAATCTACATTAACTGAGCTGATAGATGAGCAGTAAATAGTAAAACTGTTAATACAGGGCTTTTCAAAAAATTAACTCGAATTAGTGCTTTAGTGAAAAAAATGAGAAAAAATTTCGTTATGACAAAGTTTAAGCAACCATAGCATGAAAAAAACGTATGGCAATACACGTGACCAATAATTTTAAAATAATGTGTACTTAATGCAGATTTTGAAATGGTATTACTTATCATTGTATTTAATGTAAATAATGAATTATTGCTAATTGTGTTTGAAAGGAGAGAAAATTGCTGCTGAGAAAAGTTTGAAATATTCAGGTGTTCCAGGTAAACCCCACACGTTTTAAGAATTTCACCGAAGTAAAAAAAAGTCTCATCTTCTAGACGCTTCGAATGACACCTATTTCAAATCTGTTGGATACCTTCACCTAGGTTGATTAGCAAATTTCTCTCCTTTCAAACACAAATAGCAATTATTCATTATCTTCAATAGGTACAATGACGAAAAAAACGTATGGCAACCCAAGTGACCAATAATTTTTAAATGATATGCACTTAATGCAGATTTCAAAATGGTATTATTCATCACTGTACCTATTGAAAATAATGAGTAATTGCTATTTGTGTTTGAAAGGAGAGAAATTGGCTTACCTAACCTAACCTGAGTGAAGGTGGGTGAAGGTATCCAACAGATTTGAAATAGGTGTCATTCGAAGCGTCTAGAAGATGAGACTTTTTTTTTCTTCGGTGAAATTCTTAAAATGTGTGGGGTTTACCTGGACTACCTGAATATTTCAAACTTTTCTCAGCAGTAATTTTCTCTCCTTTCAAACTCAATTATCAATAATTCATTATTTACATTAGGTACAATGATAAGTAATACCTTTTTGAAATTTGCATTAAGTGCATATTATTTTAAAATTATTGGTCACCTGTGTTGCAATACGTTTTTTTCATGCTATGGTTGCTTAAACTTTGTCTCAATGAAAATTTTTCTCAATTTTTTCACTAAAGTACTAATTCGAGTTCATTTTTTAAAAAGCTGTTTAGTAGCAGTGTTACTATTTACTGCTCGTCTATTAGCTCAGTTAATTTAGATTATTTTGTCAATAAAAAAATGATGGAATTCATAAATTTGTGGTCGTGGTGTGCAAGAATGTAAAGTAGGGTACCAAAAATTTTCAATATTCTTAAAAGTGACATATCTTAGGAAATACTTGGTATTGATTTTTTTTTGTATTTTTTTCTGAATCGCCTTTAGTTCTACTATGACCCATTCCAAGGTTATCCATTCATTACTGGACACCCTGTATATAGAGAACGAAATAGCAACCTACCAAGCGAATTGATAGACGAAAACTGCTGGCTTTTGCGTGCCAAAATACAGAGTAGACACATAAGCCGTAAGGTGTATTTTGTATTCATTAAAATAAATAATAATTATGCTGGCAGGCAGGCTATTGAGGGATACTGTTGTAATTGCATAATAGGAAAACGCACGGTAGGTTGTTGTGCACATACCATGACTGTGCTCTGGTATATAGGTTGGGCAAGATTTGAATCAAATACATATTTGCCCTCTTGCGCCATTTTTAGATGATTTGCTAATTATACATATACGACAGTGAAGAGAATATAGATATTTAAATAAAATTGCAAATGTGTTTTTTATACCCTACTACACACATCATCATCTTCCTGCCCTTATCCCATTTTACTGGGGGTCGGCGCAACCTATATAAAATAAATAAAATATATTATAAACACCCCTCCCATCATAATCAAGTATTAAAAAAAGAAAAGTTCTTGTATTATCTCACAGTCCCAGACTTTTGCATTTATACAATACAAATAAAACATTTACGTTACTTCTTCACAGATCTTTGGAGTGCATTCTTTCTATTTGTGTCTTTTATTGATTTACACGACTTTTTTCGCCTGCGTTGTTTATTGCCCATTATAATTAAAAGTAACAAGCAACAAATTCTCAAAAAGAGATGGTATGGTGCGCGTAGTTGTCGCGGAAGAAACTGACACAGGTCCGTCGTCCATAAGCGCCAGCACGCGACTGAACGGACCTGTCCGAGCCGCCGCGACCGCTTTTAATTCTTATTTAAACATTGTAATTAAGAAAATCATTTTATTAATTCAAACTCTGCGAATTTATCTTTATCTAATTAGTTTCTTTGATATAGTACAAAAATTAAATGTAAAAAATCAGTAATATAGTCATAATATTGAAAAAACTTTCTGAAAAGGGGTAACTTTGCGATTTTTTTCTATAGAGTGAAGTTCATCAGGTCTTGCAACTGAATGCGATTTTGACTAGATAAGATCCTTAACTAATACATATATATTTTTTTAATTTAAAACTGTATTTTTTGTCTCAGATTGTTTTAAAAAACTTAAATTCGGGCCCACCTAGCCTTAATGTTTATCTCTTGTTTTTTTAGTAAGTAAGATTTCGTAAAAAATTGCTTGACGATATACAAGAAAAATAGTAGATTATTAACCAAGGGGATAAAGCAGTGTCTTCTGTCGCGGGTGACGATTTAAATCGCGAGCGTAACGAAGGACTCGAGGTTTACTCCCGAGCGCAGCGAGGGTGTTTAAAACTTAAATCACGAGCGAAGCGAGGGATTTAAGACGAGTCCTGAGTGTAGCGAGCCAGCGTAGCCTGACATAGTAGTAAAGGTGAAAATCCAATTTTTATTTTGTAATGAAATGAGATACCTATACTATAGTTACGGTAGTTAGTTAATTACGATCACTTATTTACTCCTTTTAGTGTAGTGTAAGGCATGTATGATGTAGTGTAGTGCTTTTTTCCAAATTTTAGGCCCAGTAGTTTCGGAGCTGTCTAACTATCACGGTGCATGAGATACAGGCTCGTGGTAGACGAGCGGACGGACAGCAGAGTCCCGTAGTAGGATCCCGTTTTACCCTTTGGGTACAGAACTAAGAACTATCAATTCCATGTTGTTAAATTGATATTCATTACAAATACATATTAATGGTTATTTTGATTTCCTTGATTTTCATGCTTAGTTCCTTATAATTTGTTTGTTTTGATTTCCATAGGAGACATACTACGTTCCGAGCCAAAAGTTTGGAAAAAATAAATATATTCCGGTAAGGGGAAAACTTGCTGATAGATATAATAATCACAAACGTTTACTGCGGAAGAGTGGGGTAATAACAAACGAAAGGAGAGACCGACAACGTTCCGGCTGACTCAGCTGCATCAGTTGAAAATCAAAGTGGTATAAATTTGAGCATATATTATACAAGATCTAATAGTTACGAGTACATCTAATAGGCTAAACTTGATCTATTGTTTACCAGTGTTACCAACCTTTACCAAAAATTTTCCCCAAGTTTTTTTCTGAATTTCCCTAAAAATCCCTAAATAGAACTTGTTATGTACCTACATACTTATTTTTTATTTAGTACCTAAATTATTTCGTAGCTCATAAAATAAAACGTTACATATTAACTAAAATATTTTATTGAATATTTACAATATACAATCATGCAAAGTTATTAATTATTTCCAGAACCGCATCATCATCCTGTTCCTCGTTTTCGTTTGACGTCTCATTTTTGAAATCATACATACGTACGTTGAAATTCTTGATCATGTCAACAGTGGGATCAAATTTTACACACGATCCATAATCCCGATTTAAGGAAAATCGTACCATTATGATACTCTGTACCATTTTAAGGGATAATCTGTTCCTCAGTTTATTTTTGATTGTCCCATAAATAGAAAAAGCACGCTCGACAGAGGCATTGGAAACAGCAGCGTCAATAATGCTAAAGCAAATTTTGAAATATTTTTAAATCGTTTGCAGTTACCAGCATCGCAATCGTTATATACTTCTGCATAGAATGCAGCTGATGAACTTGACACATGTTCCCATGTTTTATTTTGCAGTTCCGATTCGACGTCATTCTTGTTGCCATAAACAGAACTTCGGTGGAATTTATCCAAAATAGTTCTTAAACTGGGCTTAACTTGCGATGTGGCAATTTCAGGTGTTAAGAGTACACAGGCCGCTCGGTCGAACTCAACGGTGGGCGCGGCGTAAACGCTTGCTATTTCATCAAGCGGCACGCGAGAAAAGGATAGCGCCAGCGATGAACAGTACGAAACTATTGCGCACACACAGAAACGATCGCGTCTAGCATACCGTATCCGTCGTGCGGCACACTTGCGCAAGCTCATTGGTAACCATACTCGTAGTTTAGATAGTTTGTTATGTTCTGTAAAGTTTTTGTTGTTATTATTTCGTTATTGCCACCGCGTATGGCGGCGGCACAGCTGCTCGGCAAAAGCCGGCGACAGTGCCGTGCCGGCGGCACTGTGTAGGAGTCATTAGAGTAGGTACCTAATTACTAATTCATCAAATAAAAATCATGTTATTTAGTTATATTTTTATTGATAATTGTTCCTTCAAAATAGCGTTTATATAGTGTAAAAGCAATCTCTTCCAGATTGCTTTTTTTTTTTTTTATCGTGGTAAAATCATCAAATGAGTCCTCCCACCCCGGGCAGGGCGGGAGGGACTGTCAGACTTGTACTGACTAAAATCCACGGTGTCCTTCGATAGCCCTTTATGTTCCGGGGTCACGGTAATGAGATAAGTCCCGCGACCCCGGCAGGCTTTGGCCCTCTAGAGAGGGGGCCCCGTCATCTTGCTGACGCTCTTTGAGGCGCGCGTGGAACACAACGCGCCGTCGACCCGGGCATGGTCCATGGTCGGGCAGCGAGTTGCCCTTTACTCGCCGCCCGCATGCCCGCGCCTACGGTGGCCGGAGATCGTCTTGCGACGATTTTTCATCATCTTGAGTATCGATAAATTTTCGGGCAATCTCTTTTGCATTTCAGTGGCCAAAGTGCAAAGAAAATTCTTGCACCTTTCTTTTACATCTAATGAATCTCTTTCTGAGAGAGTTTTGGCTACTTCTTCAAAGTCATAGCCAAGATTTATAGATGATGTATGCATCAAATAAGATTGGAAATTAAAATCAGCCAATTCATCATCGTGCACTTTCTGTAACTGAGAAGGTACTACTAATTTCTGGAGTAAATTTTTATATAATAGAAACAAATCTTCCAACAATTTTGTCGGTTCAGCGTGCTCACTTTGAAATAGCATGTTAATTTGAGTAACGCTTTTCAATTCATATCTCAAAAAAGTAAGATAAGCTTTATATGCAGGTCGTCTCAAAATGTCATACAATTGTTCTGCCATGTAACATTTGTCTTCCGTTTTCGCCAAACAAACTCATTTAATTAACTTTTATGTATGTCGTAGGATAATTTGATACTTCGAATCTTCGCGGAAATCCTAGGGGTTTTGCGAAAACGCGGATAATTAGACATAGGCGAAAAATGATCAAATCTTACTGGACAAAGTCAGGATTTTTGCGAAAATACTCGTTACTATAGTAAGATTTGATGTGCTCAACACTGATTGGCTACAATTTTGCTGGCTGACTTCTAATTGGTTCCTAGTTTGCTGATGATTAACTTCAAGTATTCTATCATAGAGTTATGAAGGTTTAGAATAGGTGAGAAAGGAAAATCACTAAATTGATTTTTATAAACTTTTTATTGAAAATTTTAGTATGTATGTTGTTTTCTACAGACAATAGGAGATCTCAGTCGTAGTAAAAAAAATGATCCAATTTTAGGGTGTAATCCATAAATTGGATGAAACTTGTGAATTAAAGTCTTGAGATAAAATCACTCATTCATCAGCCTTCTCTTCTCTTATACAGCTAAACTTAAGATATATTGAGGCAAAATTATTATCACATTCTGGTTCACTTATAGTGAACAAAATAACTACAACAAATTATTATTGAATTAGCAAAAATAGGAAAAAATGGACTTATTCAAACAAATTAAAAGATAACTAGAAAAAAATTTGAAAAGCGAATAATCACAGAACAAAAGATAATTCAATACGTCACTAATGTGAAACTTACGCTGAGTTGCATGGACCTGTAACATTGGAGTTGCAATGCAAGCACCAGCTGTGCTTGCATTGCAACTCCAATGTTACAGGTTTAGTAAATAGTAATATGAAATTATTAGTAAGACTTTACTTGTTACAACAAGACTTTACTTGTTACAACAATGTATAGTAGATGCAGTACCCAAGTCCGGTCTACAGCGGGCACTACCGGCAGCTTCAATGTAGCGGTTGGCTTGCACCAAGGGTCGTCTCTCAGCCCGTACCTCTTCCTGATGATAATGGATGCTCTGACGTCGGACATCCAGGAAGAGGCCCCCTGGTGCATGCTGTTTGCCGATGACATTGTGCTGATTGCCGAGAGCGGCCTAGAGGTCCAGAACAGATTGGAGGTGTGGTGGCAAAGACTGGAGAACGTTGGCCTGAAATTGAGCAGAACCAAAACAGAGTATTTGTTTTGCGATTTTGGCGGTCTCTCCAGTCCTGTGCCCATTACTCTTGCAGGAACGCCCATACCAGTCTGTTCCGACTTTCGGTACCTCGGTTCGCTTGTCCAAGGAGACGGCGATGTAGACCGGGACATAACACACCGGATCAACTCGGGATGGATGAAATGGCGACAGGTCACCGGAACAACTTGCGACCCACGGATGCCCCTCAAGTTAAAGGGGAAAATATACAAATCCGTGATTAGACCTGTCGTATTGTATGGATCGGAATGCTGGGCTGTGAAAAAGATGGATGAGAAACGATTGCATGTAGCGGAGATGAGGATGTTGAGATGGATGTGTGGAGTAACAAGAATGGATAAAGTAAGGAATGAGTTTATAAGGGGAAGTTTGAAAGTGGCGCCTGTTACAGAAAAAATGAAAGGGAATCGTCTATCTTGGTATGGACATGTGATGAGGAGGGATGACACCCATGTGACTAAGAAAGTGATGAGTATGAATGTTGATGGATGGAGAGGACGAGGAAGGCCAAAGAAAAGATGGATGGATTGTCTAAGGAATGATATGAAAGAAAAAGGAGTAAATGATACTATGACGTCTGATAGGGGAGAATGGAAGAAGAAAACGTGTTGCGCCGACCCCAAATAGAATGGGATAAGGGCAGGAAGAAGAAGACTTTACTTGTTACAACAATTCAAAGATTTATGACATTTGGAATTACAAAGCAAACCGTGCTTTTTACAAGCACACTTATTTGAGGAACATTGTTTGCTTAATTTCTTGCAATGACATTGCTTAAACCCTTGTCCGCCGAATGGTGATAGTTGTGAGGAAATACCACGAATAGGTAATACTACCTCGGGAACGGGGCCGGTAAATTGAGCTCCTGGAGATATTTGAAGTGCGTTTCTTGGTAGCCAATCTTTAATTATACCAACGGAGGTACCAACTTGAAACAAACCATTCTTCTTATCAATTACTCGTCCTGTAATGTTTTTGTTATCTAAGGGTGCACGATCGTACTTCGGAACATCAACCAAAATTGTAGCACCTACATCTATTTCTTTAAAATTTTTGTTGGATGTAGTACACATAGTCGCAGCTGCTCTTTTTAAATTTTCATGCGAACTTGTTCTTTCTTTCTTAATAGAATCTTCTTGCCAGCATAAGTTACATTTAACATTAGAAGAACTACTACTACCTTCTCTAACTTCAGACACTCCACATGCGCCGTGAATCACTTGTTGGCATTTTGAACATTTGAGTGAATCGGATGTGGTAATTTGGCAAACACAACATTTAACTTCAGTAGCAACAATATTATTGGAATGTTGTTGTTGTACATTTGTGTGGGAATTTGTGTCATTTATAGCGATATTGTTATCAAGACAGATCGTTTTTGTTGTACTTGCTGGGACAATTATTACATCTTCTAAAATTGTAATGTTATTTACAGATTTTTTTTTATATTGTGTCATAGATGGGTAGAAAGCTTGGCGGTCTCTCCAGTCCTGTGCCCATTACTCTTGCAGGAACGCCCATACCAGTCTGTTCCGACTTTCGGTACCTCGGGTCGCTTGTCCAAGGAGACGGCGATGTAGACCGGGACATAACACACCGGATCAACTCGGGATGGATGAAATGGCGACAGGTCACCGGAACAACTTGCGACCCACGGATGCCCCTCAAGCTAAAGGGGAAAATATACAAATCCGTGATTAGACCTGTCGTATTGTATGGATCGGAATGCTGGGCTGTGAAAAAGATGGATGAGAAACGATTGCATGTAGCGGAGATGAGGATGTTGAGATGGATGAGTGGAGTGACAAGAATGGATAAAGTAAGGAATGAGTTTATAAGGGGAAGTTTGAAAGTGGCGCCTGTTACAGAAAAAATGAAAGGGAATCGTCTATCTTGGTATGGACATGTGATGAGGAGGGATGACACCCATGTGACTAAGAAAGTGATGAGTATGAATGTTGATGGATGGAGAGGACGAGGAAGGCCAAAGAAAAGATGGATGGATTGTCTAAGGAATGATATGAAAGAAAAAGGAGTAAATGATACTGTGACGTCTGATAGGGGAGAATGGAAGAAGAAAACGTGTTGCGCCGACCCCAAATAGAATGGGATAAGGGCAGGAAGAAGAAGAGATGGGTAGAAAGCTGCTCATAGAAAAGGATTGCATTTTCAACTTTGGATTCATTTCTACAACCTGCATAACGCTCGTCTTGAATATCTTCAGTGCGAGGAGGATTTTCATTAATTAAAACCTGTTGTAAGTCTTCTTCATTTCTACAACCTGCATTTCGCTCGTCTTGAATATCTTCAGTGCGAGGAGGATTTTCATTAATTAAAACCTGTTGTAAGTCTTCTTCATTTTCTAATTTTGACAATGTATCTCTAGGCAAATAAGTTGAAGACAGGCCAATTACAGGATCGTGACCAAACAAGGCTTTGTATGGTGAACGTCCTATTGTGCGATGATGCGAAGAATTTTTCTGGAACTGAACGAAATAGCATCCCAGTGACCATTCAGTTGAGTTATTGTCGGACATCCAGGAACGCAACATGTTCTCAACATCCTGATTGCACCTTTCTACCGAACCTAAAAAAGAGAAAAATACTTTATTGCACATAAAAAAAATACAAAACAACAGATAACAACAAAAGACAGTACAACATAGGTGGCCTTATTGCTAAGGTAGCAATCTCTACCAGGCAACCTTTGGGTGAAAGAAAAATGCATAGCGGTAAGCGGGATAGTGCAAAACTTGCAAACAAACCTTGACTTTGAGGATGTCGGGGACGTCCATTCACTATCTTGCATGCAGGCCACAATGTGATTAGCTCTTTTATTATGCTGGCAGTAAATTCCTTGCCATTATCACTCTGTAAAATCATTGGCGCACCCACTTCTAAGAATATTTTTAAAAGAGCCATGGCTACTTCAGTTGCTTTTTTACTGGTTAAAGGTCTGAGAAAGCAGAACTTAGTGAGGTGGTCTTGATAGTTTAAAATCCATTTGTAATTGTGGCTAGGAGTTGACTGGAGATCAATTAAATCTACCTGCCCACGTTTGTTAAAGTCTTGAGAAATTATGGGGCGTACAATAATTCCTGTTTTTGGGCAACTTTTTTTATTCAGACAGATCTTACACAAGTTGAGGAACAATATCATAATCGGTACCGGTATCACATATTGTTGCTTTAGGTTATATATCAGATTGTCGCGTCCGCCATGCCCAGTTGATATGTGCGCCTGCAGAAGAATATCATAGTACATATCTGTTGAAGGTACTTGTACAACAGGAGAGTTAAGATCCTTTCTTCTCAGTATCAGAAGTTTTTCTTCACCTACACTCATCACGTCGTATTTTTTTGCATTTCTATACTGTTGTTGTGTTTTTGGTTGCTTAAGTACACTCGCAGTTTTAAATTGTTCAATTGAATTTATTACAGCATTTACGCGTTCTTTAGTCCATTCTGGTTTAGTTGTACCGTCAACTCTATTATCGTAAATCTTTCTTAACTCTATGTAAAATTTGTCTTTATCGGAGATAACCTCCAAATTCTCCGATTCTGCTGAAGGTTGAACATCATTCTCTGTCGAATCTGTCATAATTATATGAAAACCAAACCTCCTATTCACACCGTTTCTTAGTTCAAGTCCAATTTTATAGTCCACTTTTAACACAATGACAAACAAAACACCGCTGAACCAATCTCGAAAGCATTGTTGTTGTTGAGTGGTTGACTAAGACTTTTATGATATATGACACTATGTACATCCGTGTAGCACTTTTATTTACCACTTTATTTAAGTCCAAGTAGGTACACTATTTACGATAAAAAACATAACACTTCTGCAATTTAACTCAGACACAAACGTAAACAAATAACGTGCGGCAACAAATGATTGGCATTTAAGACGTCAACCAATCAGAGACGATCTCTTATTGAACGCGCTGACCGACCAATCAGCGTTCTTATTTCATAACAGCCAGCGTTTCGTTTCGCAATATTGCTATAATAACGAGTATTTTCGCAAAAATCCTGACTTTGTCCAGTAAGATTTGATAATTTTTCGCCTATGTCTAATTATCCGCGTTTTCGCAAAACCCCTAGGATTTTCGCGAAGATTCGAAGTATCAAATTATCCTACGACATGTACATTATTTAGAACCTGCAATTCTAAATAAATATATTTATAAGGACTATTTGAAAATAATTAAAAGTATTCTTCATAATACACTCTCGAAAATTACAGCTCATAAAACATATCTGGCCTGTTGGTCTAGTGGTTAGTGACCCTGACTGCTATGCCGGAGGTCGTGGGTTCGATTCCCACCCAGGACAAATGTTTGTGTGATGAGCACGATCATTTGTTCTGTGTCTGGGTGTAATTTATCTATAATATGTATGTATTTAGAAATATATAAGTATGTTTATCAGTTGTCTAGTACCCATAACACAAGCTCTGCTTAGCTTGGGACTAGATGGCGTTGTGTGATAGTTGTGAAATATTATTATTATTTCCTTTATTCATTTCTCTACATATGTTTACATTTTTAAATATTTTATAAAAACAAAAAAGTAAAAAAAAACATTTAAAAATATAAAAATAGTTGTCCGCCGGCGTGGGAGCAGGGTCCAAGCTACCGGTGGTTAGGGTTCCAGAGACAGGAACCTCCTCACAATACGAGCCGTATCAAGGAGTACTGCCTTCTGAATCTGGCCCTTGATCCAACTACCCAACGAGAGCCTCGACAGATGTTCGTCGAGGCTCTTGGCCATCAGGCCATTGGCCGTTACAACAATCGGCACAATGATAGCCGAGCTCACACTCCACATGTCGACAACCTCGCGCGCTAGGTCGATATATTTGATTTGTTTATCTTTCTCAGCCTTCACGAGGTTCTCGTCATGTGGGATGGTAACATCGATTATCATTGCGCGGCGCGCTGATCTGTCTATCACTACTATGTCAGGCTTATTGGCGATAATAGTCCTATCAGTAATGATAGGCAGATCCCAGTACAACGTGACATGGTCTTTCTCGAGAACTGGGTCGGGCACATACTTGTAATACGGTACCTCAGATTCCACAAGTTTGTATTTCAACGCAAGTTGCTGGTGGATGATTCTGGCTACTAGGTTGTGCCTGTGCAAGTACTCGCCGTTAGCAAGACGAGAACAACCAGAGATAATATGTCTAATGGATTCACCTGGACGATGGCATGCCCGACACACGTCAATCGTCCCATCCTTTATAATATGTCTCCGGTAGTTGTTCGTCAAGATAACTTCGTCCATAATCGCACAGACAAAACCTTCAGTTTCCCCGAAGAGGTCACCGAAACGTAGCCAGGATACGGACGCCAGAAAATCTACATCGGGCCCATGAAGGGCCCGGTAGAAGCGTCCATGTAGCTCCTTGCTTTGCCATACCTCCCTGCGGTCTTCGGTACTGAGTATCACAGGTTTGTGCCAGTTCTCTTTAGCCATGGACAGCGGGGTGAGTCCCTTGTCCACTGTGACCACATCTCGGTGCATACCCACTTCCATTTTCAAAAAATATTCTCTGAGACTGCACACCTCACGGTTGTGGAGGGTCTTAGCATTTAAAAAGCCTCGACCCCCGCATTTCCGCGGGATGTACAGCCTCATCACCGATGATCGTGGGTGATGCATCCGATTTGCAGTCAACAGCGTACGGACTCGTCTATCCAAGGCGTCGAGTTCAGTTTGAGTCCATTTGAGTATGCCGAAAGAGTACATTAAAACCGGCATGACCCAACCGTTGAAGGCGCGCACCTTGTTTCCGCCTGAAAGAAGGCTATTTTTTAAAGGTTTTACCTTTTTCAGGCGTCCAAAGAAGCGGTCCCTCAACGATTGTTTCACGTCCGGTACATTAATGCCTAACGCTTCCGACATACCCAAATACTTGTAGGTCTCGGATGAGGAAAGTGATCTAAGGTGTATGGAATCTGAAAGCTGAATCCCTTCAGATTCCATAATCTCCCCTCGCTTTACATGCATGACTGCACATTTGTCCACACCAAATTCCATCCTGATGGCACTACTAAAAGTTTCAGTTACCTTCAGTAGCTCCATCAGTCGCAATTTGTTGGGGGCAAAGAGTTTCAGATCGTCCATGTATAAGAGGTGAGATATGACCTGACCACCTCTCCTCAACCGATAGCCTAGACCTGAATCCTCCAGCAATGTGCTTAAAGGATTCAGAGCTAAGCAGAACCAAAGTGGACTCAAACTGTCGCCCTGGAATATTCCCCGCTTGATCCATACAGGTTCATCATTCGCCTGGATCTGTCGACATCCCGGATAGCGAAGGACTGTTCTCCATTGCCCCATACACGACTCAAGGAAGGTGCATAGGGTTGCATCTATCTTGTACAACTCCAGCACCCTCATGAGCCATGTATGTGGCACCGAGTCGTAGGCCTTCTTATAATCTATCCAGCATGTGGACAGATCCTTGCGGGATCGACGAACCTGTTGGCTAATGGCCATGTCAATGAGGAGTAGCTCCTTAGTACCACGGGACCCGTTCCTACATCCATTTTGAGAGGCGGACATTATTGAGTTACTTTCAATATGTGTATTAATTTTCACTCTCAAAATGGATGTAAGAAGTTTATAAACCGTCGACAAACACGTGATCGGTCTATAATTTTTGGGTTCCGCGGTACTACCAGCCTTATGGAGAAGGTGGGTAACCCCTGTTGTTAGAAACTGTGGTAGCGACCCAGACTCCAAGGAGGACTGGAATTGAGATGCCAGACAAGTGTGTGAACTACTGAACCATTTGAGCCAAAAGTTATGCAGTCCGTCCGGTCCCGGTGATTTCCAGTTCGGTAACGGACGGACTGCTCTTGCCACATCTGATGGCGTTATGGAAATTTGTTCCATTTCAGGAATATTTTCACACACTCGTTCGACATCTCGCATCCAGTCAGCCTCAGCATGACTGACGGGCACCGACCAGATGCTGCGCCAGAATGAACTCGTGGCGTCGTCATCTGGACGGCACAGGTCAGCCATGTTTTGTTCGGGTCGCTCCCAAGCTCTATATACCCACCTCTCATCGCTCCGGAACATGCGGTTCTGCGAGTACCGATCAACCCGTCGCTTATACCGCCGAATACGGCTTGCCCATGCGCAAACTTTTTGCTTCAGGAAGTCGATGCGCTCTGTGACACGGGACATGTAATCTTGAGGACCAATTCCAGTCCCCGAGAATGCCCGTCTCACAAAGCGCATCACACGTGGTCGTGTATTTCCCTCCCTGAAGCAATATAGTTTGCCGATGAGTACCCTGGCCTCGCCGATACGACGCTCAATCCTGCATTGCCAGGCTGGTACAGCTGGTTTTGGTCGATTAGCTCCGTCACTATCCGGGAACTTGACATTAGCCAATCGACATGCCGCAACAGCCCCGCAAAACAGGACTGAATGTGTATCGACAAGATCCTCGCTGCTCTCGAAAAGATTCTTAAGCAGCGAGTTCAAAGCACTCACCAGCGCCCTATTTTTTTTGTGCATGGGTAACCGTGGTAATCGGGGTCTAAGTGTAATGGGAGTTGAGCGGTACTCACGAAGCGCATCCTCCAGTGCGCTCCTCAATCGTTCGTTGCACTGGCTACTTACCGTGGCAACCGTGTCATCCTCCTCCACAACAGGAGCAATATTTTGCTGCGATGGAACTCTGTTAATAAATAATGACGTCGTAGCTGGTGGTGGAGATAAGATGGTACGGTTGCTCAGTACCTCTGAGCGCAGCCTATCAAGTGCGGTGTCGTCCAACATGTGATTACGTTGGATGACCCGCACCTGATCCGAAAGTCGTTGGGCCGAGACGTTAAGGGTTGGTTCAAGTACCTGGAACAGAGACAGCATCCTAACACGGTACGCAGTGAGGTTAGTTCCCCCCTCTGTAGACCCGTAGTATGCGCGCATGACATTCTCATTTATGGACTGAGTCCATCTCATGCGCTGCACACAACCACCGGTAGCGGGGACCCGGCTCGGGGCCGGTTGGCCCCTAGATCCCAAGCTCCTCGGTGGCCGGCGTCTCCCCTGCCGACGTACAGGTGTTGGCGACGTCGGCGGGGAGAAATATTCGCCGCTCGAGCTCGACGCAACTGCCGCTGCCGGTGACGTGGGAGATCCGATGTCCGGTGGCGGCGAGGCGGAACTGAGCGGCGACTCCGGGGATGGTGGGCGTGCGCGTCGGGAAGCGGCTCTCGTTAACATCTCATTTCATTTCAGTTTCATCCGATTTCATTTCATTATATGATTTTTCGTTTCGTGACATCTGTCATAATTCGTTTTTACAATTGGTTTCTAATATTTTGTGGTTTTGGATTTTCATTATTACGAGTTTCTATTAACTTTAGAAAACTCTATTATGTGGAGTGATACAGAACTATTTACGCTTTTTAAATATAATTTCCTTGCAAAAAAGATTCGGAGATTTTCTTAACTTGACTTTTGTTAACGAGTGTTGCCAGTTTATTATTATTATTATTATTATTATATAAAAAAGATTTTACTTGCTATTGGTATGTGACTATGGTCTAGGTCATTCGTTAATATTTTGTATGTTTTAGTCAACCCTATAATCCTTTCGATGTGCACTCTCTTTTTTGCAAGCTCCCTATCTTTTATTACTGTGAGACCAGGCAACTGAGATTTTCCTTTTAGAAAAGCTGGTATCCTCACAGTCACATTTTTGTCAATGAACATGTCTTGTATTGTAAATCCCCTGTCAGCCAGTAAACTGTCACCACTTTGGCATATAGTCATAATATTACTTCGTTTCACCATCTGCCGGTCACTTATTGAGCCTGCATAAGCTTGAGAACAATATGATAATAATCCACCAAGGTGTAGCACCAACTAATATTTTCAGTGTGTTGGCATGTTTGTAACTACTCCAAGACGCTTGTTGTGATTTAGGGTTCTTAGGTTTTTGGACTTTTATTTCTGTTCCATCTAATATCACTCTGAGATTTGTGTCAAAATTTTTGAAGTGTCTAGGCATATAATATTGAACTAATTCTTTAGTGGGCCAAATATCAATTATTTTCCACAACTGATAAATGTAGTTCACCCATGTTATAAAAATATTTGAAAGTGTGCTTTGGCTAACATTGAAAAACTTACTAAGTTCAAAATTACATTTGTTCTGTTTTAACTTCATCATTGTCATGAAAATTGATCCTCCGTGTTCAGGTTAATTACATTATTGCCACAATAACGAATTTTATGCGCCATTGGACTTAGAGTTGAGTAAACTAATTGAAATTTTTTATAGGATTCGAAACCTGTGTAAAACTTTATGGATTTATCATCCTCTTTGTATCTATTAATAGACCCATAAACATACTCGTGGTCAATTTGAGTACTTTTTGATAACATCTTAGGTGCACTGCATACACATGCTTCATCACTGTTTTCTAATGTGTTTACATCTTCTTCGCGACCTATTTCTAATGCTAAGTCTGCTGTTGCATTCATGGAAGTAACACTACTGGTTGAAGGTTGCGGTTCTATGTCAAAACTTTCCTGAAAAAGTTTCTTCTGGCTTCTTTTCTCGTAACGATGCTGTCGTTCGAGGACGGCTGGATTTTCTGGTGTAGCTTCAGTGAAACAGAATACCGATGGTACAGCTGTCTTTTTAAGGAACTTGGCTTGAGGTTCATAATCTGAAATGATAACGAAACCACTAAAGTTAACATTTTTGTTACCTGTCAAGAATGACTCAAAGTAATAAGTAATGCTTAAAAGTACGTAAAATTACTGTATTAGCTCACCTGTATATTTACTTTTCCCGAAATAATCCTTTTCTTTGAAATGCATTGCACACAATCGTGCGGTAACACTTGCCTTGAAGTTTTTAATGCGTGAGGCAGACTCCCATTGTTTTCTACGTTTGCTTTCCTTAGGAAACAAATGCACTCCCCTATTCTTACAATTTAACGCGCTACATTGAGGCATTATTACAATAATTGCGGCAAATAGTGACGATAAACAAAAACGATTGGAGAAATCCATACGATTTGACAGCTCTTATGTCAAAGCAAGGTACAGTCGTGTAAAAGCCCTCTGTCGTGATAAAAAGTTAGTTTTTCTCTCAATTGATAAAGCACCATAATATTAGGTATTTATTAAATATGATAAATTATTTCGGGCACACAAACCGACATCACACTCACACAATTATCCACCACAACTCTTATGTAGGTAATTAATAGTTATCTAACTATGACAACAACAACCAACCAACATTCCAGCCACAGAGCATGTAACTTTATTCCAGCAAGCCAGTCACCATTCGGTTTAGGTAACCATAGACGTAACGTACCTACTTACTTGTACTACTTACTTTATATTTTATGGTCGAGTCGAGGAACATTACTTCTACATACCAGAAAAAAATAAAACATTAAATGAAGAATTCAAATAAATTAAAACATTAGATGAAGTTAAAGTCATTTGAAATATTGAATAGAAAACCAATTTACGAACCTTTCAATATGGGATCTGTTTCCCAAGATTTTGTATACTTTTGTTTATATTTTTTTTGTTAGCGTCTTTTGACATTATTCTTGAAATATTAAAGATTTATCCTATCGAAGTCACAACAAAAACAAATCACAAACACAAATTACAGAGCACAGATTACTATATTAGTAGCCAGAGAGCTGAGAGTCGTAAACAAACAAGAATCTCTTGCTTGACTTGTCGTCAAAGACAAAAAGAATGAAGGTGTGAGTGAATGAGGTGCACCGTAAAGTCGTGGACTTGGTGCGGTGATTGCATAGACTTAAAGTATGGACTGAGCATTATCTGCCTAAAATTGTCATATTCATCATCTAAGCCCCTTCATACATCTATCTCTTTCCTGTACGGACATAGACAATGCCCTTCATTGTTTCTATTTCTTTCTATAGTTTAAGCATTTTTATTTGACATTTGGCAAGGTATGGCTCAGTCCACTCTTTAAGTCTATGGGTGATTGCACCGGGTGATTCAATGGGTGATTCTCGGTATATACCGTCCGCACGGAAGCGCTAAAGGAAATTTGCAATTACATTGACATAAATTACCATAAATTACTCTACCACAGCAAAACAAGATGGTTGAGCCTATTTCCGGCGATAGAGAGAGTTCTTCAGATGTACGAACCTCTAAAACAGTATTTTGCAACGGCTACTGCTGTCCCTATAACAATCAAGAAGTTTTTTCGATGATGAATTGAGCGAAATACATCTGTTTATTGGTGGTGCATTCACTTATGTCAATTTTTCAATCAAGAATCCTGGAGATCGAGACAGAAAGTAATTCAATATTAGATGTTGCCAGAATATTATGTGACACTCAAGAATTGCTATGCTCTCGTGGAAATATAAATTTTATTCCGCTAAAAGTAAGAGAATTACTTGGGAAATGCACCCCAGAAAATCAAGAGGCGTTTCGAGAAGACGTGTGACTTATGTACAGAACTTGTATCCAGTACCTTGATAAATGGACGACACCGCTGTCTGACTTAAAAGTTTTTTGATTGGATTCAGTTAAAAAAGGGCGAACTGATTGGGTTTGAAAAGCTCGTGGATTCAGTTGTATATATGAAAGGCAAAGGAGCTGTTCGATGAAATAACTGCCGTCTATTCATTTTTATCCCAACAAGACGATGCATTTTTCAGTATGATGCTGCATAAAATATGGGTTACCATTTTTAAAAACTTCACAATCGCCAGACTGCGAGTTCTATTGGGTATTTGCGAGTTTATTTTTGCTATCCAAGCTCAACACGCAAGTGTGGAAAGAGTGTTTTCTCTAATGGGAGCACAATGGACAAAAGAGCGAAACAGATTGTCTGTTCCCTCGGTTAGATCATTGATGATGATTCAATACAACCTTAAAGATATGAGCTGCGAAGAATTCTACAAGAAAAGTTTGAATGAACGGGAGCTGCTCCGTCAAGTATCTGGCGCTGAAAAATATAAAAATTAATATACCAAAAACTAGCGTTAAGTTTGATTATTTTACGTTAAATTATTTTGTTTTAAAGAAAATATTTTTTGTTTGAAGTAGTTGATTGTTTGCATATTAACTGCAATAGTTTAAAGAAGATTTATATTTTGATAGTTTGAAGTTAATAACTAATAAAGACTTATTTGGTATTACTTCTACAAGTTTTATTATTCGTATTCCATCTAAGCCAGAAAATCCGGACAAATTAAAGAGCCGGACAAAGTCTGGACAAAAGTCTAGAAGTCCGGACATGTCCGGACAAATCCGGACGGATGGTAACCCTACTTGGGGCAGCAACGACATTATTTAGTTGTGATGTAACAGTGCGTGCGGTGGGTTGTGCTTGTGAAGAACGACATTTTATACGTAACAAAGCTCTTGCTGGTAAGTTAAGTACAACTGATTTGAAAATGTTTTTTATGAATAACGTGTTTAGTATAAATGTGTCGTTAATGCCGATTATATTTGAATAAATTAGAGCACGCATATTTGGTGTTATGACGATATTGCTGAGAGAATTAACAACCATTGGAGTATTATTACGAATTATGACGTTGTTGTTAACAAAAGAAACCATTAATTAAACATATCTACACTTTAAAATAATTTGCCTTATTTATGGTAAATGTTGCAACATTTCGTAATAAAACGTTTTAGACAATAATTCCAAACACGTTTTCTCATTTATGTATTTTTCTTAAAACTTTTTTTTGCATTTTTAGGTAACAATGGCGTTTTCAAGTACCTCAAGAGGCAAAAAAATAGTAGCATTGATTGACAAGCATAATAATTCGCCCAATGAAGTGGTTACGCCTGATGAAACCAGTGTGTACCTACCTACTTTTGGTTTCTTTTTTGATTAAATTTTTATCCCCGCGTATCCATTATAAAATTAACTTAATACTTTTCAGGCAATAACGAAGCTAACCAAACATCACACGAGATGAGAAATTTGTCAAATGAGTGTAATTCTTCTTCCAGCTCGTCATCTGATTCGGATTCATCAGCTGATTCAGATTCGTCAGATGACACGTTTATTGAAGGTATTATTGTAGTGAATCGAATTTGCTAATAAAATCTTAAATTAAATACTTATTATGTTTACTTGTTTTGCAGATAGTGACGATTCTGTAAAAGATCCGATGTACATACCATCTGAGCCACTTCTTCAGCAGAATAGTGCGGAGTTGATAGAGACAATTGAGGATTTAATTTCAGTACCGTCTACTTCAACGGCAGATATACTCATTACTATTTCCGAACCATGTCCTCTGCAGCGTAGTGCTGAGTTGCCTGTTGAGCAGACAAGTGAGGATTCCATTGCTACTAACAATTTGGATAGCATAATTCCATTGCCATTAACTTCAATGGAAAATAGGAACATAACTTCGTCTCCTGCAAGTCCAAAGGCAAAACAAGGAAGAAAACGCAAACGGAATGAAGCAAATTGGATTCGAAATGTGAAGAAAATGCTGCGGAATACTGGACAAGCTTATAAAACTGCTGGCAATAAAATAAAAGAAGAGAGAAAAATGAAAGAGCCATGCGGAGAAAAATGCCGGTTACAGTGTAAATCTAAACTATCTGAAGACGAAAGAAAGTTATTATTTCGTCGGCTTACTGCAAGAACTCATTAACTGCAAAAAATCACTAAATGCGTTTTTATGTATAGTGGACTTCTTTTGACCCATTCTACAAAATGCAAAAACTCACAAAATTCTATCTAGTCAATTTTAGGCGTTACAGCCTTTGCATTAAATCGATAACTGCAACTTTGTAAATCAGACATTTACAAAAAATCACTAAGCTGCAATTTATAAATGACAATATTTAAGATTTCCCTAAAATCATTAATTGTATTTAGTCACTTTTTTATTTTGTCGATCCCATAATTTAATTAACATCAGTTAATAGAATATACTAACTTCTTGCAAGTTACGTGGATCCTCGATTGTAGGTTGGTCACGGTTTGGTAAAATACGACAAAACAGCTTGTCTAAGGAACGCGGGACAAAAGGACGAACGCGGGTGGTGAGGGGGGTTTGCGCGGGGCGAAAAAGATTTTAACGTGAGCGCTCCGCTCGCACACTGCACAGCGCAGCATCGCAGCGAGATACGTTGAACACCACGCGTTTTTTGTGAAGTTAATGAGTCTTTGGTGTGTGTTGGGTCAGGCGCTCTTCAATTATGCGACGAATAGATGTAGAACAGATTTATTTAATTTTTACAATAGTTTTTAGACTTCAGTTATTGGTATCGAATAATAACGTTGTGGAATGGAATGGTGAACCGACTACCATCATTCGTAATTTTTGCTGGAGTGAATGTTGAATGAAATCTTGTGGCCGCGTAGAACGACGACTCAACGACTGAACTGAAGATTGCTTTCTCCGCCGACCAATCAGAGACAGGCTTCGCTCCGTTCTCGCTCTCAATGTTCTCCGTTGCAGATTAAAGATGGCGTGTGTATGTGTTACGCGTTCTGTTCTCCGTTAATAGATGGCGTTACCCATTCGCGTTAACAATGAGTTTTGACAAAATGCAGCGAAATAAATGTTTTAAACCAGGACGAGGAAGCAAGATGTTAGAGCAATTGAACCAAAATAAGGAGAATAATAATATTAATATTATTGTAGAGGAAGATTCTACGGATTAAGTAAGTTATCTTTCCATTTACTTTGGATTTATATTGCCATTAAAATATCTAGGACGTTTTTTCTTGCGGCCTGCTATGTAACTTACCTTCACGCCTGTTCAGCTCCTTATTTAGCAATCGTTTCTATCTGCTTTTTTACATGCATGATGGTTTTCCAGTCATGGCATGTCGACTGAAACGACCGAGGTAATAATACCTACATGCTATTGAATGTAGGTCAAAAAAGGACAGTGTTTATCTTATGTCTTTGGTGGTGGTTTTGTTATATCTAGGTATTTTTGTTGACAGAATTTACTACCTCCAGCAAAAGCACGGTGTGAGGCAGAAGACCGCGATGCATAATCACGAAAGGTTTCAAGTGAGGATTCATTGTCGAATGTAAGATTTTTATTTATGTGCTGGTTCATAATAATTATGCATGTAATAATTTAATTATATCGCTCCCTCGGAGATCGATGTAAAGTGAGTGCATGCAATTTATACTTATCTTTTGCATAATATATCTACCTATAGCAATCGCCCGTCTTTCAGGGAAGGTTGGCGAAGATTAGGTATCTCAGTTATAAGTGACATTATCGAAAATACGCCATCTCCACGGCCAATTGCCCGCAACATAGTTCAACCAATAAGTACAACGGTACTATCGTTTCACGAAAGCGACAGCGAAGTCTTAGAAACTAATGATATCTTCAAAGTGCTGGCCGATGTAAGAACTTTCATAGATATGCCATTTTATAACTTATTTTGATTTAAAATGGATTAATAGAACTAAATGGAACGTCATTTATTTAGTACATTTAGTACTTAAAGCTTAAAATGCAATTAAAATTGTCATTTATCTTCTCTCTTCCAGATAGACAATGTTTCTGAATTCAATCATTTCTTGAGATTTGTACAAAGGGATGCCGCTTGTTTAAGTATTAAAAACCTCTTTATTACTGAACTAGAAGAAAAAACAATAGCATCTGTATGTCAGAAAATATGTATGTCTTTTTGATCTCAATTAATGGAGAAGTAAAAATTATATTTTCTTTGTTGTTTTGCGATGAGCCCTAAGTGCAGTAAAAAACCCATACAGTCTATACTAAAACACCGCTATATAAGATAATCTGTAATACGGGCCTAAGTACACCAACAATGTATGCAATAATACTGAATTAACATTCTAATAAATAAGTTAGTAAACTATACCTGAACTACAAGATGCAATTTCTTTTGAACTTGATGGCTCTTCAACTATAGTACTTTCTTCAAATTGCTTTTCACGCTCTCCAAGAATCTCTTCAACAATCATCATCCTTCGTTTTTTAGCTATATAGGGTCGCTCCGTTGTGTTAGATGTGTGTGTTTTCCTGCCTGGTTGGCAAGTAAATTTTGTGGGCATACATCCTGGTTTCATACGTACTTGCAATACCGACCCCATCACATGGTATTCCATAAAATTTTCCATGTCATTTGGCAAATGAAAAATGCAAAGTTAACAATTAAAATTGATAATAAGAATGATAACCAAGACTAACACAAACATAACCTCAATAAATGACTAGTTATTCCATAGCCTCTACTTTCAACTATTTCACGTCAAACAAACATATACAGGGTGATTTGTTATTCGATGCGGTCCTTGAAATGGATGATACTAGACCTTATTTGCAACAATTTTAACCCCGACAATATGGGGTCTAAACTGACTGGTTTTAGAGATATCGAACTTTAAAGATTTTTCGAAAAATTTCCACCTCTCCCTCATTAAGTGCTTATTGTTAGAAATTAACGATAGTCGCCACTTAGAATTTATGCTTTTCTGATAGAATATGAACGACTGAATCTAGTGAATACAAGTTTGTTATAAAAATAATCATATCTTGGGAAATTAAGTGTCATAAAGTTTCTGTTTTGTAGATTTCTGAAAACTTTCCTTGTCTTTCAAAGCATGTTTTTCAAAATAAATGTATGACACTTGGTGTACAAATTACAGAAAAAACTTCCTTGTCTCATCACCTTTCTAAAATGGTGCCACAGTATCCACTTTTAGTTAGTGTCTTACCAGAAAATTAGGGTTGTTACTGACAAAGTAGTAAATCAAAGAAAATCGGTTATAATGTTTTTTCGACCCAACATTTTTTTTCTGTGGTTTTTGTCCAAACTGCTGTCTGATATTAGCTTTTTGAGTCAATGCGCTTAATTTTGGTCGATCACATCAAGCAAAATCGGTCTTTATCTGGAGTATTTTTACCTGTCCTACAAGTAGGGTGACCCAACTTTTATGCACGCCAGTTTAGTTTTTTTTTTTGCGAAACCAGAGCTTATAAACATTCCATCATTGTACGAGTACATTTGTTTCAAGTAGCTGTTTCAAATGAAAGAAAATTGATGGTTTGACTATCTGGTCCATAGGTAAAAATACTCCAGATAAAGACCAATTTTGCTTGATGCGATCGACCAAAATTAAGCGCATTGACTCAAAAAGCTAATATCAGATAGCAGTTTGGACAAAAACCACAGAAAAAAAATGTTGGGTCGAAAAAACATTATAACCGATTTTCTTCGATTTACTACTTTGTCAGTAACAACCCTAATTTTCTGGTAAGACACTAACTAAAAGTGGATACTGTGGCACCATTTTAGAAAGGTGATGAGACAAGGAAGTTTTTTCTGTAATTTGTACACTAAGTGTCGTACATTTATTTTGAAAAATATGCTTTGAAAGACAAGGAAAGTTTTCAGAAATCTTCAAAACAGAAACTTTATGACACTTAATTTCCCAAGATATGATTATTTTTATAACAAACTTGTATTCACTAGATTCAGTCGTTCATATTCTATCAGAAAAGCATAAATTCTAAGTGGTGACTATCGTTAATTTCTAACAATAAGCACTTAATGAAGGAGAGGTGGAAATTTTTCGAAAAATCTTTAAAGTTCGATATCTCTAAAACCAGTCAGTTTAGACCCCATATTGTCGGGGTTAAAATTGTTGCAAATAAGGTCTAGTATCATCCATTTCAAGGACCGCATCGAATAACAAATCACCCTGTATAATAAGTTAAAAATCTATCAATACATGATAACATACTCACATCAAAGTGATCTTCACAGAAATAAAGTGGCGAATTTGTCTTTACATCGTTCGGGTTTCGCCGTGCAAGCTTTAACCATTTATCTCTTATTATTTTCTTGCATGGGACATGTACAAACACCTTGTTGGTGTCGTTATTGATGTATTTTTGCACTGAGGCACTGCACACCACTTATAAACTTTAGAATTCATTTTTAACACAAAAAATACGCAGTGTTTGTTTACTTTGCTGTCTAGCTGCGCGTAAACAAATTTGACGTTTACGTAAGTATGACGTCACACACGACGCCATGTCACGGCGAGCTGTTTTCGCGCAATATTTAAAAATGATTATAAAAATGGCTTTAAACTTCCAAAATCTTAAGTTTATTACCGAAATAAAGGTTTTGTTGTAAACTTTAGATGGTTATCTGCATTACGGAAGAGGATTTCAAAATCTTTCGCCTTGCCTATTATGGAAAAATGTTTCGGCTGTGGATTTCCCACCAGTTTAATCCATAAACCATACCACTTTATTGTATCTGATAATACAAAAGTGAAGAATTTAATAAATGTTGATTTTTTTGGTGTCAGCAATGTACATTTCATACCATATATGATCACTACTGCGAAGATGAATGTGATTATTGTAACTAATTTTTAATACGTGGGTACTGCATTTTTCAATACCGGCAACGGTTATAATGTACCTGATATTTTGCTGTAGTATGTAGGATATTTTGTTCACGTCGTAATTTATATTGAACAATTACATTTTCAATGATATTTTTTTTTGTTTCAAAGATGCCACTTACGCCAGCCGAGAGAATGAAAAGATATCGGGAAAAATTAAAGAAAGGCCCCGAAAGGTATGAAGAGTATAAGAAAAAGGATTTAAATAGAATAAAATTAAGGAATAAAAAAATAACGGAATTATCAGAAGAAGAAAAGTTAGATCAAACGAAAAAATGGAGAGAACAGAAAAAAAAGCGGAAAGCGAGAAAGGCTGACATTGAAAATACCAAAAGTAAGAATAAAGAACCTACATCCTCCGAAGCGCCTTCCAGCAAATGTATGAATAAAAACCATTTAATTACTATTAGAAAATTGCGGCGACTTTACAAAACTGCGATCAATAAGAATAAAGTGTTGAATAATAGAATACAGAAAGCAAGAAAGAAAATTTATCGTTTGAAGATAGCAAATAGGAAACAGACAATTTGAATGATAAAATAATGAAAATGCAAGCAAGAGAAGAAGTTATGGAAAGTGCTCTACGCTCAGCTTATAATAAATCGAGAAGCCAAGCAGATAAACGAGTATTCAAGTGTGTTGCTAATACCGTTGCAGTGAAGAACAATAGGTGTAAATCATACGTTGCAAAACTCTTAGGATTACGTGGGCGCGTAAGAGTACTAAAACCGGTTCAAAAACGACAAAAAGGTAAGGATTGCAGAAGAGTTAAAATTATTTTTTATACGTGATGATATAAGTCGTAGCACAAGTGGAAAGAAAGAGTGTAAAACTGTTAGTAAACAAAAGCATCAAATTCGATATCTTATTGATAAACTACACACATCAAAAGTGTCTAGGGATCAACATATATTTTTGCAATAACTTTTCTCCTGATTGATATTAATTAAAATTTTCTTTAAGGATTCATCAAATAAAGTGTTTTCGTTTATCACAGTAACGATAAACCAAGTCACCTTTGCATTAATAAAGAAATTTGCCATTTTCCTAATAGAGGGATTTTTGACATTTGAACCACTAACACAAAAGTTCGAAAAAAAGACTGAAATAACAGTTTTCTTTAAAATTTTATTGGGTAACTTAAACAATTAATAATCCGTGTTTCTACCGCGAACACTAACAACACAAGAACATCGGTTTGGCATACTCAAAATGAGTTCATCCAAATCACGCTGTGGAATGGCCGCCCATGTTCGTTGCAACAACAAAAAAAGGTCTTCTTGCGACTGGATACCCTCCATATTCGGCAGAGCTCTTCTCTGTAGCATATCCCATGCATGCTCAATCGGATTCAAGTCTGGCGACTGAGCAGGCCAGGGCAGGACATTGATGTTAGCTGCGGCGAGAGTCTGTCTTACAACTCTTGCGGTGTGCGGTCGTGCATTATCATGCATTAACTGAAATAAGGGACCGATTTGCACTTGTAGAGGAACGATGACGTCTGATACAATCGTCTCAGCATAAATTTGAGCGTTAAGGTTGCCTCTGATCCAAATCAACTCAGTTCTTCCGCCGATCCAAATACCCGCCCATACCATGATGGTTCCACCACTATAAGGATGGACTTCCTGGCAGGATTTTAATCGCTGTTGGCGTCCAGGGGTTCTCCAGTGTCGTATACGTCTTGTATCCGGTCTCATACCGAAACGAGACTCATCAGAAAAGCACACGAAACGCCATTGTTCTTCTGCCCAATTTCTGTGTTCAAGAGCCCATTGATATCGAATCCTACGATTGTGCATTGCTATAGGTGGTACCCGTAGCGGTCTTCGGGAATGAAGGTTCACTTCATGCAAGCGGTTTCTGACTGTTTGGTCGCTAATTAAGTTCCCTGAAGAGTGATGAAGCCTCACGGCTAACATCATGGCGGTTATTGTTGGAGCTCTTCGAGTTAAGATTTGAATGTATCGGTCTTGTCTCCGTGTGGTGCAGCGATACCGTCCTCCATGGCGCTCAGCCACGGTACCAGTGCTTCGGTAACGTGTCCAAAGTCGACTGATAACACTCTGACTTGTATTCAGAGCTAAAGCCACAGTACGTTGCCGGGAACCAGCTTCTATCATTCCCACGGCTCTGAGCATTTCTTCCCTGCTTAAATGACGTCGCCGCTCCATAATAACGTTGGTTTTAATCAGTAGTAGGGAAACAGTAGCACTAATAATGTCTTCAATGCGTTGTATGTTTTTATAGGGAAAATATTGACAGCTGATTTTCATCTTTTACTCGAATTTGATTCACAGTTCCTGATTCAAATTATGAAATGCACCAAAAAGGATCCATATAAATTTATAAAATCATAAATTTATTACAAAGCCACATTTCAATCTCAAGAAATCCGCATAAAAATGCTTGATTCCTAGACACTTTTGATGTGTGTATTTAACTTAATTTATAAGAATGAGGGAGGAAGATTTATTTTCACTACTTTTTTTTAGATATAAACCAGCATATGTACTTTCTCCTAATATTCACAACCGTGACATCTGCTTATGCGTAAAACACAGCAATATGGAGATTATGTTTTTAAGCATATTCAGAAACGGTGCGTTTTCTAAAAATATTAAGTATATCAGTGACATCATTTCTAAATTGTCTTGCGATCCAAGTTCCTACGATTGCATGTATGGGGAAGATGCACAATTTGTAAAAATGTTAAATTGGTTTATGCTTTAAAAGGAGAGGCACTGCTTAACACGTTGAACGCCATGGCAGACACCATTTATCTGCCAGTGTGTATTCTCAGTGGGCTTCATGAAATATTAAAAAACAGTCAAAATTTGTTAACATATTTTTCCGGTTTAATTGTATGAAAAATGGGTATAATCTAATATGAAATAAATACAATAGCGAAAAATAGTAAATATAGAGAAAAAATAGCTGGCAGTCACCATTATCTGCCATGGCCCAGCCAAAGCACTATTCGTTATTTCAGTGGAGGGGGCCACGCGGGTCACCTTGTCAACCACCCCCCGCACCCGCGCGTAAGCGCTGCGCTTGCTCTCGCTACTACTCAGTGGCAAAAGTCGTACGCTAAAGTGCGGACCGTTTCGCGCGCTCTGTAATTTGTAATTATACCTACATACGTATTCAGTATTCGTTACTAATACTCCTACTATTACTAATAAACATGGAAGACTTGGATTTTGATATAACCGCTGAACATCTGATGCAACTGGACAATATTGAAATATCATTACTAAATAATAGTTTTATAATGCCGAGTTCAGATGACGAGTGTAGTGATATAATTCAACCCCTAAGACGAAAGTGCCGCCGAATTATATTATCAACTAGCGAAGACAGCGATGCCGAAAACGTTCCGCCCTGCCCCAGTAATAATACAAGCCCTTCGAACATCTGGACAGAGGTTCAAGGTAATCAACGCCGTATTATTCCGTTTACAGACATTTCTGGTCCCGCACCCCATATAAAGTGTATGCATGGAATGACTCCTGCGCAATGTTTTTCGCTTTTTTTGACTGATAACATATTGCAACTAATAGTCGATGCCACTAATGAATATGCAATTAAAGAAATAACACAATTACCTGAAGCTTCTAAATTTGCACGGGTTCGTAGATGGACACCCACTAACCCTGCTGAGTTGAAATGTTTTTTTGGCTTGATTTTATTTATGGGCTTGGTGAGGCTACCTAAATTAGCTGATTATTGGTGTAAGGACGACATGATTAGCCATCCATTTCCAAAGACCATTATGTCTCGTAATCGTTTCGAGCTGTTGCTGCAAATGTTACACTTTTCAGAAAATGACAATGAACATAAATCAGACCGACTGCATCGTGTCCGCAAGCTGTATGATGAAGTAAATAAAGTATTTCAGGAAAACTTTTCGCCAACAGAAAACCTGTGTATAGACGAAAGCATGGTCCCTTTCCGTGGGAGAATTATTTTCAGACAATACAATAAACAAAAGAGGCATAAATACGGGATTAAAGAATTTAAACTATGTACCATACCGGGCTATACTTATAAAGTAAAAGTATACGCGGGGAAAAATGATGATGTTCATAACACACCCACAAATGTTGTGATGTCTTTATGTGAAGATCGTTTTGAAAGAGGGCATACATTATTTACGGACAACTGGTACACAAGCATTACATTAGCCAGACAATTATTACAAAGAGAAATGCATCTCGTCGGCACCGTAAGAAAAAATCGTAAAGGTTTACCAAAAGAGGTCATTGATGCCAAACTTAAGCGTGGAGAGTATAAAGCTGCAGAGAGTAACGACGGAATAACGTGTTTAAAATGGAAGGACAAGAGGGATGTGTATGTTCTATCCACTAAACATACTGATCGATTTGTTAATATTCAACAGCGTGGGAAAACTATACGGAAGCCAAAAATAATTGTTGATTACAATATGGCAAAGGGTGCGGTAGACCTCTCTGATCAATTAGCGTCTTATTCGACTCCACTACGAAAATCTGTCAAATGGTATAAGAAGCTTGCCATTAATTTACTACTAAACACTACAGTGATAAATGCTCTAATTTTGTATCAGTCAGTCACAAAGAAAACTATTCAAATAGTAGATTTTAGAAAGGAAATTGTACAACAATTCTGCCAAACAGAGAGCGAGGAGTATCGACTTCGTGAGGTGCCTAAACGGTTGAAGCATCAATTGTCTAAAAAAGATGGCAAATCTAAAAGTACCCGACGTTTGTGCTCTGGATGCTATAAGCAAAATGTCATTTTGATGGGCCGACAATATGCTAGAAATAAAACCAAGAAAGTCAACACATTTTGTGAAACCTGCCCTTGTAAGCCGTTCATGTGTTTTGATTGTTTTAATAGATTACATAAAGTTTAGAACTTATGTCTATTTCATGGGCCGACAATATGCTAGAAATAAAACCAAGTAAGTCAGTATATTTTGTGAAACCTGCCCTTATAAGCCGTCCATTTGTTTTGATTGTTTTTTTTTTTCATTTTTATTATGTATAATTAAGAAAGAAGTCATTTAATTTGTTTGATCTCCAATTTTAAGTCATAGCGTAGAGTACTGTATTTTTTATTTTATAATAAAGGTATTTTTCTAATATTTGGCATGCTTAATTTTATACCCCAATGATGTAAATAATTAAAATCATAACTGTATGACACAATTTATTTAACTAAAAGTCATCCGTATAAATGTTAAACCAGAAATGTCAGAGAAAAAATGTGTCGGGTCCGTCAGGTCCCAAATATCTCAAAGACTTGTAAGATTTTTGCCGCGCTAAGGCGCGAGGTTTGTTCTACAGCGCCCCGCGGGTCACTGCGAATAGCGTTCACAAACTTATTTATGTCTGCCAGCCCAGTAAAGACATTTTAACGCAGATCGTACTGGCAGTCAAACCGTGTCTGCCGCGGCCCGATGGACCCGGCTCATTGTCAGCCATACGGTGTCTGCCATGGCCCATAGGGCGAAGGCGTATTTTTTTTTGGGCGTTCAACGTGTTAAAAGACTTTACTGGGAACAATGGTGTTCGGTATTGTTTGATACACTTCACTATTTTCATCGTATTCGTTAGTCAGTGACATGTCCCATCCCTAATCCTTCCCTCCGGAACTCACGTCACTTCGCTTCATAACGCTCGATTGCAATGGCGCGCGCGCAATAGAAGAAAATCGTTTTAAATAAGTTATTGGCCAAATCTAACTCTAAACTAGTGTTTTTCGCAATTAATATAACATTTGTGAAGTGTAATTGCTGTGGTGGACGCTCAAACAACCCTCAAGGACAATATTTGGTGTTTTGTTACCGCGTGCACGCGGAAGAAGATTCCGCCAACCGCCATCAAGAACTTTATAAAGGTGAAAACTGGACAATCGTAAGTGTTTTGCAATCCTGTCACGCCCTAAACCCCTTTTCTGTTGTTCACTGACTAAAATACGCTATATCAATTCCTTGCAGCTAGCCATCAACCCCCTTTTTGAGGCAATCATTGAAAATACCTACTCTCGAAATTTAATTCTCACAATACAGTCCACTCAGGTGAATATTTTATTCATCTTTAAAATCAAGCGTCCGTTTCAATAACCGACCTTTTTTATTTTACCCTTTTCGCTAATTCATCACCATATTTTTGGTCCAATCGAACCGGATAATTCTAGTACATATTTTCGTATTTAAAATTCGTATTTCGTACAAATACCTACTCAATCAGATCACATCTCTGTTGAATTCTATTGCTGCAGTAGGTATTCAGTGTTGTGCTGGCTGAGCATAAATTTGTAGCTGATTATTACAGATTTACGTATTCAATATCGTAGGTACTAGGTAATACACACATTATCTAGGAAAATATACCTACTTAGTCGGTGTTATAAGTACAAGTAGTATTGGTCAATTAACTACCTACCTACTCTTAATAAAAGTTGTCTACTTAGTTCGTTCATTGTTCGTATATAGTCGAAAAAGCGCGCGCCGATATATACGTAGGCACCTACCTACCTACATAAACAAGCCGTGGCCGCTACTTGCCACTCGTTTCGTTTATTCGTTGATTCTTTTGTTTGTATAATTGTGTCTTGAACGTCGTTTATTTATTTCGTTCGTTTATTCGTAAAACTATTAGGTTTACTCATACATAATATTCGTCCTAGTACATACCTATAAGTCGTTAAGGTTGTGTATTCAGGAGCCCTATTCGGGGGCATCTCGTTGTTCGTATTGAGTAGCCTAGTAACTACTTATTGGTGTTTTTTTGCACACATACCTACCTACAAAGGGTAAGTGTGAAAAGCCCCATTCGTTGTTGTCGCATACTTATCGTTGTCGTTTACTTTCGTTACTCTCGCGTTGGAAATAGGTAAATTGTTTACTCATTTCATTAACTTAAACGGCAAGACACAATTACGCATTTCTTTAACTATGTCACCTTTTTAGTTTACACATTCGCATTTTACTTATTGGTTTTAATCATGTCGAGCGACGACAATAAAAATAAATTAACCTTATTACAAGCTAAACGTAATGCACATTTCGAACGTATGCAAAATACACTCGGTTCCAAAAATAACGGGTCAGTCACATAAACCCGAATATCTCCCGAACTACGTATGCCATCCTAATGAAACGAAGACTGTTCAATTGAGAATTTAATTATACAGATAAAAAATAAAATAAAACTTAGTTGCACCCACAATATCAATCTCTAAATTAAAAAAAAAAAACTAAAGTAGTCATATTTTTCTTAAGATTACATTTTTTTTATGATTGTTTTTTGCTGTTTTTCATCACTTTCTTCATTTAATACTTTGTATTGCCTCCATGAGCTCTTCTGACAGCTTCCAGGCGATTAGGCATGCTGTACACCAAATTTCGGAGCCGGTGCTGAGGAATACCTTCCCATTCCTCCACCAGTGCTTGTTTGAGCTCGGGAAGCGTAATTGGTGGGGGGTTTCGACCTTTCACGCTTCTCTGAAGCTCGTCCCAGGCGTGCTCGATGGGGTTTAAGTCCGGGCTTTGCGCTGGCCACTGCATGAGTTCGATACCGACCTCTTCAAGGTAGATATTCGCGCTGCAATATTTTCGGCGTCAGTTCGTTCCCCCGCCACCCGCGCCAGTGCAACTGACGGCGTGTAAATATGCCCAAGTCAGTCGCTGCCGCTCTGTTTTATGCTGACCACGCTTTCTCGCACTGCATCACAAAATGGCGGGAAAACTTAGCGACACGGAAAACTTAAAACTTGTTCAAGTATACCGAGATAATAAATGCCTGTCAAATCGCAAAATTATAGAAATAAAGAAGTGCGTGCAACAGTATTGCTCCAACTTTGATTTTTTGTGGTTTTTGAGAATTCATTTTTCCGCACTGACTTTATGAACGTGTGTACACTAAAAGAATATCCTCGACTACTGACGAAATACTGACTGCGTATAAATAGTATGTAACTCTTACTGAAAATGACGGTTGGGATATGAATGTCGCGGACACTCTAAATGAATCTACCGTATCTGATGCGACAGATAAAAAGTTCAGCTTCCAAGTTACAGATGACCAAAATTACATGATCCCTGAGGAACATAAATCTGAAAAGATATATGCTCCTATAAAAATAATACCTTCAAAAGAAACACAAATCAACGATGGAATAATAGTGCATGACAGTCTTACGACGAACGCAACTCATAGTAACGTGTGCAATACAGTTAATTCGTCTCATAACCCACGGAAGAGACCGGCTTCTACTATTTCTACAAAAAGTGTAGTAACGAAAAATTATTCTGATGGTAAAGAAAACAACCCTCAAAATAAAAACCCTTCTATTAAGGTGGATGCTCCAGGGTAGCCCGCAAAATTCAAATTTTACTTTTTATGTTATTTTTTTGGTCCTGCTGCTTTATGAACTTAGAGCTTTGTATTGATGATTATGTTGGTTATAATTCTGTAACTACATACGTCTTACAGTCGCGAATAATATTTTAATCAACATACAACCTAGCACTGGCTTGCAAATTGCCACTCATGAGAGAGTGCAATTTGCAACAAGTAATATACTTTGCAAAATATGTTTAAGTGCACATTCAGGCAAATGTAAATTTCATTCCCGATGCAAAGAGTGCAAGCAAGAACACAACACTCTATTGCATCACGATCCTTCTGCAAACGCACTTCCTGTCACATCATTGACAGGCAATACTACTAATGATGTACTTCTTCCCACAGCAAAAATCAAGATTGTTGCCCATAATGGGTCAGAGCTGCAAGTCAAGGCTCTGCTTGACAGTGGGTCGCAACTGTCATTTGTCACAAGTTCACTTGTGCAAGTTCTAGGTTTGGAACCAAAGCAAATTGATATTGATATTATTTATATGAATTTTGTATATTAACAGGTCATACAACTGGAAAAGTTTGGATGGATGCAACAATAGAATCTTCCAAACAAGCGTTTTCTAAAGGTTTGACTACAGGCCTAAAGGACCCAACCGGCAAAGGTCGACGCGACTCGAAGTGATGAAGGTTTTGTAGAAGCCGGTTTACTTATGTTTGAATCGAAGAAAAATAGTATGGACTATCATGAAGAATATAGTATTTATGTATACTTACATACATTATGGGCTACTATGGGCCACGATGCCAGATATTTTTTTTTTTTTTTTTATTGTCATCCTATTTATGATCCATTTATTAATCAAATGTGTCTTCTTGATAATTTACTTGTGACACTTACGACAAATGTCAAACTGTCAGTTTATTTTTCTGTCTAGCTTAGTCTATGATGCTACTTTTTGGTTTATATAATTTAGTTTATTTTTATCAAATTGATTTCGCTCAAATATTGTATTAATTCTAATTGGACACCATGGCCTGTCCTGCAGCCGTAGTGCGGGCCGTTTTGCGCGGCACGCGAACATAAACGACATTATTCGACGAGCTCTTGTTACCGTCGGCGTTCCAGCTGTTTTAGAACCCAACGGCTTGGCACGCGACGATGGCAAAAGACCGGACGGTATGTCTTTGTTTCCTTGGAAGATGGGTAGGCCTCTAGTGTGGGACGCAACCTGTGTCGATACTCTTGCGCCATCCCATCTTCCAAGTTCATCGTGCTCTGCTGGCGCTGCTGCTGCGGTTGCTGAAAACCTCAAGCGGCGTAAATATAGTAACCTGAGTAGTAACTATATTTTTGAGCCGTTTGGGGTTGAAACTATAGGGCCATGGGGTCCGAGTGCTCACAGACTCTTCAGAGACATTTCGAAAAGACTTGTTGACGCTTCCCGTGACCCAAGAGCTGGCTTTTACCTTGGTCAGAGGCTAAGTATAGCCATACAAAGAGGCAACGCCGCCAGTCTCTTGGGCACATTACCAGCTGACAGCTTTGAGGATGAGTTTTTCGATGCTCTATAATAGTGTAATTTATTTAATTGGTTTTATGTCATAGTTTTTTATTTTGTAAATATTTAGGTTTAATTAATGTATTTTAGTTTTAATTTTAATTTTATTATTAGGCTTAAATCATTAATATAATTTAATTTCATTCTAATTTAATTTTTATATTATGATTGTACTAAATAACTTAATTCTAAATTTTACTTATGAAATTTACGCACACGACTCCTTCGTGTCCTCCTTATATTTGGAAATAGAAAAGAAGACTGATTTTGAAAACTGATGGGTATAAAAGCAGAGGCCGTTGGCAGAAGATTGATTCTATCTCAGACTTTTGTCCAATGAACAGTCTCATCTCAGCCCTTTGTGGAGTCGGATTCTATCGCAGTCTGTTGAGTAGTGAACACTCTATCTCAGCTTTTTGTGCAGTGAAGACTCTATCTTAGTCTTTGTGCAGACGTCAGTCTACCTTAGTCTTCTTGGCAGAACACTGTAACTTGCTTGAGTCTATCTCAGCCTTTGTGGAGTCGGCGTTTTGACTCGGCCCTTTGTGCAGTCGACGGTCTACTTCTGTCTTCTCTCTACCTGTTGGGGCCACTTCCTGCTGCGGTCCTACCTGTTGGGGTCACTGCCTGCTGCGGTCCTGCCTGTTGAGGCCACTACCTGCTGCTGCTGCGGTCCTACCTGTGGAAGCCTCTACCTGCTATAGTGTGTGACTATTTCGAACTATGTTTGTGTAAAGTTATATTTATTATACGCAATAACGCCTGCGTCACGTCTTCGCAAAGATATTTTTAAAGAAACGAAAAATTCAGTTGCGAGCAGGGTTCGATCCTGAACGTGTAAACAGCGTTCGAAAAACAAGGGAACGAGAAATTCAGCTTTGTGAGTAGTGGTTGCGATGGCCGAGTGGTTAAGGCGTCTGGAGTACCTATCCAGAAGACGCAGGATCGAACCCTGCTCGCAACTGAATTTTTCGTTTCTTTAAAAATATCTTTATGCTTGTGTAGTGCTGAACTGTTTTTATCTTTCTTGTATTTTTTATTCTAAAATATTTATCTTGTAAATAAACTGTTACAAGAAATGAACTCGGAGTGTTTTGAGAAATGGCTTAAAAGCATTTTTCCAAATTTAAAGCCAAATGCGGCGCTGGTATTAGATAACGCACCGTACCATTCAAGAAAAGTCGAGCGTATACCCACTTCAAACTGCCGGAAGGCTGATATTATTCAGTGGTTGGATGAAAAACAAATTCAATATCAACCTACAATGATAAAGGTTGAATTAATAGAAATAGTAAAATTACAAAAATCTAATTACGAACGCTATGCTGTGGAAGAGTTGGCTGCTGAATACGGTGTCACAATCCTGCGTCTGCCCCCTTATCACTGTGAGCTCAACCCAATACAGTTAGTTTGGGCTCAAGCAAAGGAGTACGTCGCCAGGAACAATCATCATCATCATCTCAGCCATAGGACGTCCACTGCTGAACATATGCCTCCCCTTTAGATCTCCACATATACCGGTTGGAAGCGACCTGCATCCAGCGTGTTCCGGCGACCTTTATAAGGTCGTCTATCCATCTAGTTGGTGGACGTCCTACGCTGCGCTTGCTAGCAAGCCAGGCACAATAAAACTTTAAAAATAAAAGACGTAAAAAAATTACTTGAAGAAGGCCTGAAGGAAGTGACGCCTGAAAATTGGAGACAGTGCATCAACCATGCCATAAAAGTCGAAGACAAAAACTCGACCACATCATACTCGTAGATGAATATGTGGATTCATTCGTTATAAATGTGACTGATTCCGATTCTGAATATACCGATTCAGAATCGAAGTCGGAATCAATAGCAACCGTAATGAAGAAAAACGTATACAATTACTTGTATTTTCCCGACTTTCTAGTGTTAATTCCTCTGAATCTCTTTAAACATTTTTTCCCTAAGCTTTTGTTATAATGTTGTAGTGAGAAATTTTAATATGCTGGTAAGGTCCATATTTCTAAAATCGTATTATTTAATACGGTATGTATTAAATATTTACAATAAAAAAAAGCTTTGATACCTAATAAAATAAAGCATGACTAAATGTCTAACTCTATTGATTGCCGAACATCACTATTGTAGCGGGTCACCCTTTTTTGTATCAGTGACAGTTACAAATACAAAATAGTTTATTTCGTTAACAATATTCATACAATAAGATTGTGATTGGAGCCTTCTTTTAAGCAGAAAAAACCTTGTAGTAGAAGAATCCGCTCTTCCATAACTAAGGAAAACACTTCAAAATTAAAATTAAACGAAAACATGACCTTGAAATTTAATTTTTATATAGGTACTTATTTTAAAACAGAGGCTTAATCTACGCTATTATGTTGTGTAAGTACATGTATGTGTGTGTGTGGGTGTGCGTGAGTGTATGTTTGAGTGTGTTTGTATGATTGTGTTAGGCTGATTATTTTATAAACATTTCCGTTTCCTCATAGGAGAGTTTTTTCATCCATTCAACTACAATCTTTTTGCAGTCAGCGAATTTTTTGGCATGAACAAACAAATAAAAATATAATTATAATATATATCACTCAAGACAATTATTATTAACAACGATTACACAGCTTTTCTTTCTCACTCGTTCCACACTCTCATCTACAAAAAGACTCTACGCACTTCCTAACATTTGCAAACTTTTGCATATTATTATTATGTACAAATGTACAAAACAATTAATACCTGGCTATACTTGTGATTTGCAGTGGCTAAAAACTTTCATATATGATAAGCAGCACCAATTATATCATTCATTCTTCAATGGATAGTAATCTTAATTCTCTACGGGACTTAGATGAAATTGAGATTGCAAAATCAGAAGTAATAAGTATTGAAGACGTTCACAATTACTTACATACCGACCGCTTCAACCTCACAGTTGTCACTCAAAACATTAGAAGTATATACAGAAATTTTGACGACCTTCAACTTAACTTATTACAAATAAACCATGACATCGATGTGATCATCTTGACTGAATGTAGGCTTAACTATAATAAACAGATCCCTTCACTTAATAACTATTCCTCTTACTTTACGAAGAAACAACATAATCAAAATGACGGAGTTGTAGCATACATAAAAACAGGCCTTTCAGCTCAGGTGACAGAACTTGCCATTGCAAATGCATCGGCTATACAGGTATCAATAAATAACTATACAGTGATAGGTATATACCGTTCTCCATCCAACGCCTGTGCTGAAGGTTTTATTAACTCGCTAAATATACACCTAGGTACTTTGGAACAACACAGTAACATCGTAATTGTGGGGGACATAAATATTAATTTAATAATAAAAGACACAGAAGTTTCACAACAGCGTAGCAATAGACTGAACTATCTTAACATGCTAGCGGTACACGGTCTATTACCGGGTCACTGCTTACCTACTAGGGAGACAAATTGTTTAGACCATGTAATTATAAAAATTGATAATACATGTCAATCGGCCTTTGTGGGTGTCTTAAAGACGTCTATAACAGACCATGCCATGGTTTTAACTAGTATAACCACTGGCCATACTGTAGTAAGTAAAAAATCTGACAAACAAAAACGTGTAACAAACTTTGACAACGCATACAATAGTCTTATAAGTACTGACATGACATTCTTCAACTTGTATAGAGACCCCGATCTTATTGCTAATAAATTTATAGACGTTATTAACAAGGCTATCTTATCAAATACCATAATTAAATCAATCCCTAACAAATTGAGGTTACTTAAGCCTTGGATGACTATCGGTGCACGTCGATGTATACATCTCCGGAACAAAATGCAACTGCGAGTCTTATCAGACCCTTATAATAACATTTTAAAAATCACTTATAGACGTTTCCGTAATTACTGCACAAATTTAATAAAAAAACTAAAAAGAAAATTTCAAAGAGAGCAAATAGATGCCTCTATATATAATCCGAAAAAACTTTGGTCAAAAATAAATGAGATCACACGATTTAAACCCCTCAAATCATCTAGCACATCTCTTCTCAATATTACACCACACCCTTTAAATTCGCTAAATCGCGTTAACCAATTTTTTGTGACAATTGGTGGCATTTTGGCCAGTGAGATATTAAAACAAAAAGGCAGTTCTTCTAGTCACACTTCTTCCCACCGTACTGCTTCGTCATTTGTTCTACTTGATACTGATCCTTTAGAGGTGGATGGCATACTCATGGGTCTTGATTCTGAGGGCTCACCTGGCTGGGATGGCATACCAACAAAATTTCTTAAGATCTCTAGAGACGTCACTGTCCCACTAATAACTAAATTGATTAACTTGTGTTTTGAAACCGGAAAATTCCCTACTGCTTTTAAGCGGTCCATAGTCACACCTGTGCATAAGGGGGGGGACATGAACGATGTCAATAACTACCGTCCGATTTCCGTCATATCATGCTTAGCAAAAATCTGTGAAAAAATACTAAACCGAAGGCTTGTCAATTACCTGAATAAATACAGCTTATTATCTGAATCACAATTTGGTTTTAGGAGGGGTCTTTCTACGCAAGATGCAGTTAAAGCGTTAACTAGTGATATTGTTGGCAATGTTGATAGGGGGTTAAAATGCATAGTAGTTTTCCTGGACCTAAAAAAGGCCTTTGACACCGTTTCTGTCCCAATCCTTCTGCACAGGCTTGAAACGATCGGTATAAGGGGATTGCCACTTTCTCTTTTCAAAAGTTATTTGTCTGACCGAACACAACAGGTTAAACTTGGAGAATCATACATTAGTGATGAAGAAAGGGTTGAATTTGGTGTGCCGCAGGGAAGTGTGCTTGGCCCGACGCTGTTCCTGATTTATATAAATGATTTATGTAATATTGGGTGCAGCGGCGGAAGAATCTATTCGTATGCTGACGATACTGCAGTAGTATTTACCGGTGAATCCTGGATTGCCGTGCAGACTATTGCTGAACGTGGCTTGAAGGAGATAGCTGGTTGGTTAAACGCAAGTCTTTTATCCCTAAATGTCAGTAAAACAAAGGTCATCGGGCGGAATCCGACCCGGTCACGGACATGAATGAAAATGGTCTTAAATGAAAGCGCATAATTCACTTAATAATATACAAAAATATTTTTTTTTGTAATCCATGGGAAAACAAAGTTATAAAAAAATATACAAATATATATTTATACAAAAAATCTCCGTTCGTTGTCTTTCCTCTTAATTTGTACGTTTTCAGATTATCTTTTGTTTTTTATCGACTAGATACATAGTTTACAAGCCACTCAACCTGATTTTTACAGTTTGTTTGGAATATCTTTGCTAATAAACGTATTTGATCCCTGTTACAGCGCAGAAAACACATACTTTCAGAATTGTTTTTAGGAAGATATCGGAACCACCTAGTGTTATTTACTAGTTAACCTACCTCGTGTGGTACAATAAATAACACTACACCGCCACCGGTAAGTTTTACATTCATTTTCAATAAACTTTATTAGGCATAAAACACTTGACAAAAATGCACTTACCCTAAGATACCTTAACTCAAGAATTTGTGTATAATGTAATGTAATGCATTTTTTTTTAAATAAACCTCGTGAGATTGAATCGAATATTTAAACTGTCAAGGTAATAATTATTGTCTTGCCAGCTCACTGAAGAAGCTTTATAGCATAGATAATAGTGGAGGCAAGACTACAAATATCTAAGTTAAGACTACTGTCGGGCACGCCGCAATCGCGGTGGTAAGACCCCTCTTTGAGAAGTGGCTGGAAAGGCGTCACGGCGTCCTGACCTACCGCATGACGCAGGTCCTCACCGGACACGGAAGTTAGCAGAAACGCCTGGTTTCGGGAGGTCCCGAAACCAGGCGTTTCTGCTAACTTCCGTGTCTGCCCTCCCTATTCGACACAGGTAGGTACCTGTGTCGAATGTCGAGGGAGGGCAGAAACGCCTGGGTGTCACCACTGCGAAGATCGCCCGGAGGACACAGTGGAGCATACGGTGCAGGACTGCCCCTCTTGGGCAGAGCACCACCGTGTCCTCACGGCAGCGATAGGCTGAGACCTCTCGCGCCCGGCATTGGTCGAGGCCATGCTGCGGGGCGAAACGGAGTGGGTAGCGGTCGCCTCCTTCTGCGAAGCAATTATGCTCGTGAAGGAGGAGGCGGGCCGTGAGAGAGAGAGGACAGCGTCCTCCCTCCGCCCCAGCCGCAGTGGTAGACGCCCACGGCGTCGGACGTCGCAAGACGATCTCCGGCCACCGTAGGCGCGGGCATGCGGGCGGCGAGTAATGGGCAACTCGCCGCCCGACAATGGACCATGCCCGGGTCGACGGCGCGTTGTCTTCCACGCGCGTTTCAAAGAGCGTCAGCAAGATGACGGAAAAGCCTGCCGCGGTGGCGGGACTTATTCACTACCGTGACCCTGGAACGTAAAGGGCTAACGAAGGACACCGTGGATTTTAGTCAGTACAAGTCTAACAGTCCCTCCCGCCCTCACGATTCATTTGATGATTTTACCACGCTAAAAAAAAAGTTTAGACTACTGTGGTCGAACGTTATCTTTTCCACGGTGTCTTTCAATAGCCCTTTACGTTCCGGAGCCACGGTTACCCGATAGTCCCGCGATCTCGGCAGTCTTTGACCCTCAAAGGGGGCCCGCCTTCCTTCATATTGCTGACAGCTCTTTGAGACCTGGGCAGGTTCAGTGGTCGGACAGCGAGTTGCGCATTACTCGCCGTCCGCATGCCCGCGCCTACGATGGCCGCAAAACGTCCCGCGATGTCCGTCGCCGTGGGCGTCTTCCGAGGCGGCTGGGTCGTGAGGTGGACGCTGTCCTCTCCCTCACGCGTCCCGCCTCCTCCTTCGTTAGCATGACTGCTTCGCAGAAGGAGGCGACCGCTTCCCAGTCCGTCTCGCCCCGCAGCATGGCCTCAACCAATGCCGGGGGCGAGAGGTCACCGCCTATCGCCTCAGTGCGGTACTCTGCCCAAACGCGGCACCGTATGCTCCACCGTATCCTCCGAGCGGTGGACGGAAATCGCTCCAGGAATTCCAACGCCCTGGGCGATTTACGCGGAGGCTGGGGCTGAATTGGTGGATGTCCTCTCCCTCAGGCGTTCTGCCTCTTCCTTAGCCAACATTAGGTAAAGCTTCACGGGGTCGCGGGATTGTCTCATCAGGTAACCTTGACCATGGAACGTAAAGGGCTATTAAAGGATCACCGTGGATTTTAGTCAGTACGTGTCTGACAGTCCCTCCCGTCCCGCCCTGGGTGGGAGGACTCATTTGATGATTTTACCACGAAAAAAAAAAATTAAGCTTCACAATAGAAGGTGAATGACTGCTTCCCATTTCCCCTCACCCAGCAGAATGGATTGAACTAGCGCCGGGCGCGAGAATTTGCCACTGCCAATAGTGCACATGATTGTTCTCCTTTTAAGCCGGGTAGACCTTCATGTCCACCTTCCTCCTTCGCATTTTTTAAAGGCATATTAACATTTTAATATTAGATCGGAGATTATATTACATGGTGAGTCGATTACCGGTTCAATTCCTTTAATTGAATAATGTGAAAATATTCCACATGTGCTAACATCTAGATTCTAGGAGGAGAATTGAACAATTGACGATGCAGATGCCAATAATTCACGGTTAATTACAATGTGTCGATGGTTAATAGAGGTCAGAAATGATCGATTTCAAGAAGATTATAATATAATTATTTCGACGCCCTATATATTATATCGATTTGTTGTTGGTATATCCTGCGCTATACTGCGAAATTGCATTGATTACGCCGAATAAATATTGTAAAATATGAATACATATTTAAGATCAATTTTCTCAAAATTCCCTCATCCCACAAGAATGCGACCCTTACCATGATAAAGAAGACACATTTAGCTATATAACCTTACATTTTCATTTATGTCCGCCGTGGGTTTTTTTCCCATACATTTCGCCCGTTTACCTTTCATCTGCTTTACTCCTAACCAGAGGTCACAGCCAGGTCCGGAATTTGGTGTCGTGATCCATGAGTGTGTTAATCCATCCAATCAGTGTAATTGTAGCAAAATAACACAAGTAAAATCCATTAAATATTTAGGTATAATAATTGACCAAAGGCTGTCCTGGCATGCCCACATCGAAAACACAATGACCAGGATCAGAAAGTTAATATGGATCTTCAAAACCTTGCGTCATGTAGTACCACCTCAGCTGCTTAGTAAAATATATATCGCTCTCGCACAATCAGTTATAACCTATTGTATACCAGTGTGGGGTGGAGCCACGAAAACCAAATTCTTAGATCTTGAAAGAGCCCAGAGATCACTTTTAAAGGTCATGTACTTTAAGCCCTTTAGATATTCCACAGACAATCTTTATAAGACCAGTAAGCTGCTTTCGGTCAGAAAATTATATATATTGAATTTAATCTTAACCTTCCATAAATCACTGTCATATGATGCCACAACATCGGACAGAAGACGTAAAGACATCGTGGCCTACTCACCGATGGTCAGAACTATCTTTGCCAGACGTCAATTTACTACACAGTCTACTTATATATATAATAGACTGAACCACAAATTAAATATTTATCCCAAGTTATTATATGAATGTAAAATAGCAATAACTGAATGGTTAAGAAACTTAACATATGATGAAACAGAACTTATCCTAGCCCGCATTTGTTAGCGAAAGTCTCACAATCACCGTCTGCATTCAAACACACACACACACACACACACACACACACACACACACACACACACACACACACACACACACATACACACACACATAAACACACAAACATACTCATTCACACATTCACTCATACATGCTCCAGTTTGTCTCTAATTTGGTTCCAATTGTCCAAACACTTTAGATTTGATTTCCTTTTTTTATAATAATTTATTTTTTTTATCTTACTTATGTTTAATTTTCTGTCACAATATTGTTATCTTAGAAGCTAAGGGATGGGCGAGGCAACCCCACCACAAGTATTGTATAACTTAACGGGGATGCCTCAATTTTGTGTTGCACGACTATGTACAAAGAAACAATAAACCATTATTATTATTATTATATATATATATAATATGAAAAATATAAATATAATTGTGCTGATCGTGTGTTATATATTATGTATTATTATATTGAATGGATGCAAAGCAGGTTTTTGTGCGGGGGATTTGTGCTATGGCAGGCATATTTTCTTCTCTTGAAGAGTTTGCTTGCATCATAAGGCAGGATTTTGTGTTTTTTTAGTATTGCCTGTATAATATGTAATTTTCTTGCAGAGAGTAGTCCACTTATTTGGTATAAGTTTTCTGTAGAGTGTCGTCTTTTTTTAAAATACATAGTCTTTATCAGAGCAAGTTGAGCACGTTCCAATTCAATGAATTTGGTTTTTGCTGTCCCTCCCCAGATGGGGATACAGTAAATCAAGACAGATTGGACCAAAGCAATATACATTTCATTTAAGGGATTTCTGGGGTTTTTTCCGCCAGTAATCATATTTTTTGGAACAACGTGTCTTAATCTGCTAAATAACCAGCTAAATGATTGATTGATTTTACCACGTTTTTATTTTACAGTTTTTGAGGAAATTTATTAATTTTTAATAAAAGTGTTTTTTTTTTTTAGAGTTTATTATGAATCACGATCAGGAACAAAACGAAGGTGGGGCCTCCTCGGCGGCCTCCTCGGTTAACCACATGAAACGGAACGTTAATGTCAGAATATAATATGGATTTTTCTCCTTTTTAATAAAAATATATTCAATGCATTAAACATATTCAATGTATTATCGTTAATGTGATAACATTGTTACCAACAAATATTTGCAAAAAATAATTTAAATAGAAGGCTCGTCTATGAGAAACTATCAAGCCGAAGACCGAACCTAACGTTAATAAGTACTTTTATTTTAAAATTCACATAAATGCCCGTCGGCTGTGCTGTGTAGACGTGAATGATACAATACAATGAGTCTTAGCCAATTGTCTCATTAATAGTCCGAGAACAAACGCGGACATAATCGCGCAGCTTGCCAGGACAGAGCGCGGTGCGCGCGTTCGGCGCGGCTTGCGGCGCTCCAGGTTGCCAGAGCGACTGCGCCGCCTTCACTATGGACTATGGCGCGTGCTCAGGGCGCGTGTGTCTGCAGGAGGCTTATAAAAATGTACTCTATGATCATGACAATGTCAAGGAGTGTCATTCGGTGTTGTTTATATAATTGTGTATTTTTTATTTCATTTTATTTATGTGTTATAGTGTAAATATAGCTGGTAAGTGCATCCTTTTCTTATTTTATGTATTACAACGCCGGCTGTAGCGACGCCGAAGTTATCAGTGCTAGTCAACCTGCCACATCGCTGGATGCGCAGCTGGTGAGATGCCCTCACTGCTCCCGGCCTCGTTTTTTTAAAGGCGAACGGGGGCTCAAGATACACTATGGCAAGGTCCACAAACCTCATAGTGTACCTTGGGACCCCCCAGCCTCATCCACGACTTCAACATCTTTGGATCAAGATTTGTGGAAAATTTTATCTAAATTCAAAAATTCCACTCCAATATTAAAAAGGGTTCCCAGGGGCGCGAGACGGTCTGTAGCGCTGAGTTTGGCGCAATGTGTCCGTCTCGCGACCCAGGAAAACTCGGAGCGAGCCTGGGAGCAGTTACTCACCTTTCCTTATAGGATTCTACATGTGGACAAAAATTTGGCACCAAAAAAATCTTTAACACAATTAGTAAAAGAAAATTGTAACAATACGTTACACAGTTTGGACTCAAAATTACCTTTTTTTCAACACACTTCACGTAAAGGCGTTTGTTCACATGTAGAATCCAAATTAAGTGAGGGTGACATTAGGGGGGCCGCCAGACTCCTGTTCAGCAGTGATGTGGTGGCGCCTTATTCTCCAGAGACACTTTCAGCTCTGGAGAGTAAACATCCGGCGCCTGCGGATGGCTTAACCTTCCCCGATCCACCTATCCACCCCGACCCCCTTGTTCAGGACTCATTTTTCGAAATTACCGCACCGCAGTTGATCGCAGCCGTGAGCTCTTTCCGCAGCGGATCCGCCGGCGGCCTCGACGGCCTGACTCCACAGCATTTAAAGGATCTGTTGAGTTCAGGCGCCGGGGAAGCTGGTGTGTCGCTCATGAAGGAGCTTGCGGCTTTGGTCAACTTAATGCTATCCGGCGGCGTGAACGATGCCGTCGTCGATGTCCTGTACGGGGCCAACCTCTGCGCCCTGCGCAAGAAGGACGGCGGCATTCGTCCCATTGCCGTCGGTTGCACCTATAGGCGTATGGCAGCCAAAATATGTTGCAAGTTGTTTAGTGAAACGCTTGCAACTAAGTTCCAGCCCCTACAACTTGGTTTTGGTTCCAGAGGGGGCTGTGAGGCTGCCGTACATTCTTTGTCCTCTTTTTTAAATTCAGGTAAAGGTGAAGTCATCCTCAAGGTTGACGTGAAGAACGCGTTTAATTCCGTTAACAGGGACACTTTGTTGGCAGAAGTCAAAAAAGAACTACCCGAAATTTATGGTTTTATTTGGCAATGTTACAGACATCCTTCAAAATTACTCTACAAGGACAACGTTTTGGAATCCGCAGTTGGTTGCCAACAAGGTGACCCTCTGGGACCAGTCATTTTCAGCTTATGTATTCATCCCATTATCCAAAAATTAAATTCAAAATTTAACGTGTGGTACTTAGACGATGGAACCTTAGGAGGTGACGTAAGTACCGTTTTAGCTGACCTCTGAAAGAAGAATTTAAATTAATAGGCCTTCAATTAAACTCATCCAAATGTGAAATTTTTGTTACTGACGCTACGGACAGACAATCGACATTAGATAAATTCAATGAAATGGCTCCAAATATCACCATTTTAGATAAAAGTTCCCTGCACCTCCTTGGTTCCCCTATTTTGGCAGAAAGTTTCCCATCATTTATTGACAACAAAATTAAACATTTTAATGATATTTCGGAAAGACTCTCCCAAATTAGTTTACATTCAGCTTTCACCCTAATTAGATATTGTTGTTTTGGTCCAAATTTCATGATTTTCTTCGTTCATCTCCTCTTTTCAAACATCCACAACTCTTGGACAAAATTGACAAAATTATTCGTAATACATTAACATCCATTCTTAATGTGGCCCTGGATGACCGAGCGTGGCTTCAAGCCACACTTCCAATTCGTTTTGGTGGGCTCGGTGTCCGCAAAATTTCCAGTGTTAGCTTACCGGCGTTCCTGTCCTCGGTCCACAGCACTGAAAGGCTGACCAGGACAATTTTATCTTTCTCCCTGGTCGATCCTGAGGTGCCGTATTTGACCGATGCCGAGGACGCCTGGAAAGTGGCTTGCCCAGATTCGGATCGGCCCGTGAACCCGTTTTCTCAGAGACAGTGGGATGAGCCGCTCTGCAGGTTGGTACGGAATTATCTCATTAATACGTCCACCAATACTGCGGAGCGTGCCCGCCTGCTGGCTGTGGGTGAGTGGGAGTCGGGCCTTTGGCTTCAGGCGCTACCGTCACCCAACATAGGTACTATGCTGGGTGACACAACCTTCCGAGTCGCTACTTGCTTACGTTTGGGCGCTCCTTGTGGGGCTCCACACCGCTGTCAATGTGGTGAAGTAGTCGACTGCCTCGAGCACCATGGCCTTTCCTGTAGCAGGAGTGCAGGTCGGTTGGGGCGACACGCTAGCGTAAACGACATAATCCGTCGTGCTCTTGTCACCGCCGGGGTGCCAGCCGTCTTAGAACCTAGTGGCTTGGCACGCGACGATGGGAAGAGACCAGATGGTATGACCATAATGCCATGGAAGCTGGGTAGACCTTTGGTGTGGGATGCAACATGTGTCGACACCCTTGCGCCATCCCATCTTCCTAGTACAGCGTGTTGTGCTGGCGCTGCTGCTGCAGGTGCTGAAAACTCCAAGCGGCGCAAATACATTGGCTTAGTTAGTAGCTATGTGTTTGAGCCGTTTGGGGTTGAAACTCTAGGGCCATGGGGTCCGAGCGCTCACAAAGTTTTTAATGATATCGCCGGGCGATTAGTCGACTCTTCAGGTGACCAGAGGGCTGGCCTATTTCTAGGCCAACGAATCAGCATTGCCATACAACGTGGCAATGCTGCCAGCGTTCTGGGCACTGTTCCCGTTGACAGCGATGTGGACGAATTCTTTGACGCCCTTTGATTGTTTTTCTTTTCTTTTTATTTTTTGTACATATTACTCTTTAGTTATTATTGCCATTTTACTTGTATATTAAAATTAGTAAGTAAATAAATAAAGAAGTTAACCACAAAAAAAAAAAACCAGCTAAAGGACCATGCAAAAAATCGTCCCAACCCACCAACAGATTTCAAACGTATCTCATTTAATACATCATAGTAGCACGATCATTTTTTATTATGACGACATCACCGTAAGTCATGGGGATAACGTGCAAAAAAAAAATATTGTTCAGTTATTTCGGTACAGTTAATTGTAAAAAAATGTTAAGGAACACTATTAAACTATAAAAAAAACTATTGATAGAGAACAGCCGTGAGATGCACAGAAAAAAAAAACTGTCTTATCTCGCTGCACCCTCCCCCCTTGCTCTGCTAACAACCTGCGCGCGCGCCTCAGTCGTGGCCTGTACCACAGAGTCTGTACGTTCCGCTGTGTTCACGTTGTTTATCTGTGCGATATCGGCTTGTTTGCGAGTATTACTCACCCCTGCTTGTTTATTGGACCCTTTGATTGCTTTTCGATTACCGTGGCACATATAGTGGACTGTGATTTTTACAACTATGGAGACAGGACGGCGATGTGTGATGTGCCCTAGATCAATTTTAAGACGGAGGCGGCGATGTTAATAGAAGCAATCAATAAAAGATTAAGATTTGATTTTGAATCGTCAAGTGCACTAAATGACAGTGAACTTCATTTTTGGACTGGAGCTACTTTAAAACAATTTAATACAATTTTAGAAGAAACGCCATCTCTCGCCGTAAGAAGCAGACGTCCGCGCTCAATTCTCGGCGCTTATTTAACAAAACTAAGAACTGGAGAATCAAACGAGCGACTTGTTACCCTTTTCGGTGTGACACGTCAAGTGTTAGAATATTAAAAATAGCGCGACAATGTCTTACAAGTGAATACGTTCCAAGATATCTTGGCCTAGACCATTATTCTGGGGAAGAGCTTCTGAACAGAAATCTATTTTTACCAAAAAATATTTTCGGAAATGAGGACAATACAAAAATTAATTATTATCGCAGATGCAAACTATGTGTACATCGAAAAAAGCACGAATTTCTTGTTCCAGAGGAAACGTTAAGGTCTCCACAAGTTCCGTAACTTATTAAAACCATTCATTCTAATTAGCAGCGATGGATACATCATAGATGTAGGCCCATTCTCAGCAACGACATCAGATGCAACTATAATGCAGAAAATAATGAATGACGAAGAGAATCTGCTGCATTGGTTACTGGACAGAGGAGACGTCTTTATTTTAGACAGGGGATTCAGGGACAGTTTTACCGATATTGAATCCCTTGAATATGAAGCTTACGAGATGCCAGAAACTAAGGATAGGAACGCTACCCAATTATCGACAGCACAAGCAAATGACTCTCGTCTAGTGACTGTATGCAGATGGGTTGTAGAGGTAGTGAATGGGAAATTCAAAAACAGGTTCAAACTATTAAAACAGACGTATTTTAACCGAGCATTACCAAATATGTTTGCTGATTTCCGCATAGCAGCATCGTTCATAAACGCACATGATCGTGTCGCTGCAGACTACAGGCTTGCGACTGAGTTCCTTCAAATAATTCGAACTCATATGAATGAACCGAACCTCTTGCATAATTATGTCGAAGGCAAAAACCTTAATAGGCAAAGAGTTAACTTTGTGACCATGGATGCCAATATGCCACAGTTTGAAGAGTTTCTTCAGTTGACTGATGATGGTATATTATTTGCTTTGGGAACCTACCACATTAAACTAGCCAAATCTTATTGTGCGGAACATTTTCGGAACGGAATATATTGTATAGAACTATTCCGAGATAACCAACTGCATGACTTGACAAGATATAATATTCGACAAAGTAATGTTGAACGTCTCAATTATTTGGTATATGGGGAAAGGTCGTCACACCGAATTTAATCTGCCACCAGAAATGCTACCTACTATATATATGATAGACGAATAGTTATCAAGTTATTAAAACCTGGATAACAGTTGGATGTAAATATGTATGTACATTAACAATAACAAAACTTACCTAAAATGTTGTTATTTTATTAAAAATATACATACTTATATAACGTACCCTTATTGCAAAAACCGATTATCTGCATAAAAATTCGAGTGATAATGGGTTTTACCTGTAGCTTCGTCTTGACTTGAGGATTCGATATCTATATTTAACTAAAAATTGGTAAAAAATGCAGATAATCGGTTTTTGCAATAAGGGTACGATAATACACATACATGTTTTTGTTATTCATACCTAAAATGTTTAGTTGAACCATTATTTATTGTAATTAATATCTAAAACATAGTTATTTAAAAAAATAAACACCCTTTTTTAAGTAAAATGTTTTTATTTTTTATTTAATAATCCCATCTATTTACGGACAAAAAATTGTTATTTGTCTTTTTATGGGACTTCATAATAATATTGAAACTAGTCCCAAGTCTGTTGGTGGGTTGGGACAGCGCCCATACAATTTTTTGCATGGTCCTTTCCTGATCCTATTTGCAACTAGCTCCAGATGTAGATACCAGGTGAGATTGTGGTCTATTTATTATTCCCAAATATTTAGTGTGTGTTACTTGATTTAGTATGGGGCAGTTACAGCAGTTATTGCTCGAATCACCACAGTTGTGAAATTTTATTTTAAAATTCTCAGCAGATTGTGTCCGTTTACTAATATTAAAGCACATGAAGTTAGTTTTTTATGTGTTCAGGGTGATGAGATTATTTTGTAACCAATTGGCTATGGTCGCCATGCCCACTTCAGTACATAGTTCAACTTCTTTCCAGGAACAACCAGTAAAGACGATGGCGGTATCATCTGCATAAGAGAAGATTTTGGCATTTTTTATGTTTAAGTTACAGAGCTCGTTTATATTTATTAAAAATAGAGTAGGACCAAGTACGCTACCCTGCGGTACGCCAAATGATACATCAGCGTCCTCACTGATATAATGCCCAATTCTAACCCTCTGTTTCCTGTTCGACAGATAGTTGCGTAAAAGAGTAAGTGGCAGTCCTCTTATGCCGAGTTTTTCTAGTTTGTACAATAAGGTGGGAACAGAGACGGTGTCAAACGCTTTTTAGAGATCTAAAAATACAGCTACACACTTGGGTGTCGTATAAACTGGGTACAGGGTCCAAACCCTGTACCCAGTTTATTAGTAACTAAAGAGGTTAATTGTTGAGAAGTGAGAGTTGCATTTGTCATTTTACTGACTGGAATTTTGTTTTACAAAGACAAACAGCAGAAGGAAATTTTATTAGACAATCTTTGTAAACAGTTCAAGATAAAGGATTTAGGGGAAGCGATATAAGATTTAGGTATGCTTTTGTCTAAGACTGATTCTGGAATATATTTGAATCAAGAGAGGCTTATTCCGAAGATCTTGGATGAATATGGTGTGTCTGACTGCAAACAAGTAAACTAACTCTAACTAACTCCGACGGAAATGGATTTCCATAAAGCCTTGGCGGAAGGGGAAGGAGGTAAGTTCTTTTCCTGCCAAAATTCTCGTAGTTATCAGGCGCTTATAGGGTCGCTGAACTATGTATTTGGCCTGTAACACAAGCCTGGATATTGCGGCTGCGGTTTTTTTTTGGCACAGTACAACTCATGTTGTGAGGAACGTCATTGGAAAGCTGCTAAACATATCTTGTGATACCTTAGGGGTACAAGGGATCTATATTTACCTGTACCAGTCCCTGCTGAAGAGTGGATGCAGATTCGTCGAGAAAACAGTGAGCCTCACATTGGCCGATGGCATTAAGAAGGAGCAGGTTGTGCTTGTGTGCAAAGCCATGGTAAACCTGAATGGTCGCAAAATAGCCACCAGGTTCATCGTGCTGAAGGAAGCTCGGGACAACCGCACACTGCTAGGTGTCGACTTCTTGCAGAAAGCGGGTGTGGTGATAAACATGCCCCAGTATACGTGGTCCTTCATCGACGAACCTGACATGCAGTACGAGCTGTACCCAGAAGAATTCACCATTTTTGAATCCACTGTCATCCAGGAACTGATGATTTTGCCAAGCCCACTCAGCGCGATGACAGTGACAGACAGTGAGGATGCTGCTAGCGTGTCCAACACCATACCTACGCCTCCATCGACCCCTCCTCCAGCGATAATGGCCACGGGTGAAACAGCAACTCCAACCAAAGATGAACAAGCGGTCACAGACTACAAACTGGCGCTGATTGACCTAACTTCTACACCTCCAAACAAGAAAAAGCCTCGACTGTTCGATGGGTACTCTCCGAGCTTCACGGACTTCATGATGCGAGATGCTCAAATGAATGTCCATCGAGAAAACGCCGAGCTGTCTCCACAAAGTAGTAGCCTCTTTGATGCGAACAATTGGGACGTTCGTATTGGCTCCATTGACGTCGACGATGACCAGGATGAGCGCCTCATCAAAAGCGACGCCAGGTCTTACGCAATAGGAGCAGTTTTGGTTCAGGGGGAGGGTGAAAAAGAACATCCTATAAAGTTCGCTAGTCGTCTTCTGACACCCGCTGAACGTAATTATACCAGCTCCTGTGCAGCCCCTGCGGAAGAGAGGACGACTACGAAAGAAACCCTGGATCATGGCAGTGACAAAGGACAATCATCGTCGGGACAACTTCAGATCCAGAGGGGGAGACTGTAACAACAAATCAAAACAACATCTGAGCGCTCGAGCTGCGGTACCACCTACACGTCATACTGGGCGTGGCCTCTCCCCACAAGCGGCTGCCCCACCGTGCGCCGCCGAGCTCTGCCGGCCGGCCGGCGCCTATAAAACACAACGCCCGGCTAGTGCGCAGTCAGCCCCCCCAACCCTTGCATGAGCCAGCCCGCGTCGCTGAGCCTGTAGTTTTAAATCAGCCCCAAAATAATATCATTCCGATCCAGCCTGTCCCTTGCGCTGTCCTCCTTCAGTGACGCCCTAAGCCGAGGTTCGTACCCCACAGGGGGTGCCCTTAGCGTGTGGTCACTTAGTTTGTAGTTTTAGTTTTAAGCTCTGGCTGGAGGCCTTAGAGTCATCTATGGCATCCACAGAAAAGTCCGGTTAAGCAGCACACAACCTCTTCTAGGTTGACCTGCGAGATGTCATACAAAAAAAAAAAAAGTGCGCAGTCAGTGTTCACTGCGCTCTCAGTCTGCTTCAACCTTCCTGGTCGGACAGCTCTGAGAACCAGTCTTACGCTAGCACACGCACGGGGTCCCGCTCCCTGTACTGTACTAGACTATAGTTTGTTTACTTTACTCTCTGTACTATCAATAAACTACGTTCCTTGTCATCTTGTGTTTGTTCGTACAAACCCGCTACAAGGTATAATTATGTTTGTTTGTTTGTTTGGCGCCGCCTCAAAATTTATTTTTTGCTTTTCAGTTCGATCTTTGGTCGGTTGATTTTTTTGTTAAAAAGGTGTTAATTTTAGCTTTTCAGTTGTATACCATGATTAGAGTATTTAACACATGGAAAAACCCGTCTTCACTTTTGTCATTGTCAACGTAACCGTCACAGTAATTATCGCACTAACTGTTGAGGACCTGTAACTTGCAACTAAAAATTCACCTCTCCGAGGTGAATGACTGAAATCCCAACAATGTTCAAAGTTCTTATCATGATGTATTAAATGAGCCCAAACACGATATGGGTGCTGTTAACTGTTGAGGATCTCTTGCCTCTGCTTTCCGTCACCATCCTCAGACCCTCGATGGCAAGGATACCTCAGCTGGGTCTAAAGTTATCATCAAGCTGAGTGAAATGAGCCCAAATACGATATAGCTGTTGAACTCTTGGGACTGACTTCACAACATAACAGGGATCTGGAGTTGATCTGATGATGGTGACGCCATCATGTTATCTTCTCCACATCTCTGCTATTTAGTAATGTCCTCAGAACTACATAATGTTGACTTTATTTCAACAGAATCGGTTCACAAATGAAAATTCTGTAGAAAAATTGAGAATTAATTCCTTTTTTTCTACCTTTGGAAGCCGATTTTAGTTTTAAATGGGACCAACTTTGAGATACACTCTTTCCAACAAAAAAAGGATTTTTGAAATCGAACCACGTTAGCAAAAGTTAATCGTGGTCATACATAAAATAAAAAATATATATACATGTCGAATTGAGAACCTCCTCCTTTTTTTTTTCATCGGTTAAAAATGCGAATGGGGACCTCTTGTCAAACGTCAGAAAAAACCCTCTACGACGTTGCAGTTTGTGTATTAGATTTAATGGCGGCCATATCGAAAAAAGAAAAAAATAGTGACGTACTTAGCTAAGTGATTTGACCAGTAATCCAGATAGTGATTAATAATTTAATTAATAAATAACCAGCGGATGAGAGGTGCCTGATTGTTTGGTGAATAGTCTGTGATTTAGTGTAATTGTTTTACTGAACATTAGCCAAAAGATCCATTCGCTACAGGCCTGCGTTGTTGCCGCTCTGACCACAGGTTAGTGAACCAATATTTATAAATGGTGTTCTATTTCGTATTCAGTTTTATGCCATTTAGTTTTTTTGTTTTTTTTTTTTTCTATTTCTAGTTTTGGATTTTTTTGATAGTGTAGAATTATTCCTATGAACTAGTATTACGCGTGTTTTCATTTAATGTCGTATTGTCTTTTCCATTCTGTATTAATAAGGGTAGCGACCAGGCTCTTTTAAACATTCGCCAGCAAGGGAATGTTAACATTGACCAAAGAGATGAGGTGCAAACATTTAGAGCCGGCCGATACGTTAGTAGTAACGAAGCAGCGTGGCGGATCTTAGGTCTGCCTCTGCACGAAAGACACCCAACCGTCGCTCATCTTGCGATTGATTCATTTACCCATTGGCGAGAGGGTTTACTTTACGGAAAACAATTTCAGAGAGAGATTAGCAGCACCAGCCAAAACTACACTAACTGAATTTTTCATGCTGTGCCAAAGTGATACGTTTGCAAAAACATTACATTGACGTGCCTCGCTATTATACTTGGATTGTGGCACGGAAGGAATGGAAACGTCGTTTACAAGGAACACCTGTCGATGGCTGGCCAGGTGTGAAGGCAGGTGACGCTCTAGGTCGAATTTACACGGTGCACGTCAGCAGCAGCGCAGCGTAGGTAGGCCTCCCACTAGGTGGACCGACGACATCGTGAGGGTCGCGGGCAACCGATGGATGCAAGTGGCGAATTGTCGTTCAGCGTGGCGGTCTAAGGGGGAGGCCTATGTTCAGCAGTGGACGTTTTCCGGCTGATGATGATGATGATGACGTCAGCAACTTTGAATGTTATTGCTTGCGATTGCTGCTGAATGTAATAAGGGGTCCAACCAATTTTTCGGATTTAAAAACATTTGAAGGTCAAGAACTTGCAACTTTTCGGCAGATGTGTGTGAAGATGGGGTTGTTGGAAGATGATAACCACTGGGATGCCATCTTAGAAGAAGCCGTGCTTTGTCGCTCACCGGCGCAAATAAGAGAACTGTTTGCCATATTGATATGTACTTGCGGTTTATCCAATCCTCTGCAACTATGGCACAAGTATAAAACTGCGTTATCTGAGGATATCATGCACAGATTTCGAAGAATGGATCAGGTTAAAGATCTCTGTTTTAATGAGGCGTTGGGACTTATCGAGCACAAAATAACTTTTTATTAACTTTCATACCTTTTTGGATAGCTGATAAGATAAGGATATTTTCCTAGTAATTTGTACATCAGGTGTAGTATTTTTTTTGACTAGACAACAGTTTTGAAGTACCTAATAGCAAATATCACAAAAAAAATCTTTCTTTCGTGATATTTGCCAAAGTTTTTGGCATTTTTGAACTTTTAATTATTAACAAAGATCTTCTACGGCATCAACTATGATATTTATTTAAATTTCAGTACAATCGCGCCGTAAATTATTTTTAAACTGGCTCCAAATGATTTAATCTGGGATTTTTCATAAATAAATTTAAAATCTAACTATCTCAAAAACTACTGAACTTCGGTAGAACATTGTGGTGGCTTAATTTGTTGCATTTTAGCCCTACTATGACGTCCTGCAAGGAATACGTCGAGTTACCAGTAACCCTGTATAGGCACCGTTATTAATGAGTATAAATCTATCCAAAAGGAATTCAAATCAATTGGTCTGTCCTCAACCCAACCAAATATGTTTTTTTTTTCAACTCAGACATAATCGACATATAGACAACCCTTGATAAATTCAATGCAATAGCTTGAAGTGTGGGAGCTGAATAATTCAAAACACTCATCAACACTTCCAAATAATTTATTGGGTCGTGAGTTATAACGCCGCCGTCACTTATACAAAGTTCTGTCCATTGCAGGTAGGTGAGGAGCACGACGTGTCACTGCGCACAGTTCGTCGTGCTTTAGTATTTGTTTTGGGAATGGGGTAGTTTTATTTAATGTTTCTTGTATGGGCTTCATGCCTGAAATAAATAAATTTGATTTTTATATTAAATTTTATTTATTATTATTATTTATTCAATTTTTATTTAGGGGCATTTGTCTCCATGGATAATTTATTTACTTACATAGAGTGGGGCTCCATTTTAGAAAGACGGCGAAAAAAATCGTGCTCACTGAGCAACAAAGAGCGGCAAGAGTAAGGTTCGCAAGAGACATCCATCAGAGATATGGATTTCTATAGCGCCATCTTTGCAGGTGAGAAGTGCTTTAGGTCAATTCAACATGATCGTCCACACTTATGGCGCGTCATGAATACGCGAGAACCTAGGAACGTGATTCCCAATAATGATTCAGGAAGGATATGCGCCAATATGTGGGGCTGGATGAGTGCTGATGGTCCCGGATAGTTTATCCATATCCCAGGGTGAGCAAATGGCGCAGCTTACTGCGAACTATTGGAAACGGTAATGGTGCCTAAAATGCGCACAGTTTATCCGAGGGCAGAGTTCCCTAAATTTATTTACACCCAGGACAATTGTCCAATGTATAAAGCACGCATTGTGCAAACTTGGTTAAACCAACAACCAGAAATAAAACATTGTGCTTGCCATCCCGATCTCCTGACCTGAAACCCATAGAAAATTTGTGAGGTATTATGGTCCAGAGATGGGGTTATCGATGGGAACGAACCGAAATCGAACTTCTTGCTCATTGCGACGAAGTTTAAGTATCGTTCAAGAGTTCTAACTTGTGTGAAGTTCTAAGACGATCAATAATAACGAAGTGTTTTTGTTTTATTTCAGAACAAAGAACGCAATTTAAAAAAAGCCTTCTGGAAGTGCTGCGCCAAAATACAAAAAGTACATGAATGAAGTGGATGAATCACTGAATGAATGATCCTTCCATTCCGTCACCCTCAGTAAATATAGATAATACATTGAATGGTATGGTATCTTCAGAAAACACTCAAGATTCTGATTAACGCAGCAAGTTTTTTCACACATTCATCAGGGTTGAGCAGAATGATCGTGTTGTTGATTCAGTATCACAAAAACCTTGGCTGGAAAAGAGAAAAAGAAGGGGCCCGAAAAAAATCCAGAAAAAACTCCATTTGAAAAATAATTATTAACTTTATGAAGTAACCAAACCCCAGATCTTGCCGCTGACGACCTGGCTTTTTTGGCTTCTTTAGGACCAATTTAAAAAGTTTTGATGTAGAACAAAATCTGGAGTTTAGATCGGGAGTGCTGCGCGAAGCCACGGATATTCGAAATTGCAACAGATCAAATAGCTCTTACTCTAATGACGCAAAGTGTAGACCTTGCGTCATTGGAGTATCGATTGGCGATTGTAGAATCGACACGTGTGCATCACCATACAATTATCAGACTCCAGCTTACCCAGGGTACGAAACCAATGATGCGAATCCAGGTTACTCTGGTTATCAAACAGCGAGACATACTCATCAGTATGTCTTATACCTATAATGAACTACTAATAATTATACCTATTATGTCTAATTACAAATAATACATTTGTTTTCTTTTATTGTCTTACCTATAATATGAAACGTTATTAAAATAAATGTTTTTTTCTTACCTCAACGAACGAGAAATCAATTTGATAAAAAAATCGAACAAATAGATGACAAGGAATTTCGCTTTTGGACGGGTCTTGCAAAATATCAATTTAACGTGATTTTAAACAAAACGCCTTCTTTGCGTGATAGGTCAGAACGTCCTGCCATGATTCTTGGAATTTACCTATCTAAGAACCGGTGAACCAGATGAGCGCATAGCTGAACATTAGAGAGAAAATTTGTGATAGCAAGAGAATGCTTAATTAAAGCGCATCACACACGGCTAAGATACTATAATATTTTATCTAAGATGTTATATTAATATATCTTAGGCCATCACAGACGACGAAGATACGATACTATAATATTTTATCTTAGGATGTTATCTTACGATATATTTTATATCTTAAGGTGCGCTTTATGATTTTCTGCCACAGCATTTGGACTTAAATCATATTACAAGAGAAGGATGTAGTTAGCCAGAAACCTTTTGATCCAAATCCATTTTGCCGGTGGTAATCAAGATGATCCCGCAGCCGTTGTCGTATGTGACAGAACATATATTAATCTGCAGAGGAATGCGAATTTCCTTTTTTAGCGGAAAACTTACAGTCTCGATAAGTTTCGGAACTTAGTCAAACCCTTTTTATTGGTATCTACCGATGGCTTCATACTACACTCGGTTTCAAAAATTGCGGGTCAGTCACAAAAATTGAAATACCTCCAGAACTGTAAAAGTTAGATCAATGAAATAAAAAACAGAATAAAGACTTTTTAGTTGCGCTTCTAATAGCATATTATTTAAACGGGTTGATGAAAAAAACTTCATTAGAAAAACAAAAATTTTAAAAAATGACTATTTTTAAAAACAATATTTTTGTTTCACGTTGATGCTTTCCATTATGGATGCTTTCTATTTCTATTCTGTCACAAAAAAAAATATCGTGAACGTCTTTCACGTGCATAATTATTATTCTGTGAAGTGAAGCATGGCAGTCACGCTAGAGGAATGTACCAGAATCCTAACTTTTTGGAACTTGGGCGGAGCCAGCGTGAAACAGCCAGAAGAAACATTGGTGTATCTTTGTCGACTGTACAGCGGGTAGTCCAGCGGTACCAAGAGACCGGATCACACCTTAGAAGACCAGGAAATGGCAGACCAAGATGCACAACGGCCAGGGAAGACAGACAACTGGTGGCTACAATGCTCCGAAATCGTTTTCAAACTGCTGTTGGTCTAAAAACTCACTTTATTCGCTTTGGAGGTGGCAATTTAAGCGCTCAAACAGTAAGAAGACGTCTTGCTGAAGCAAATTTGAAACCATTGAGGCCCGCAAATGGCCCCAAACTGGAACGGGGACATCGAATTGCAAGACAGAGATACGTGCGCGAGCATCTAAACTGGACACTAGACGATTGGTCTAGGGTAATGTTCACGGACGAGTCTAAATTCATGCTTTATAAGCATGATGGTAGGCAGTTGGTGTACAGAAGACCAGGGGAGCGCTTCCATCAAGCGTGAGTGGAGGAAAAAGTGGCGTACGGTGGAGGCTCCGTACAATTTGGGCTGGGGTTTCTGCTGAGGCCCGCACCGAGCTGGTACTCATTCAAAATGGAACTCTAAATGCAGAGAGGTACGTGGAAGAGATCCTCAATGAACATGTAGGTCCTTTCATGGCCAGGATGGACCGGCATGGCATATTAATGCATGATAATGCGCGTCCCCATACCGCCTTGAAGAGGTCGGTATCGAACTCATGCAGTGGCCAGCGCGAAGCCCGGACTTAAACCCCATCGAGCACGCCTGGGACGAGCTTCAGAGATGCGTGAAAGGTCGAAACCCCCCACCAATCACGCTTCCCGAGCTCAAACAAGCACTGGTGGAGGAATGGGAAGGTATTCCTCAGCACCGGCTCCGAAATTTGTTGTACAGCATGCCTAATCGCCTGGAAGCTGTCAGAAGAGCTCGTGGAGGCAATACAAAGTATTAAATGAAGAAAGTGATGAAAAACAGCAAAAAAACAATCATAAAAAAATGTAATCTTAAGAAAATATGACTACTTTAGTTTTTTTTTTTTAATTTAGAGATTGATATTGTGGGTGCAACTAAGTTTTATTTTATTTTTTATCTGTATAATTAAATTCTCAATTGAACAGTCTTCGTTTCATTAGGATGGCATACGTAGTTCGGGAGATATTCGGGTTTATGTGACTGACCCGTTATTTTTGGAACCGAGTGTAGTCAGCGAGTCAGGTAGCTACTGAACAATAGACGACCCTTTTCGGGCCCGAGCGCGGCGCTCGAGCTGGCTTACTAGCTACGGCGCGGGCGCTCCGAGCGCCCGCGCCGTAGCTAGTTAGCCACAGGGGTATGAAACTTCCAAACAAACGTACAATTCGAAATTGACAATGAACGTTAGCGCCATCTATCCATCGGGGAAACCCCATTTTCAAAGATAGTTTACTAATTAATGACACTAGATGACAGTTTAGTACTAGACCGTAAACTATTTTTAATAAATTAAATAATTAACCATAAGAAAAATACAAGAATGCGTGTAAAAAAAATAACTATTTTATTCAAACTATTTAATAATCAAAAAAACTAAGTTATTTAATAATCAAAATAATTTTATTTGCTTCGTATAAATTTATACAAATACTAAGTTTTTATAACAGCAACACCAAATGTTTTGACAAGTTTGAATTTTGTATTTTTGTTCAAAACTTTGCTTTCGTTCGTTTCTTTGGTGTTCGTTGTTTGTGACTTTTCGTGTATTTTGATATCTTTTTACGACTTGGCGCTCTTTATACGGATCCTGATTTTCTCCCTCAAAATACCGGAACCCACCTGGCTTTGAATTTGTACACCGATTACTGGCTTTCTGATCTACTTGGCGATATATACCTGGACTGCTGAGTTTTGCCTTTCGTAAGTTTGAAATAAACTCAGTTGATTTAATGAGGTACTTACCTGTTGTCGTTAGTTACTACTACGCGAATCCAAACACTTTTAAAGACTTAAGGCCGATCAGTATTTTACCGTTTTTGTCAAAAGTGCTGGAAAAAGTAGTGAATACCCAACTGACTACTTAACTTGAGCAAAGATGCGCAATCGGGTTTCAGGAAGGGACGTAGTACTGCCACGGCTCTGTTAGATGTTACAGACTCAGGATGAGGGCTCTTGTACCCTGTTAGTGTTGTTGGACTTTTCCCGAGCATTTGATTCCATTAACTTGTCTCTTTTGCTTTCAAAGATTATATACATATATTATGGTTTTGACGAATCTACGGTTGCTTGGTTTAAGAGTTATTTAAGCAATCGTAAACAGCTTGTTGAAATTCGAAATGTAAATGGATCGAGCATATTCTCTAGTATGGCAGAAGTGGTTAAGGGAGTTCCGCAGGGATCGGTATTGAGCCCTCCTTTGTTTGTTTTATACAATTCTGATATCACATATATTTTGAAAAATACTAAATTTCATATTTATGCTGATGGCATTCAATTATATATTTCTGTTAAACCAGAACAATATGACGATGCGGTGAAACTGGTAAACGAGGATCTGGAGAGGATCGTGGATTGGTCAAAACAGAACTCTCTTTTACTTAACCCAGCCAAAACTAAATTTATGCGTTTTGGTTCTAAAGGTCAACTAGATGGAATCAACAGTACTCTAAACGTTACCGTAATGGATCAATGCGTTGATCGTGTTTACGAGGCGAGAAATCTGGGTTTGATTATGGACCAAGAACTACGTTTTGAAGCTCATATTGCAAATTGTGTACAGAATTGCTTCTATCGCTTAAAAGTATTATACAGGGTGATTTGCAATTCGATGCGGTCCTTGAAATGGGTGATACTAGATCTTATTTGCAACAATTTTAACCCCGAAAACATGGGGTCTAAACTGACTGGTTTTGGAGATATCGAACTTTAAAGGTTTTTCGAAAAATTTCTACCTCTCCATCATTAAGTGCTTATTGTTAGAAAGTAACGATGGTCACCACTTAGAATTTATACTTTTCTGATAGAATATGAACGACTGAATCTAGTGAATACAAGTTTGTTATAAAACTAATCATATCTTGGGAAATTAAGTGTCATAAAGTTTCTGTTTTGAAGTTTTCTGAAAACTTCTCTTGTGTTTCAAAGCATATTTGAAAAAATAAATGTATGACACTTGGTTTACAAATTACAGGAAAAACTTTCTTGTCTCATTACCTTTTCAAAATGGTGCCACAGTACCCACTTTTAGTTAGTATCTGACCAGAAAATTAGGGTTGTTACTGACAAGGTAGTAAATCAACGATAATTGGTTGTAAAGTTTTTTCGACGCAACATTTTTTTTTTCTGTGGTTTTTGTCCAAACTTTTATCTGATATTAGCTTTTTGAGTCAATGCGCTAAATCCAGGTCGATGACATCGGGCAAAATCGCGCTTTATCTGGAGTATTTTTACTTGTCCTACCAGTAGGGTGACCTAACTTTTATGCACGCCAGTTTAGTTTTTTTATGAAACCAGAGTTTACAAACATTCTGTCATTGTACTTATGTTTCAAGTAGCTGTTTTAAATGGAAGAGAATTGATGGTTTGTCTATCTAGTCCATAGGTAAAATACTCCAAATAAAAACCGACTTTGCCTGATATGATTATGTGATTACGGCCAGGATTAAGCGCATTGACTCAAAAAGCTAATATCAGATAGCAGTTTGGACAAAAACCACAGAAAAAAATGTTGGGTCGAAAAAACATTATAACCGATTTTCTTTGATTTACTACTTGTCAGTAACAACCCTAATTTTCTGGTAAGACACTAACTAAAAGTGGATACTGTGGCACCATTTTAGAAAGGTAATGAGACAAGGAAGTTTTTTCTGTAATTTGTACACCAAGTGTCATACATTTATTTTGAAAAATATGCTTTGAAAGACAAGGAAAGTTTTCAGAAATCTTCAAAACAGAAACTTTATGACACCTAATTTCCCAAGATATGATTATTTTTAGAACAAACTTGTATTCACTAGATTCAGTAGTTCATATTCTATCAGAAAAGCATAAATTCTAAGTGGTGACTATCGTTAATTGCTAACAATAAGCACTTAATGGGGGAGAGGTGGAAATTTTTCGAAAAATCTTTAAAGTTCGATATCTCTAAAACCAGTCAGTTTAGACCCCATATTGTCGGGGTTAAAATTGTTGCAAATAAGGTCTAGTATCACCCATTTCAAGGACCGCATCGAATTACGAATCACCCTGTATACAGTGTGTCCGAACACGAGTTAGCGATACTTGAAGGGAATATTATAGACTCATTTTCATCGACAAACCTGCTTTTAAAAAAAATCTTACTCCAACACCTCGCGAATGGCGGCCATTTTAGTTTTTTGATTTGTCGAACTGGGGTACGTACAATAAAATGCAAATATCATTGAATCCAAGAGACCTACATACATGCAAATGACTTTATTGCAAAGCTAAATGTTAAGGCTTTACAAAAACTTTCAAAAGTTTTCTAAATAATATGTAGAAAGAACCAAAAAACGTGGGCAAAAATGAAATTGTACACAAAAATTACTGAATATTTTCACATTTCATACTCTAGCTCGAAAAGTACCCCGGAATTTTGCTTAGGTTTTTGCATTAAGTTAAAAGTATTTGAGTCAGGCTATAAAATAATATCAAAATTATCACTCTACGTTAAGTATTTTAGGAGTTATTCTCACTTGAACATGATGATGATGATGCCATCTAGCCGATTTCGGCCACAGCGACTGCAATCGATGACTTTTTTTAGAGTGGTTGAGAGTTTTGATATGCCCTTTCATGTGCTCTCCAGTGACTCGCATATCCAACTTTTGCCGTAAAACTCCGAGCACAAAGTGGACAAGTAAGGACACCATTGATGACATTGTAAGTTATATTTGCAGGTGGTCTAGCTTTTAGGTCGTCACGCTTCTTGTCCAATTGTAACCTTCTTGTTTCTTCAAAGGTGTAAACCTGCTCCTGTACATAGCATCTCCACTCGGGCCGATTTTGTGCCTGGTTCTCCCATGTTGAAGGGTCAATTTGGCACTTCTTAAAGTGTCTATTCAGAACATCCTTGAAACGTAGCAACTGACCACCGCGTTTCCGTTTTCCTTCTTGGAGTTCCGAATAGAAGATACGTTTCGCAAGTCTATCATCGTGCATTCTATGTACATGCCCACACCACCTCAACTGACGCCTCATTAAGTAAGCCTCTATGCCGAGGACGTTAGCTCGCCTTAAAACAATCGTATTTCTTATACGATCCGACCATCTGATGTTCATGATGCTTCGAAGGCACTTTAGATGAAATTTATCCAACGTCCTTATATGTTTACGATAGAGGCACCACGTTTCTGACGAGTACAACAGATTTGGAAGAACTATTGCCATGTACACCGAGATCTTAGTGCTTAATTTGAGATCATGCGAACGAAAAACTTTGGGTTGCAATTTACCAAAAGCTGATGCTGCAGCACAAATTCTCTGATTTACCTCAGCGTCAAGATCCCCTTTGTATGTCACTATGCTGCCCAAATACTTGAAACATTCCACCTGTTTTAGTTTGCTGCTACCGATTAATATATCAGGAATCAATATCTGGTCGTTTATGTCCATGGCCATAACTTCAGTTTTTTTCTTCACTTGAACATAACCCTTCCTTAGCGCATGTACCACCAATGTTACAGAAGCTGCATTCTTTGGGCGAGCTAAACCGTTTCAACGTGAATTTATAAGCTGGCATTATTAACCACCATGTAAATGATCCCAACGAATCACCATTAAACTGAAATAATAATTTTTTTGTTTACTCTATGAAAAAAAAATCTTTGAATAAATTCAAAAAATGGGCCATTTCAGTTTATGGGTGATTCGTTGGGATCATTTACATGGTGGTTAATAATGACAGGTCATAAATTTACACTGAAACGATTTAGCTCGCCCTAAGAATGCGACACCTGTATTATTGGGGTACATTCGCTAAGGAAGGGTTATATTCAAGTAAGAATAACTCCTAAAGTACTTGACGTAGAGAAATAATTTTGATACCATTTTATAGCCTAACTCAAATACTTTTAACTTAATGCAAACACCTAAGCAAAATACAGGGGTACTTTTCGTGCTACAGTATAAAATGTGAAAATATTCAGTAATTTTTGTGTACAATTTCGTGTTTGCCCACGTTTTTTGGTTCTTTTTACATTTTATTTAGAAAACTTTCGCAAGTTTTTGAAAAGCCTTAACATTTAACTTTGCAATAAAGTATAATCATTTGCATGTATGTAGGTCTCTTGGATTAAAAGTTATTTGCATTTTATTGTACATACCCCAGTTTGACAAATCAAAAAACTAAAATGGCCGCCATTCGCGAGGTGTTGGAGTAAGAATTTTTTTAAAAGCAGTTTTGTCGATGAAAATGAATCTATAATATCCCCTTCAAGTATCGCTAACTCGTGTCCGGACACACTGTATATAAGATGCGTCCATTTTTAAGTGAAGAACTCTGTGTACAACTCGTTGAAAGTCTGGTTCTATCCAAGCTAAAGTATGCTGATACTGTTGTAGGACCTGGGCTCCTGGCTCGTACCGTAAGACTTATTCAAAGAGTTCAATACGCCTGCGCACGATTTTGCTTTAACGTACCACCAAGGAGCCATATAACACCAATTTTGAACAAACACAGTATTTTAATAAAAATGAAGTCACGTCGTAAACTGCACATAGCTTGTCTTCTTTTCGGCGTCATAAAGTATAAATGTCCGTCATACCTGTACTCTAAACTGGCATGGATAAATTATCACCGGCAGCGCAGGGCCAGGCGTTGCGCCCAACAGCTGGCTACCCCACATCATCGTACTGCTGCTTTTCGAGGTAGTTTTCGTTACGCAGCCTCCAAATGTTGGAATAATATTCCTCCACCGCTTAGGGACCTAAACAATATAAATACTTTTAAAATCAGACTTAAGCATTTTATTCTAAGTTCGCAAATGAATTTTGAAAATATTAATATTGACAAATCATTTATTTTCAAAATATATGAACGGTATATTTCATTATTATTTACACTTTTTAATATCACTTTATGTAATAATTTAATATTTAATTATTTATTTATTTAACTCTTCATATTATACAAATAGCAATGCTGCCCTAGCTCTCGTAGGTACTAGAACAGCTATTGCATTATAAAGTAATCACCAATTTTATGTATTTAGAATTTACAATTATTTTAATTAAATTTATATAATCTTATTTTGAATGTAATTAACAATTGATTTTATATGTATAGGTATTGTACTTATTTATTTGAATTATAAAATTTTGTAACTCACCATAATGTTGTGTACCTAATGCTGGGTAATGATAGGGTACGAGCTGGGCTGTATGTGGTGAGCTCGTTTGGGCCTGCGTCTGTCGCCGGAAACCACGTGATTGCACTTTCACAATTACTATAGTCTTTCCATTTTTCCAGAGTGTGTTTAACTGTGTTTTATTTTGCTGATAGGAATTTGTTAAGACGCGGACTGACTACGATTTTAATCGCTTATGACCGCGTAAACTATTGTCACCACTATGGAGCGTCAATAAGATTGAAAATTGAAAAAATGACATTTGTGTTGAAATGTGACGTAAGCTGCGAATGGGCATTTATTTTACTGCTTTTCTTTAGATTATTTAAAATATAGACATAGACATAGATAATTAAATAATGGTTCGGTTAAAGTTTTAAAAAAATGGAAAACCTACTAAATTCTTAAAAAAAAAAACTGTTGTTATCGCTGGAAATACAGAGATCTTCGACGTCAAAGTTTATTTTTGTGCTACAACTTCCCAATTTTTATTGGGAATATCAAACTCTTATTTATTATTCTGTTCAGTTTATATTCTTCTTTATACCCTTCTCTGTTCACTGTATTTTTCGCGTTGCTTATTTTTATTACATTACGTCATACTCGACGTTCTAAGAAACCAATTTTTGGGAATATGAGATAAGACCGCGCCTTAAGAACCTATTTTCTTAAAAAGCGGGGTTTTAGGTTTTAGTCCAAACTACTGCAGCGAATTTATTTGAACTGTTCGCCTGTCTGGCGCCACAGCGCGAGCGGCGCTCCCTATTGGTCGGTTGCCGCGGCATTGGTGGCGTCATTCGTGGCGTGTTTTAATACTTTTGTTTAGTACTGTCAACGTTATGTCAGTTGTCAAACCTAATATGAGCCGACAGATGGCGCTCTCGCCCTTCTGTCTCCACGATGAACAGAGCGCACACGTTTCTTGTAACTTTTAATATAAATAAGTAATGTTGAGAGTGCTTTCTCCTATTTATCACAAGTGTAACCGAGTGTAACAGTGTCTAATAAATATTATAACAGTGCGACGTGGTTTCAATCAAGATCCCAATCATTCTGGTCCATCGAAGTGCCGTCATTGTAAGGATCGCCATATTTTTTTCTTCGCGTTGTTTGGCGTGGGGGCGGAGAAAACGAAGCAAACAGCGCTCGTACGCACCACGCAAACGCAGGAGTTTTGGCGCTGAACCAGCAACGGCCAGCGACAACAGTCGAAAATTATTAATTAATTCAATATTTCAAGAAAAAGTCGAACAAATCAATCAGACACTTCTTTACCGACAATCAAAAAATCCATACCACATAGCGACATCTACAATCTCACGTAGGCAACAGCCACATACTTCGTACATCGGCATCTCTAATCGGCCAATCAGCGAACACGCAAAACTTATCGACAGTGACAACTACATAAATTATTATCCTGTGGATAGAACAATCCGAACGAACAATCTGAACTTCCGCTACGCCAGCGCCATCATATATTTTTGGCTCGGCTCCACGCGGTCAGCAAGCACCGCGCGGTTTTTTCTACGGCTACGACGCACCGCACCTATTCGATTCAACTCAATATACGCAACAGCGAAACAACACATGAAATTATTCAACAGTGTCTCACAATGAAGAAGAAAATGTCGAAATTACTAACAGAAGAGAAGTGCAATCAAACTACAAAGGACAGCTCAGGCAGATACACAGTGGACCTACCACTACAGGTTGATAGAATAGAGGATCTAGGGAATTCTTTCAACACAGCTTATAGATGCTTATTAAAACTTGAATCTAAAATGCAAAAAGATACAAGTCTCTACACACAGTATAAAGCGTTCATACATGAGTTCGTACAGTTAGGACATGCTCACTACATTGAGGGCTACTCACCCACAGATACACATGCTTACTACATGCCACATCTAGCAGTCGTAAAGCCTGACAGTATCACAACAAAATTACGTACAGTCTTCAATGCTAGTGCCAAGACATCCACTGGCATATCACTCAATGATATAATGTATGAAGGTCCGAACATATACAATGACCTTTTAGAAATTATCCTCAGATTTAGAATTTACAAATATGCTTTCTCTTGTGACATAGTCAGAATGTTTAGAGCTATAAAAATAAATTCACAACAGACATCTTTACAAAGAGTGTTATGTACACGTTTCTTGTAACTTTTAAATAAGTAATTTTGAGAGTGCTTTCTCCTATTTATCAAAAGTGTAACAGTGTCTAATAAACATTATAACAGTGCGACGTGGTTTCAATCAAGATCCCAATCAACTTTTAAGAAACTTATTAGGTATAGCGCACACGTTTTGTAATATCATAGAACTTTTTATATAATATTACCTATTAAGTTATTGCATAGCTTTTATCGCAGGCTCTGAGCTCGGCGCGTGCGAAAAACGACAGCACGCATCGTCTAACGTCCTTTCAGTTCGGGAGACTTCGGCAATCGTAAAAATATACCGTCATAAAGACAATTTACTTTTCTAACTGATTCTAAATGGCCAGCTACAAAAGGAGTTTTCACAATGAAACCTCCTCCACAGACGTGCTCATAAAGGTACGGACAGACGTGCTCATTACTAGCACGAAAGCATGCTTTTATTGAGCAAGGGGCAATTTTATTGAGGGAGAGGGAGAGGGGCAGGGACAGGGAGAGGGAGAGGGACGGGGAGAGGGAGAAGAACGTTTCTTGACGTTTCACTTGATTGACGTGGCTGACCATAGCCTAATTAGTTGAGTAATAAATAGGTATAATAAATAAATAAACAATTATAATTGCATAAGTTGATAAAAAAAATGCTATGCAATAGCTTTACCGCGGCAGTCACCGAGTGCCACACTTTTTTTTTTTTTATTATTTAATACACTACATGTATCCCTACACACACATTTTATTGTTTATTTTGTTTTACTATTTTTTTTTTCTTTGCCTACCCTCGTCCGTGTGGTCCGTCACTGCGTGGTGCCAACTGAAAACCAGAGCTGGGTGTCTTTCGCCCAGCAAATGCTGAGTTGGTAACCCTTTTGGTGTGGACATGCTCAGCAAAATTCTTATTGTATTTCAATTATTTTTTTTTAAATATTTCTGTGTGTCCTGTATCAAATAAATATTTTTCTATTCTATTCTATTCTAAAAGAATGAAATAAAAAGAGAGTAAAGTTTTCAAATCCACCCTTGCCTTGGTGAAGCTCACTGACCAGCTTTTCATTCTTCTGACTGAAGAACTAGCAGAATATGAATAATAAATGATCCAACCATTCTAGAGTTCAGCGTAAAGCCATTCATCATCCATTTCAAACATGTAGCCATCTAAATTAATTTATTATTATTTCCTTGTAGAAAAACCTTTTCTTATGACAATTTGTGACTATAACATCTTTGACTAACCATGAGTGTGATTGTTTTAATAAAAGCAAATTGGGTCAGTGGGTCGTCTTACGGGCGAAGTTTTAAAAAAATCATGTGTCTCCTCTGCACTCATTTCCAAATCCCAACACCGGGACATTAGAGAGCTTTTTTTTTTATCGTGGTAAAATCATCAAATGAGTCCTCCCACCCCGGGCAGGGCGGGAGGGACTGTCAGACTTGTACTGACTAAAATCCACGGTGTCCTTCAATAGCCCTTTATGTTCCGGGGTCACGGTAATGAGATAAGTCCCGCGACCCCGGCAGGCTTTGGCCCTCTAGAGAGGGGGCCCCGTCATTATGCTGACGCTCTTTGAGGCGCGCGTGGAACACAACGCGCCGTCGACCCGGGCATGGTCCATGGTCGGGCAGCGAGTTGCCCTTTACTCGCCGCCCGCATGCCCGCGCCTACGGCGGCCGGAGATCGTCTTGCGAATATTAGCGAGCTTGGAAAAATTTTAAAATTTGGAAAAGTGTACTTCCATTATCAATTCAAGAAAGAGGAGACAATTATTATTTACAACAGTATAAGGTTGTGTAACAACCACTTTTTGGATATTTACTGTTTACCAAGTCACAGACTAACTAAAAATGCTGTTCCAACTTTATGTCTAGGTAAATATTATTTAATCACTAATTCATTGGTATATTCTTGAAGATCTCATAATTATTTTCAGTTACAATAATAAAACAAAACATAATTTTCCAGAACAACAAGGCATGCCCTCAGGAGAACTTGTAACACAACAGCAATCAAATCCTGTTCTTGATCAACCATCTGCTGCTCTCACAGAAGCCGTAGACCAGTCCAGGTAAGAAGTTAGTTCAGTGGGTCCTATTGAACAACAGCTAACAAATTCTGACAGTGCTCGAAATGCTATCAACACATCAGTATCTGGCCCAGTATAAAATTACTTCAGAACCTTTGATTACTGTTAAGGACCTAGCTAAAGGTTCTCAAATGAAAGGTAAATGGACTGTATATATACTTATAATGGTTCTAAAAAGACAGTATAATGTTGGACTAGCTTTGCACAATGAGAATTAATGCGCGCGCGTCGTCGACCGTGTTCAGTGATGGAGTGAGGTGCGGGCGGCGGGAGCCGCTGCTGGTCCGCGCCGCGCCGCTGCGTTGTCGTCCCGCGCCGCACCGCGCCCTCCGCCAGTCCCCTCGCGTCATCTATGAATCACGCCTTGTGTGCGTGAACATCCTCCCCGGGTTGATACATTCAATCTAAAGGAAGTGGACAAATGTTATTAAATGAACGTAGCAACGTCCCCTTCTTCGTCTTCAATTCGACGACACGTGTTGTTCCGTCGTTCCCCGGGAAGACCTTTGTGACACGTCCCAGTAGCCACAGCAGTGGCGGTTGTCCTCTCTCCTTGATGAGAACTAACGTTCCCTCTGCCAGTTGTCCTGTAGATGATGTCCATTTGGTCTTTTGCTGAAGCAGAGAGACGTATTCTAAATGGAACCGCTTCCAAAAATGCTGCTTTATATGTTCCACTCTGTGATAACGCTCCAAGCGGCCGATGTTTATATCAGTCACCTGTGGATGTGGAACAGCTATAAGTGATCGTCCAATCAGAAAGTGTGAAGGAGTAAGGACTGTAAAATCTAGTGGATCAGAGGAAAGTGGTGTAAGAGGACGTGAGTTAAGCACAGCTTCTATTTGAGTCAAGCAAGTGACCATTTCCTCGTATGTGAAGTGTGTTAACTGTAGAAGTCTTTTTAAATGGTGCTTAGTTGAGCGAACGGCAGCTTCTGCAATTCCGTTGAAATGTGGAGAATATGGAGGGGCAAAATTAAATTCAATGCCCTTTTGTGCTACTTCGTACGAAATATTTGAATCTTGTAAGAATCGTTGAAGTTCATTACAAGTGCCGATAAAATTAGTGCCGTTATCGGATAAGATGCTCTTGGGCTTGCCTCGACGGGCAACAAAACGATTTAAAGCAGCCATATAGCCCTCCTTAGTTAGGTCTGTAACGAGCTCAATATGGACAGCTTTAACTGCCAGACAAACAAAGATGCATAGATACGCTTTTACTAGCTTACACCCTCGCCCCTTTCGATCTGCTATCAATATTGGCCCGGCATAGTCCACACTGCAATTCAAAAAGGGGAACTCCAAGTGAGTTCTATTGGTAGGCAATTGTCCCATGATTGGTTGAACATTTTGACATTTATATTTAAAACATTTAATGCAGTGTTTGACAATAAATTTAGAAAGGTTTCTGCCACCTAGAGGCCAATACGTTTGTCGTATATTTGCTATCAATAATTGAGGGCCAGCGTGTAACAAGTCTTGATGATATTTGTGAAATATTATTTTAGTGATGTAATGTTTAGAGCAAAGTAAAACTGGATGTTTGGTATTATAGTCATAAGGCGAATTATCCAGCCTTCCCCCCACGCGAATGAGACTATTCTTGTCAACAAAGGGACTTAAAGAAATAAGCCTATTTTTCCGAGGCAATGTTTTACTAGCTTTAAGAATAGCATATTCCTTAGAAAACATCTCCATTTGAGCTTCACGTAAAATTAAATTCAAAGAATGTTGAAGTTCTTGAGTTGTCAGTGCATTCTGCAACTTGACTTTATTTTTTAAATTATAAACAAATCTGAGTATATATGCCACCACTCTTTGCAATCGATTTAGACTTGAATATTTATGGAGTAGTTTGTGAAAAACTGATTTATTTATGTGAGAGGATTGTACATGATTTTGTGAATCTGTGAGAAACGAGTGATCTGTGAAGTGAGATGTAATGACTTCTGGTAGATCCTGTTTCACAGTTGCATTGGGCATAGCTGGCCAGTCTTTTTCGTCATTTAACAAAAATTGAGGGCCTGACCACCATAATGAACATTCGCTGATAAGGTCAGCCTTCAGCCCACGGGAAACAAGATCCGCCGGATTGCTTTTAGACGGCACGTAACTCCACTTGTGACCTGCAGTGCTCTCCTGTATTTCATTGACTCGATTACGCACGAAAGGTTTCAACAAAATCGGTGAAACAGCTAGCCAACTCAACACTATTGTTGAGTCGCACCAAAAATGGCACCTAGTTACAGGCAAAGTAATAGAACTCTGAACCTTAGCACACAGCCTTGCGCCTAGCAACGCCCCACAGAGCTCGAGACGTGGAATGGTAGTGGGCTTTATTGGTGCTACACGATTCTTAGACGCAAACAGTTGTACCTTAACTGAGCCTTGCCCGTTCACCGACCGGAGATACACGCAGCAACCGAAAGCTCTCTCAGAGGCATCTGTGAAAACATGAAGTTCATGCGATATAGCATTGTCACAAACAACCCATCTTGGAATTCTCAGATTGTTCAAACATGGAAGAGTGTTAACAAAATTGTACCAAAATTTTGATATGGACTCTGGCACCTGCTCATCCCAGTCACACTTAGCTAACCATAATTGCTGCATTAAAATTTTCGCCTCGACTACACAAGGACCAACCAAGCCTAATGGGTCAAATATTTGACTAATTACTGATAAAATTTGACGTTTAGTCACTTGCTTCTCAGCGTCAATAGAAATTGAAAATGCTAAATAATCTGCCTCACACATCCAACGTAAACCTAATGTTTTCGATGCCACGTTCTTATCTTCAGACAATTTTAGACATTCTAAAACTGCTGAGCTGTTACAAACCTGATCTAAAATAGTTGAATTATTAGATTGCCATTTTCTTATATGAAAATTCGCTGATGCTAAGACAGATATAACCTCCTTGACCATTTCTACTACGTCTGAGACCGAATTTCCTCCTGATAGATAATCATCAACGTAGAAGTCACGTTCAATTGAAGACTTGACGGTTGTGCTGGTAGCGACGTCAGCCAGGCTGACTAAGCATTTTGTCGCTAGATATGGAACAGACGCTGTGCCGTAGGTCACTGTATTAAGACTGTATGTCTTTAACGGTAACTTTGGATCTGTCCTGAAAATGATTTGCTGCAAACAACGCTGTGAAGGTGTTACAGCAACGGCACGATACATCCTAGCTATGTCTCCAGAAATGACATATTTGTATTGCCTAAATCTTAACAAGATTGATAGAAGATCTTCTTGGATGGTCGGGCCAACCATCTGGATTTGATTTAGTGAGACGCCAGACGTGGTTACCGCTGACGCATCGAAAACTGCCCGTAGTTTTGTTGTCGAGCTGGACTCTTTAATGACCCCATGATGAGGCAAGAAATAATCGACTTGTTCACCTGAATGTGGTTTCCTTGATGTTCGATTTTCTGTCATGTGTCCAAGACGCTCGTACTCCTGCATGAAGGCAACATAATGCTCCTTGAAGCTTGGATCACGCAGAAACCGCCGCTCCAGCGACAGAAACCGACGCTTCGCCATTTCATACGACTCACCTAGAATGTTAGGATTGTCTTTTAACGGAATTGTCACAACAAAACGACCCTGGTCATCTCGAGTAGTATTATGACGAAAACTTTCTTCGCATGCACGTTCCTCACGTGACAATGCATGTTTGGATGGTACCGAATCTATCTCCCAAAACCTATTGAGATTGTTGTTTAATTCATCCATAGACACGTTGCAGTAATGTGCCTGGTTATTGGATAGTGAACGCATTGGAACTGGTCCTGAAACTATCCATCCGAGTTTTGTTGCGTGAAGTTTGGGTTGATTCCTACCTAGATTCATAGAGTAGGAACCTAAGACATTCCAAAACACTTCTACGCTAACAAGAATGTCAATCACAGACGGAATATGGAATGATGGATCAGCCAATTGAATGTCTGATGGAATGTTGATACTGGCAATATCCACAGCTGTAGACGGCAGTATTCTAGTAATTTCAGGCAAAATGATACAAGTGATAGTTTCCCTGTAGCCACCATTCCGAGCCTGAATTGTAAAACTACAAGACTGTGTGCTATTTGATGTTTGCTTATTGATACCTGATATAGTGGAGTTAGCGTTACGTCTAGGCAATCCCAGCTTGTGACACAATGTTTCTGTGATAAAATTGGCTGTGCTACCATTATCCAGCAAAATCCTGGCGTCGAACTTCTCACCTCGGTTGTTGACCACTGTCACCAGAGCTGTAGAAAGCAAAACAGAACGGGTAGTACTTTCTGCGGTGTCACTTGACAACACAACGTTTTCAGACGTGCCTTTTTGTGATTGTGCACCTCTAGAAACGTCAGTTGTTAAACTAGGTAAAGCAACATTAGGCATTGGATCTTGTACATTTGGGTTAGACTGATCTACGTGTAAAAGCGTGTTATGTTTACGATTACAATATTTACAATGGGACAATTTACAATGTTTACTTGAATGCCCAGGACGTAAACAATTAAAGCACACATTAAGCTCCTTCACCTTTGTCAAACGATTTTCTAGTGACAACTTACGAAACTCATCACATACAAACATAAAATGTTCTTTTTTACACAGCGGACATTTACAATCTTTTTTATTTACCTTTTTACTATTTTGATTTTTATTTGAACTACTATTATTGCCTTTGTTAATATTCTGTACATCTACTATATGACTGTTAGTGCTGTTGTCTACTTTTTGTTTAACCGTATCATTATGTTCAACTTTCTCTAATAAATCTGCCCTCTTACTAATAAATGAACAAAATTCTGACAAAGTAGGAGACTTGGGTAAACTATTGTTGTACTCTTCCCAGTCCCTGCTAGTTACTTTGTCGAGTCTACTGCTCATCATAATCACCACTAGTGTACTCCACTGATCAGCGGGCTCGTTCAACGATTTCAAAGCTCGAATTTGTTTATTTATATTGTCAATAAATTGACGTAAGGCTGTACAAGATTCTTTTAACACTACTGGTGTGTTGAGCAAAGCAAGTACATGGTTATTTACTAAAAGCTTACTATTGTCATATCGCTCACATAGCAAATTCCAAGCCAATTGATAATGCTCACCTTTAAAATCAATATTTTTTATAATTTGTTGAGCATCACCCTTAAGCGATGCACGTAAATAGTGGAATTTGCTAATGTCATCGATTGCACTACTACTGTGTATAAGCGAAAGATAAGTGTCTCTATACTCTAACCAACATTGATAGCTACCATCGAAATTAGGCAAAGTAATTTTTGGTAAGCGTACAAAATTATGACGGAACGATGCACCTGAGTTTTTGTCTGCTGACCCCGCTACAGACCCAGCGTCAAGGGTGGCATCAGCGCTGATGAGCAAGCTGCGCGCCTGAGCTGCCACTGCGTGGTACCGCTCCTCGAACTTGGTACGTTCCCCGTACGCCTCGTCTGGCTTGTCCGAGATCACCTCAATCTCCAACTGCAAATGATCAAATTCGTCATATAGGGCATCGAATTTACTAAGTCGACCCTCCAGTTCAATGCGCTGTAAGCTAGATATTGACTCGCAGCTCATAAGCACGTTTACATAATTGCAGAAATTCGTAAGCTTGGCTTTCATAGCACTGCGTTTTCTCACTAATAGATCCTCGTTAGCCATAATAAGAAGCTAACTTTTAATCGGAAGTAACAACAAAAAAAAAAGAAAGTTATGTCGCAGTTAGAATAAAAAAACGGTGCAAAGCAACTAGATATGAATTATGACTAATTAACAGCAAACAGATGTTTCTCGCAATGAATAGGCCAGTGACCTTGAAGCTCGCTCGTTAACAAAGAAAAGGTAACAGCTGGTACAATATTAAGAAACCGGTTCTAAATATGTAGCTTCATTCAACTAATATCAACACACTTCAAAACAACGCTAATAATCACTCGTTAACTCAAATTCGAAACTGAACTGAAAAACGGTTACTAACGGAAATTTTTGAATTTGAATTTTAACTGAAATTTTTTGGAAAGGAATTTGGAACGATACACAAATATGCTTATCTGTATCCACAAGGCGGACTGTGTTGATTCCCACGAAGCAAATAGGTGTCTCGGCGGATTCGACCAACGTAGTCGAGACTTGACCGCCGTCGACGTGTAGACCTCGGGAACTTGTAGACGTCCTCTCCTCGCTGATTTTCTAGGCGACTCCAACTCCAAACTCGTCTGCTGGTCTTCTGTTGACTGTAGCTTGTAGTGACACGGCGCTTTTGAAGACTCGTCGTAGCAAAGTCCGCCAACGTCGCCCGTACTGCCACCGCGCGAACGGTTTTTTCGTACAAAATACGTTACGCAGATTTAAATTAGAAGGCCGATGGACCAAACTGTTAAGGACCTAGCTAAAGGTTCTCAAATGAAAGGTAAATGGACTGTATATATACTTATAATGGTTCTAAAAAGACAGTATAATGTTGGACTAGCTTTGCACAATGAGAATTAATGCGCGCGCGTCGTCGACCGTGTTCAGTGATGGAGTGAGGTGCGGGCGGCGGGAGCCGCTGCTGGTCCGCGCCGCGCCGCTGCGTTGTCGTCCCGCGCCGCACCGCGCCCTCCGCCAGTCCCCTCGCGTCATCTATGAATCACGCCTTGTGTGCGTGAACAATTACCATCACCATGACGTATGAGGTGAAAATATTTTGAATAAAACAGAATATTTGTTTACAAAAAAACTTTTTCAAAAAAGTAACCGACTTCAAAAACAACAACAAAACAAAAAAGGGTGAAATAACCTCATTAATAACTTCTTTCGGATGTCGGTGGCTTTATTTTTTATTTATTTATTTCATTGATTTTTAGCCACCGACTTCCGAAAGAAGTTATTAATTAGGTTATTTCACCCTTTTTTGTTTTGTTGTTGTTTTTGAAGTCGGTTACTTTTTGAAAAAGTTTTTATTTTACCCTTTTTAGTTTATTTATTAAATAGTCAACCCAAATTCTTGTAAAATACAAAATTTTCTTACATATGCATTAATCTTGTAATCCGTCACAACATAAAAAAATCCATATCTCTAAAACTACTGAACCGATTTTGATAAAACTTGCAGTGTACCCTAAGTTGAACAATACCTAGTACAACAAAAAAAGAATTACTTAAATCGAACTTGTAGTTCCGGAGATATGCGTGCACAAACATAAAAACATACATACATACATACGAGTACATACATACACTTGTGAAATTTGGCACATTTGTTCAGACGCTGATATAGACTAACATATATGAAAACTGGGCAGTTCTGATAATATTACATACATACGGGTCGAATTGATAACCTCCTATTTTTTGAAGTCGGTAAAAAACATAGGTTTTTGTCAATAGATAGAATAGTGGATGATTGTTTACAAGTCCTTGTATACATTCTGCCATATTGGCATACTGTTGCATGTTGCTCCATAATGGTACGTAAGTTTTGGTACTTAATATGATCACATAATTACAATTCATTTCCGGTTCCATTTATCCTATTAATATTACAAATGTGAAATTTTGTTTGGATGGTTGCTTGTTACTCTTTCACACAAAAACTACTGGATGGAATTAGATGAAATTTGGTTCACAGATAGTTTATAATCCGGTGAAACTGGTAAAAGGTAGTAATATTATAAAGAGAATGTTGATTAGATTGAATATTATAAAGAGGAAAGAATTGATTGTTTGTTTGTATTGAATAGGCTCCGAAAGTGATTTCAAAAATTCTTTCACCGGTTGAAGGCTGCTTTGGTCCTAAGTGACATAGGAGAAAGGGGGGCGGTGAGCAGGCGTAGCCGCTGGCAAAAGCTTCCAAAATATAGAGAAGTTAATATTATAAGCAGTTTGAAAATAGGTACACAGTTATCTGTAACGGACTGGAAATTACTCTTATGCAGCAATTGTTTTTTTAACAATCCTTCGAAGTAAAATAATAGAATTACTTAGTAAGATACTATAATACCAAGATGTGTTCTTTCTTGTCCATTCCAATAAAAAAAATTGATAATATTTGTTTTAGGTTCCCGGAAACGAGACCATATTATTCAGAAAATAAAATAATAAGCTGAAAAGGAAATTGGAAAATATATCCACAAAGTACAACACCCAGAAAAAGAAAATTCGGGCTGCTAAAAATGTTGCATTACCAAAATCATTTTTGTCAGTAATAGAAAAATTACTACAAGAAATACAAACCTTTACAAAAATGCAACTCAAAAGTTTGAAAAAACCAAAAGGGAGAAGATTCACAATGGAGGAGAAAATCATGTCGCTAAATTTTAAAACAAAGCCCAAAGGCATATAAACTAATGAAGAAAATGTTTGTGCTTCCATCAAAACGTTGCCTTCAAAGTTTGTTAAGCAATTTCACGGTAAAACCTGGGTTGAACTCATCAATTCTTGAAGAACTCAGAAGTGTTGTGAAAAGTCTGCCGGAGGAAAAAAAAACCAGCCAAGTGCGAGTTGGACTCGCTCATGAAGGGTTCCGTAGCAGCAAGCATAGATTAGAGATATAATTATATTGAGATTAGTAAGTAATATACACAAACAATAAAAATAACTTTGTTTTTCATAGTATTTGTATGAATGGCAAAGTTATATTTGCGGTTTTTGAAAATGTACTATATCTCAAAAACTGCTAACTGTATCTCATCCAAACCAATTTTCGTTGGTAGTTTTGGTTGAGGTCTACATTATATATTTTTTTTAGTTTTATCATTCTCTTATTTTAGAAGTTACGGGGGGGGACACACTTTTTACCACTTTGGAAGTGTCTCTCGCGCAAACTGTTCAGTTTAGAAAAAAATGATGTTAGTAACCTCAATATCATTTTTAAAGACCTATTCATAGATACCCCACACGTATGGGTTTGGTGAAAAATTTTTTTTTGAGTTTCAATTCTAAGTATGGGGGGCACCCCCAAAATTTGTTTTGTTTTGATTTTTGTGTGAAAATCCTAATGCAGTTCACATAATACATCTTTCTACCAAGTTTCAACAGGATAGCTCTTATACTTTCGACAAAAAGTGGCTGTGACATACACGGACAGACAGACATGACGAATCTATAAGGGTTCCGTTTTTGCCATTTGGCTACGGAACCCTAAAAACTGGTCACACTTTTGTTTGACGAAATATCTTTAGAACAAGGGGTGGAGTATAATTCAGCAACTGGTCAAATAATTGGATTTGAAGATTTTGGGAACAACAAAAGACACAAAACTCTGGCTGATCATGCACTTGTGCTAATGATTAAAGACATAAAAAGTAAGAGCAAACAGGCCATTAGTTTCACATTTTGTAAAAGTACAACCAAAGCATCAGATTTAAAAGATTTAATAACAGAAGCCATAACACAACTTCACAATATTGGATTAAGGGTTGTGGCCACTATTTGTGATCAAGCTGCATCAAATGTTAAAGTTATAAAAATGTTACAAAATGAAACAAAAAGAAAATACATTCAACGGATCAAATGCTTTTGAAGTGAATGATAAAAAAAGTATTCCCTTTATTTGACACGCCTCATTTATTAAAAGGGGTCCGAAACAATCTTTTAACAAAAGATGCAAAATTTTTACAAAATGGTGAAACGAAATGGGCTAAATGGGAACATTTGAAGCTCTTACTTGATTTGGATGATGGAGATGATGAGATAAGACTTGTGAATAAATTAACAGAAATGCATGTCATTAGAGACAAATTTCCAAAAATGAAAGTTAAATTATGCCGCACAAGTGTTTAGCCAGAGGGTGTCTAATGCAATGAGATTTCTAGCAAGTAAGTATTTTTCCATACGCTGTTATTTGTAACGCCTTGTTAAAGATTATAGACTAGCAACTAACAGACTAGTTGGTAGAGCGATAATAATGTTTGCGATATTAATCAATTTTATAAACAAACTATTGCAGTAATGAATACGATGATGAGACATAATAAATAACTCACATAATAATCTGTTTTAATGAAAATGTTTCATTCTTTATTATCAAGTGACACAGGATGATCTTTAATTTTTCTTTTGTTTTATAAACTAGATTAATGTTTATTGAAACAATAAAAATAAATTAAAACAAAATGTAATGATAAGAAATCTGACTAATATTAAATATTATTTTTGTTTCAGGACATAAAGTGCTTCCAGAGGAATGTCAGGGGACTGCAGACTTCTTATTAATATTCGATAAGTTATTTGATAGTTTTAATGGCCATTCTTATAAATTATCAGATAAGCTATACAAGCAATGTTAGAAAACTAACTCGCCTCATTTCCAGCTGTGGGATGATTTGATTCCAATTTTAGAATCAATTAAATTTAAATCAGTAGTTAAAAAAGATGGTTCTGAATCAATAAAATATGAATCAATTCTTTCTGTGAAAATTTGGATTCAGAATATAAAAACTTTCAAAGAATGTTGGCACTATTTGATATCTAAGCATGATATAAAAAATTTAATCACTCGAAATTTTAATCAAGATCCTTTAGAGATTTTTTTTAGTGGCATTAGAAGTAATGGAATAAGAAATGTTAATCCTACTTGTAATCAATTTTGCAATGCATTTAAAACTTTGATTATAAACAATTTTAATTCATCGCATTCCCCTCGAGCTAATTGTGAAAATGATGACAATAATTCATTGCAATCAATGGCGAATTTATTAAATAAGAAACCAAATGATTCGGATAGTGATGATTTTGCATGTGATATTGATTGTTTGTTGAAGGTGATGGGTGAAATTAAGGATAATGATTCATTGGTATATTGTGAAAAAAATATGTTACTGGGTCGTGATTAAGAAATGTAAATCAAACATTTTTAGAAATTGTAAATATTGCATGAGTGATTTATGTCGATCAGAAGTTGATTTGCAATCATTTAATTACGAAATTGATTATACTAAAAGATCTTTATTTCATCCAAGTGAAAGATTTGTTAATTTGATGACTGATATTTTTTATGTAACTGTTGCCTGCTTACGTGATTATCCTGAATCAGAATTTGTAAAGAAAAAAAATAAGCTGTTACTTAATTGTGCATGTGATTACAAAATAATTTCCAAACAATGTTTTTTGAAACTGAAACCGGAGAAATCTTCTATCATATTTCTTTATGGGTAACAAGTAATATGCATTTTCCAAATCTATAGTTGCCATAAAACAACCTGGAGTCATGAGTTTTGTTTCTGTTCTTAAATCTTCCAATTTAAGGTGACGTGTAGTAATATTTTTATAAAGTTTTTTAATATAAATCTCCAAGTGCCGTCCGATTTTGTATGCAAAAAAATGCTGGATAAAAATTGTTTATTTACAGGTAGACATTTTTCAATAGCTCTTAACTCTAGGAGTTTAGTAATTTCCACAGAGATAAGATAATTTCTCTCCGACTGAAGTTATTACTTTTAGGAATGGAAGTTTGAACTGGAATATTATAATATAAAGGGTATTTTATAACCCTTGATCAAATCAAGTACTGTTAGATTACTGGTTACTTATTCCAGGCTTTTGAGAAATACTGTAATCTAGCAGTTTGTACCTGAGCTAGTGGCGTTCCTGACCCCGTCGTCACTGCTGGCGCCCCTGCGGCGAGTGCCTCTGGCGTGTTGACTGTTGCTGGTGGTTTATTCCGCTTCAGCAATATCTTCTGCCCACCCGGACGCGGGAACTTCCATCTGTGTGGGTCCCTGTAGTTTAAATTTCGTTTTGGTCTTGTTGGAGGTCTTGCAGGCACATTTTTCAGTTCTTGACCCGACTTCTTTACGGCTTTTACTGCCTTAAACTTGTCTTGTATTTATCTTATCTCCAAATAGGTACTCGGATATTAGCTCCTTCATTTCTTTATTAAGGCCAGGTAGAATTAAAGAACGTCTAGTAATACAGTTTTCATGGTAAAAATGGCATAGTAATTTTGCTGCTTTACTAACAGTCTAAATTTGATCAGTAGTATCCTGATTGGCAATAAGGGTGTTCAACAATGTCTAATGATGTTATGGCAGCAGTGATCTGATGCTCCCTAATACGTCTTTCCTTTTCTACTCCACTATCACTGAGAGCAGCAGCCACTTCTTCATTTAGCTTTGGTGGGTTCAGCATGCTACAAATCTTGGATGTTTCTTGTTTGTTTAGTGTGTTTTTTCTTGTTTCTTCATTTAAACCATACACTATTACAGTTGACCACCGCGTGGCTGGGCTGTTGTGAAGTTCTATGGGAGTCTTTATTGGCTGTACTCCTTTATCACCAAGAAGCTCTTCGGTGCCTGGAGGATGGTCTGCTTCTTTGCCAGAACTCGGTGTTGTGTGGTGGCATGGAGAACTGCTATCACGGGTAGTAAAACAGCGTTCGGCACGTGACTCGCAGCTTTGATCACTGTACTCTTGATTCTAGAGCGTGATCTACTGTGGCATGACTGCGTGGAGCCTGATCCCCTGGGCCGCGATCGCCTGGAGCGCGATCGCCTGGAGCGTAACCTACTGGAGTCTGACAGGTTGGAGGATCGTGTGTAGCCGTCTACGAAGAATAATTAATTAAAATTAGACCTCTGGAATCCACGGCTAACCTCTCATGAAAGCTCTAGTGATGTCTTACAAGATGTCACAGTTCGTGTTTTCATGGGTAACCTCTCGTGAAAACTCTAGAGACAAGTGCATCTCAGGGCGTCAGGTAATTTCAGGAAGTGGGTACTTATCTTAATACGAAAGAAACATACCGGAGGTTCGATGACGACTGTTTTTTTTGCTTGTTCAGCTTTTTTTCAAAACCAAAACTGCGACGGATGTTCCGGATAAAACAAAAATACGGGAATGATCAGTAGGGTACAGTCGCCAAATTTCGTCCCCTTCAATATCTACTTTTTTTAAAACCGTTATCTATTATTAGTGACCTGTACCTACCTCGACCATGAGTTTTTTTTACGTTTACGGTACAGTAAACGTAAAACAATTTGGATGAGAATCTGTACAGCGCCTCCATTGGGCAGAAGCGGAACTAAAATCCGTACCATGAGTTGAAGGCTAAAATTTACTTTACCACATTCGTTTTAGTTTACGTAGAGAGTGTAGTTTATGTTTTACCACATTCGTTTCAGTTTATGTAGAGAGTGTAGTTTACGTAGCGTTTTGCATACAAATCGGTACCATGAGTCACTGATTTGACAGATGTCACGTGGTTGTCACAGTAAATTACTGTGGTTACTTCTCTCACCGACATTTTTACTGTGAGAAGTATTTTTTCGTTTATAAAAAATGTCTGCGCGACAATATTTCGCTTGGAGGATGTTTGCCGAAGGCCAAGCGGCACATGGAAATAGATTTTATAGAGGACACGATGCGGCTATGCGAAAGCAAGTAGATAGTGTTGTCTACAAGAGTGAAAAAAAAATTCAAAATCTGTATAGGTTATCGAAAGAAGCCTTCGCTTACCTGTGTAATGTTCTCAGAGATCATAGCAATTTAGTCTTTTCAAAGAGTTTCCTTGGAAACAAAAGTAAGTAGAGTTATTAAGGTTATGGGTTTTTGCGAAACCTACTCAAACCAACCAAGTCTCATTATGATCTACATTTTCAGGTTTTATGTGCTTTACTCTTTTACGCGAAAGGTGATTACCAATGCGTGGTCGGGGAAGCCAACCACTTTTCGCAAGAAACGATTAGTTGTTACGTTGAGGAGGTAACGAATGCGCTTAATAATCCTCACCACTCGCCATGAAAGGGATCTCATCAAGCAACGGTCTGTACCTACTTAATAATTTCTATGAAAGCTCTTTGAACGTCAGCCAACTAAGTAAAATTTCATTATAAAGATCCAATGCTAATTAAGCTTTTATTTAAATATTACCTTGTTTTTCAGCTTTTATGCCCTTCATGGTATGCCTGGAACAATTGGCTGCGTGGACGGTAGCCATTTTAAAATATTCACCCCACCAAAACCTATAGAACATTTATATTATTGCCGCAAACATTACGACTCAATAAATGTTCAAATGGTGTGTATAAATACAATCATTCTTTACAACCTATTCTATCATTACACTGATTCAATCAATCATTATTAAGTTTGAAATTTAATTGTCCAGGTTTGTGATGCCCACGGAATAGATAAATAAGGTTGGAATGGTAATGTGGGCGGGGCGAGCGCGCCACAATTATGATTCGAAAATCATAACTCGACCGATTCATTCATTCACCGCGTTTGTTGCGCTTCGGGCTACTTCGTAGAACAGAGCTCTGCTTTAAAATGCCGTGTTGTGCAATTATAACTTGTAAAACAAAAAGTCAAACCGCAAGTATATAGCGAGGAGGTATATCTTTCCATCGGTAAGTCGAAAATAACATTTAATTATCATTTTATTAGTAAAAATCATATTAATATTCTGATCATTATGAAATTCCAAACATTAACAATATTATTGCAACAAGTTACAAAAAAATATACATTGCCCGATGTGTACTCGCTTAATCAACGCAATGACCAAGTCCGCTTACAATGTACTGCATGCATTGCGTTCTTTATGCCGGCCATCCACACTACGGTCTACCTGCGCAGGCATACCTGCACAGGTGGACCTCTCCGGTAGACCGTAGTGTGTATGGCCGGCATTACACTTCGTTTCGTCCTTTGCTCTGATTGGCTGTGATGCAAGGCGCCATGTTTATCGATAGTGAAGTGACCTTGTCGTTAAATAAAATCATCGATAGAATTCTCAAATAATTTATATTTACGTTTGATAAAGATAACTTTTGGATTATTTAATGATAGTATATTTTTAGTTAGACGTACTCGAATAATGAGTAAATTAAATGTTATATTAAATCATTGAATGAATGTGACCGAATGATATAAAGGGACATAGGGTTAAATTGAATTATTGGCAATACTTTCAGAGGTCATTGTACTCATCATTATGAACAACTTTTACTACGGGACCAAACCTGAAATCACGAAAGAAAAACGGCTGTTCCCTTCATTTTGATAAGTCTGAAAAATATTGCCTATGAATGCAATTTCACCCTGTAGATCTGTCATCTACAAGTATTTGCTATATTGTATTTAGTATTTAGAATATAAGTAAAATGCAATTTTACTTCAGCAATAAATTATACATTTTAGGTTCCTAAAGAGCCTAACGCCCGAGAACAATGGATTGACGTGACAGGTAGAGGAAACTGGATGCCGACAAAGACGAGTACTATTTGCTCTAAACATTTTACTGAAAATGATTTTATCATTAAAAATCAGGTTATAGGTACCTAAAACCAGGGACGATCCCAAGAGAACAAATTGTTCAGATTTGTTCAAGTTCTTTGGTAGGTTTTGTCAAAATTTATTACTAACTTGTTGGAAGTTTGTCCCATATTTCATATTCTACTACTATTTATTGTCTCCTACATTATGAACAAATCTGATTTTAGGTTTTATTTTATTTGATTGTTCATTTTTAATGAAATATATTTTGAGTATGTATGGAATCTTATAATAATTATTACTGTAGATTAATATCACACTCCGGTAAATGATTATCATCCAAGCTTCCAGCTCTTTAAATATAATTTAATTTTGATTTTTTGTTTTCTACTTTGTAAGTTTATGTGGCATATTAAGACTTTTGCATTATTTTTCAGACAACTAATTCTTGCAATGCTATAATTAATAAGCCCAGTTACGTTGCTATTTCCACCAGTGTGCAAAATTGCGAAGGCACTCAGGTAACATAATACTTATATGTTATCTTGAATTATAATCGCTCGTGTAAAGTCAGCTTCTCAAGATATTTTATGCTATTTATAATTTTAGGATTTACAAGCACAGGCTTCATCTTCAACTTTGTTGACGTTGACACCAAAAAGAGATAAATATTTAAAAAGAAAATACACTGAAGTAAGTTAATTTATACCTACAAAGATTGATCAAAAATCGTTTCATAGTTGTTTTTTTAAAGATAAATGGGTTTACTAATGTTTCTCCAAAGCTTATTTCACAAATTTTCACTTGACAAGCAACGATTCATATATTATTGATTCACAAACCACTTGTTCCGCAAATGTTTCATTCATTCATTTATTTGTAGGAAAGCGTAATGTCATCTTCAAATGCAAGCACTCCTAGGAAAAGAAAGCTACAAAAGATAATCATCAACAAAGAATGTTTAAAATAATAAAGAAACAGAGGTTGAAGATAAGAAGGATACAGGCACAAAACCGAAGGCTGAAAAAAATTTAATAAAATGCAAGATGTTTTAAATGATCTTCAAGAAAAATTTTCATTGCAGGACGAAGATATATCTGTTCTAAAAAATTTAAATGTTAAGGTGATTCCTCTGCTGTAGCCCGTGAAATTTTTTTTTTTTGTCTTTTTTTGCAATTTACAGGTCAGTTTCAGCTTGTATTGATGATTCTTATGGTTATAATTATGTAAATACATACTTGTTATTGTCACGAATTAAATTTTCATCAAGATACAAGCTGAAATTTACCTGTAAATTGCAAAAAACGACAAAAAAAATAAGGTGGCCTTATAAAAATAACAGAGATAATGAAGATATATTATTTTAATTTTATTCACAGATACAAGAACTGACAAATCGTATGATAGCAAAAAGTACTGGTGGTGGCCCATCTAAGCAAAAATATAGTCCAGCTCTGCGTAGTTTTGCGCTAACACTTGACTATTATTCGCCTAAGGCGTATGAATACGTACGCAAAACTTTTGATACTTGCCTCCCGGATCGCCGTACGCTTCGAAAATGGTACCAAAATATGGGAGGTGATCCTGGTTTTACTGCAGAATCCATAGAGGCGTTAAAAATAAAAGTGGAAAGCACGAAATATCCCATTATTGCAACTCTTTCCTTGGATGAAATGGCTATACGTCGTCGTATAGAATGGGATGGAAAAAAAATACTCGGACATGTTGATATTGGCAGTGGCATCGAAGGAGACCACGTAGGAATAGCCAAAGAGGCTCTGGTATTTCTAGTGACAGGCATAAATTGTAATTTTAAGGTTCCCGTTGGATATTTCTCAGTTGACGGAATTAACGGAAGACAACGCGCAGACTTAATTTTACAATGCTTGGAACTTATAGCAGAAACAGGCATACAAATAATTTCCCTAACTTTTGATGGATGCGCTGCAAACATTGCAATGGTAGAATGCTTAAACTGTTCAATCAAAGATAAAAAAAAATCTTTTCCACACCCGTCAACGAATAATCCAGTTGTTGTAGTGCTAGACCCATCACACATGATAAAATTAATCCGTAATGCTTTTCAATGCTATAACACATTTTTAGATAAAGATGGTAATACCATAGAATGACGATTTTTGGAACAATTAAATAACCTTCAAATGAAGGAGGGCTTTCATTTAGCGAACAAGCTTCGTTACCATCATGTTCATTTTCAAAATAATAAGATGAAAGTTAAGCTCGCAACGCAATTGTTCAGCCTAAGTGTAGCAGACGCTATAGACTTTGTCGTGACCAATTAAATCTACCTTCATTCAAAAATAGTGAAAGCACAACATTTTTTTGAAGATTATCAATAACATGTTCGACATTTTTAATTCCCGAAACACATATAACTTCAAAAAAGCTCTAACAGAATCCAACGCTGCAATGCTGCTTAATTATTTAGACATGGCGACGACGTACCTATCCGAGTTGAGAACAGAAGAGGGAACTCTTTTGACAAAAAGTTTACGTAAGACTGGTTTCAATGGTTTTATTGGGTGTGCTGAAGCTGTTAAACATTTTTATGAAACGTTAATACGTCCTGGAGTTTTGATTTTTATGCCATTTTACAAAAAAAGCCAGGATCACCTTGAAATGCTTTTTGGAAATATTAGGTCACATGGTGGAGGTAACAATAACCCCACGGCCCGCCAGTTTAAAGCTGCGTACAAAAAACTTTTAGTTCATATTGAGTTAAAAGCTCTCGATAGTGGAAATTGTACTGCGCTTGAACACATTTCAATTCTTGATTGTGCATCATCTCCTGTAGCACGGATTAATAGATCCATACGAAGGATTGCGATTGAAGATGACGATGATGATGATGATAATAATAATAATGAAGAGGATATTAACGCATTTTTCAATTAAATGTTATGAAAAATATCTAGCTTTAATTCCGCTACAAAAATCCAGGCCTCATGCGGGATGCAGTCCCACCCTCCCGCCCTCATGCATATGCACATGAAGTAAAGCTCCCACCCTCCCGCCCACATGCATATGCATACGTGCAAGAAAAATGGAAAAAAAAAAAACATGCCATGCAATCAAACCTATACTCGACACGTGTTTCGCCCCTCCACGGGGCATCCTCAGGAGATGTTGACTCGACAAGCGCTCGGCCTCGAATGAGCCAGGTTCGACGAGAGTAGTCGCTACACCCCCGCAGAGGGGTGTGGCAAGCGGTTCCGGGGCTTTGCCCCCTTCCCGCGGACGCTTACCGCGGCCCATAACAATGGGCCGGTCATTTGGGTGGTGAGACCGTGGCCTTTGTTTATAGTAAGGCATTCAGAGCCAGGTTGACAGCTATCGTCTCTTTATATAGCGTCGTGATGACGCAATAACAACGTTCGATACAAACGTCACAAAGACGTCTGTATCGATCTACCTGTAATCATACTTAAAAGAGGTGATGTAATTAAGTTTGTTCATTCAACAGTGTATAGTTATTATTATTATTATGTTTGGAGATTTCTAACTGCTCCAACACACACAACCGGAAATTTTTATCACAAACATGGAGAATATTATACGTGTTATTGTCGCTCAAGGAATGGCCGGTATCGATTAAATGTTTTGCGAAATGTGATTTATCTGGATGGCCATTCCTGTAAGCGGCAACATGCTCCTTATATCTAACCTCGAAATTACGGCCTGTCTGTCCTACATAGACCCCGTTGCAATCATTGCATACTAATTTATAAATACCGGATTTTTTTGAATTTTCTAATTTATCTTTACCGTTACAAAGATTACGTAAGTTGTGATCTGATCGAAAAGCAACGAAAACATTGTGTTTTCTAAGAATGTTCGCGATTTTATCGGAAATGGGGCCTATGTAAGACAGACTACCGACATACTTGTCAATTCGTTCGGGGGTACATACATAAAGTAGTGAGCGAACCCTGTCATTTTGCTTTTTCTGAATAATATTATCAATAACTTGTTTTGAATATCCGTTCGAAATCGCGATTTGATATAATATTTTAAGTTCTTCGACGTAATTATCTGCGGACAGTGGGACCGACATTAAACGATGGACATAGCTGCGGAAGGCTGCTAGTTTGTGTTGTGATGGGTGACAGGAAGAAGCGGGAATTGTTGTGTCGGTGTGAGTGGGTTTTCGGTAAATTTGGAAATCGAGTTTGTTCCCAACTCTAGTGATTGTTAGATCCAAAAAATTGAGGGATTGGTTGGATTCTAATTCTAATTTGAATTTAATTTTGGGGTGGAAAGTGTTAAGTTTATTAACGAAAATGTCTAGTTGACGCATAGTACCCGTCCAACAGATAATTACGTCATCTACGTATCTATAATAAAACAGAATGTTGGGTTCGCCCACCACATATTTAGATTCAAAGTTGTCCATAAATATTTCCGCCATTAAAGGACTTAAAGGTGATCCCATTGCTAACCCCTCTTTTTGGCGAAAATATTCGTTATTGAAACGAAAATAATTTTGTTGCATGCAAATACGTGTGAGGTTAAGAAGGTCATGTATTTCTCCAGGATGTAAACGTTGTCTCTCCAAATGGTTCCCCAAAATACGTAGGCACTCTTCAAATGGAATATTTGTAAATAAACTGTCAACATCCAATGATAATAATTTTGAATTGTGAGGAATGTTGACATTTTTTATTTTTTCAATTAAATCTAAACTATTTTTTAAACTGTATTTTGGTGAAAAAGAAGATTTAGTTTTTAATAAGTGGTTGAGATGTTTAGCCAAATCGTATGTTGGGGCACCAATGTAAGAGACAACGGGGCGAATTGGGATATTATCTTTATGAGTTTTGGGTAAACCATACAAAAAAGGAGATCGCGGGTTCATAGGGATTTTATATTTTAATTGATCTGGAGAAATACATGACATGTTACTAATAGCATTCTTCAACTCTACAGTAAATTTTTTGGTGGGGTCGGAACTAAGACGTTCGAAATCCTCCCCCTGGATAACGTCGTTAACCTTCTGGTGGTAAGCAGTTTTATCCAAAATGACTACAGTATTGCCTTTGTCGGCTTTTGTAATTATTAAATTATCTTGATTAATTTTGGTTTGTAATGACCGATATATTTGTAATTCAGAATAATTTTGAGGAAAGGAGGTAGATGAAGTTTTTTTAATCTGAACTGCTACCTGATGTTTAACGGCGCTATCCATTTTACTTCTAACACAAGCCATTTCTGAATCCACCACCAAAGTTTCGAGCGATTTCTGGGATAACCGTGGTCTGATGTTATAGTTTAAGCCTTTCTCTAATAAAGAAATCTCAGAAGAGGAGAATTGGGTATTTGTGTAATTTTTAACGCGTGGATAAAAAGAGTGAATTGTATCTAAATCATTATTTTCTGGACGGTTGATATTACTGTTACGGTTATCCCGAGATAATCGCTCCAACTTCCTACTCTGTGTTATTTATTTATCATGCGCTACTTGGGAGGCGAAGTCCCGGGCTTTGTTATCTAAAATATCAAACTCCACATTGTGTAGTTTGTAACTCAATTCTGAGTACAAAACTTTCAAGTGGAGCTTGATATTGTCCCTAACTGTAAACCAATGCCTACATTCCTCATTCAACCACACCTGTTTTGCCTTCACCAAAGCTAAGCTACTTGACCGGCTGTGTGTGTTGGTATGTATATGTCGCAGAATCAGCACAGTAGCACAATAATTCAGAATAACGCCATTTATTGTCATTGCCGAGGAATCAAAATAGAAGCAGAATTTGGAATCTCTATGGATTATTGTTAATTTAGAATAACGCCATCTATTATCGTTAAAGTGGAATCAAAACAGAAACGCAATTCAGAATCTCTATTGATTATTTTTAATTTAGAATAACGCCATCTATCTCTCATTGGAGGAACTATGAAGTTAGATTTGACAGATAACGCTTAGAAACGTCAAGTTATTAAACTTGGGGATGCTTAGCGTGGAGTAATGGCAACACCGAGCGAATAGTCGAGTTGAATATCGATTCAGAAGTTTAATCAGGTATTCGACGTTGACAAGTACTGACGTTGACAGATATGTTGGCAAACCTGTGTGGGGTAGGCCACTTGGACGGACAGTTGAGTGAAGGGAACACTTTGAATCGGTCCGTCAAGCTGTGTAGACATCTTGGTCACGCCACGTCGTCCACGATAATCTTCCCGCGTTCCTAAGTTTTTAATCGATCGATATCTCGGACATCCTTGATTATTTTGTATTCAGTGTGTGTTAGCAAGTAATTAAAAGTGTTAACGAAGGTTTTGCGAGTGTTATTTCCGATATCGCGCCCCTTCTGATATCGATTCTTCGACATCAGAAGCGGGATATGGACCAAGACGACCCACGTGTTCGAAATAAAGACTATAGTGATGAAAAATGGATGTGTTTGTTGGGAAAACAGAACCGCAATTTTCTGACACTGATTCAAGCCGTGAAAACACCTACTAAAGCCATGTGACGACGCTTTCGTTTACCGGATTTCGATCCTGAGAAACAAGATATGGATGCACGTGCTTGGGTGACGAATGCAGAGATGTGCTTGATGGACCAAGACCAACGTGGCGCCCCGCTTATGGTCGCTATAAGCCGCGGCTTGAAGGGAGGAACTTCTACCTGGCTATCTACCGTGTCGTTTCCTGGGATGACATGGACCAAATTTAAGAAGTAAGCTGATGGACACGAAGGGAAGACCTACAACACCTAAAGCATCATCGAGCCAAGTGACGCAGCAGCCGGCATCGAAGACCTTGGTGTGCTTCAAATGTGGCAAGCCAGGTCACATAGCCGTGCGCTGTACGAGCAGTGCTGGCGGCTGTGGCAGCGGATCAGTCGACGGCACGGCGCGACGCGACGCGTCGATGTCTGAGTTGTGCAACCACCATCAGGCAGGATACAACACAGGTGAATTGTTTCATTTTTACTTACGATTCTGGTGCTGAATGCTCGTTAGTCAAAGAAAGTTTTGCTTCGAAATTTTGTGGTAAACGTGTTTGTAATGTTGTTGTTAAGACTGGTATAGGTCAGACACGAGTATTCAGTCCAGAACAGATTTTATGTTGTGCAGTGATTAACGGGTGATCATCCTCTTGAAATTTTGTTTTAAAATTTTGCCCGACAATCATTTGCAATGTGATGTCATGTTAGGTAGCGAGATTTTAAATCAGAGTTTTTCTGTAAACATGTCGACATGTTTGCATGGCAACTAAGCTTTTAAGTTAACGAAAGTCCTTTGTGTAAATTCAGTGAGGCAACGCATTTCAATTGGATTTAACTGTTATCGTGACGGCTTAATTTTCTACGTTTTTCATTACCGTTTTGTCTACTGCGCGAGTGACTACAGGCCAGCTCAGTGCAGCGGCAACTGTATAGGATGTCAGTAGACGAACGTAGAGTTGTGTGCGACTGTGGTACATGGCATAAGATAGTTGTCAGTGGCCTAGGGTAGATGTTAGTGGCCTAGGGTAGATGTTAGTGGCCTAGGGTACTTATTAGTGGCCTAGGGTAATTGTTAGTGGCCTAGGGTAGTTGTTAGTGGCCTAGGGTTGTTAGTGGCCTAGGGTAGATGTTAGTGGCCTAGGGTAGATGTTAGTGGCCTAGGGTAGATGTTAGTGGCCTAGGGTACTTATTAGTGGCCTATGGTAATTGTTAGTGGCCTAGGGTAGTTGTTAGTGGCCTAGGGTTTTTAGTGGCCTAGGGTAGTTGTTGGTGGCCTAGGGTAGTGATTGTTGTATTTTCAATTACCTTTTCCCCGATGTTTCATTTAATTGAAGGTTTTAATGATACAGTACAGTTCTGAAATTTCCTTATTTTCGCCGACGAACTGAATCTAGAGTTTGGTCAGGAATGACCGAGTGAAACAATATTCTGTCGTGGACTGTTTTGTGTTTCAGTGGGAAATCCAGAAACGTGGCCAGCTACAACAAGAGCCGCAAGCGGTTTCTTTTATGAAGAGAAAGCTACCTAGCTGACGAAAGTGCAAAACAAATCTACTGATTTCAAATGCGTTGTGACAATCTTAGAACAGTAACAAGATCAGCTGGACCGTCTATCGAACAAAAAATACCTGCAACAGCGATGACCTCGATGCCCCTGAAAAGCGGTTCAAAGCGAATAGTGCTGTGAAGCCTCTGAAGTATTTTACCTGTCGCGGCGCAGTGAGAGGAGCAGCGCCGACTCCGAATCATCGAAGCCTATTAATGAAAAGAGGGTTGACCTGTGCCTCCTGAGCGCGTCGACTGGGAACCCTATCCGGTGAGCAATTTTCATTTTGTTTACGACTCTGGTCCTTGTGTTCTTTATGTTGACTATCGCTGGTTAAGCGTTAGTAGTGTAATCGCTGGTTAAGCGGATTACTTGGGCTTTCGCTGGTTAAGCGAGTTATGTTGACTATCGCTGGTTAAGCGCTAGTAGTGTAATCGCTGGTTAAGTGTGTTAGTGTGGGCTTTCGCTGGTTAAGCGTTAACTGTTGAATCGCTGGTTAAGCGAGTTATGTCGACTATCGCTGGTTAAGCGTTAGTAGTGTAATCGCTGGTTAAGCGGATTGCGTTGGCTGAGCTGGTTAAGCGAAAGCCAACGTAAATTCAACAGCTAACTGTTAAATCGCTGGTTAAGCGTGTCATAATGTGTGCTTTCGCTGGTTGGGCGTTGGCTGTTGAATCGCTGTTTAAGCGAGTTATGTCGACTATCGCTGGTTAAGCGTTAGTAGTGTAATCGCTAGCTAAGCGGATTGCGTTGGCTGAGCTGGTTAAGCGAAAACCAACGTAAATTCGGCAGCTAACTGTTGAATTGCTGGTGCGTGTTATGATGTGTGCTTTCGCTGGTTAAGCGTTAGTGGGTTAATATTATTGGTTAAGCGTTAGCTGTTAAATCGCTGGTTAAGCGTTAGCTGTTGAATCGCTGGGAAAGCGAGTTATGTCGACTATCGCTGGTTAAGCGTTAGTAGTGTAATCGCTGGTTAAGCGGATTGCGTTGGCTGAGCTGGTTAAGCGAAAACCAACGTAAATTCAACAGCTAACTGTTGAATCGCTGGTTAAGCGTGTCATAATGTGTGCTTTCGCTGGTTGGGCGTTGGCTGTTGAATCGCTGGTTAAGCAAGTTATGTCGATTATCGCTGGTTAAGCGTTAGTAGTGTAATCGCTGGCTAAGCGGATTGCGTTGGCTGAGCTGGTTAAGCGAAAACCAACGTAAATTCGGCAGCTAACTGTTGAATCGCTGGTGCGTGTTATGATGTGTGCTTTCGCTGGTTAAGCGTTAGTGGGTTAATATTGCTGGTTAAGCGTTATTATTATCACTGGGTAAGTGATAAGATTTGTAACGCTGGTTAAGCGCTACAATGTTAAGTACTGGTTAAGTACTTCAGTGAATTACACTGCTGGGTAAGTAGTGATGCATGGTGCTGGTTAAGTGCTGTGGATTTGAGGGAGAATGCCTGAAGTTCAAGTACAATTATCAAAATCAATTTAAGTAGAGGTGTTGAGTTGAATGATAGTGTGGAATCTTAGATCGGCTGGTCAGACCGTACCAGTAGCCATTTCGTAGCCAGTCCGTATTTCCGAAAATTTTTGACATCCTGGTGTCCATGGATGCGCGGTGTGCGAATGGCACTGTCGGAGGTCGTGTATTGTGAGTTCATGGTGAACGGTGTGCAACAAACAGAGGTTTGTTGGTGGGGCTAGTGTTAGCCACAGGCCTCGAATTTGATTCCTACTGTTTTGATTATAAGATTGCTGCATTGTGATGATACAATTGCAAAGGTACTTGATTCCTCTGGGATTTTCGGTCAGTCTAAATTGTGTTGTCTTTTTTTTTGTTTGACTTTGAGTAGTTCATGTGATATTTTTCTTTATGGAACTTATAATCTGTAACGTTATTGGAAAAATAAGGTAACATGTTGAACAAACCTACTTTAAGAATTATTTTGATAAAGGCTCGAAATGATTATCTTGATGGTATTGAGTTTGTAACCGGATGGTTACGTGTTGAAGACCGGATGGAGGTCGTTTGATTTCATGCTTATGACCGGATGGAGGTTATAATGTGTGATGATGAAGACCGGATGGAGGTCAGAGTATGAGCACTGCAATATTTTGATGAGTTTCTTATTACTTGAATGAGTATGGGTGTTGTTCGACATGTCAGCTTTGAAAGTAAGAGTTTTTTTTGTGATTTTCATTAGACCCTGTAATTATTTTGATGAGAATACCTTTTCCATTTGGGTCAGGAATGGCCGAACGAGTGGAATGGCCGAACGAGTGGAATGGTTACTGTTCGAGAATTTTCTCTCATTCCAGATTTCACACACGAGGACGTGTGAATTGTCAGAATGGCCGTGTCGCAGAATCAGCACAGTAGCACAATAATTCAGAATAACGCCATTTATTGTCATTGCCGAGGAATCAAAATAGAAGCAGAATTTGGAATCTCTATGGATTATTGTTAATTTAGAATAACGCCATCTATTATCGTTAAAGTGGAATCAAAACAGAAACGCAATTCAGAATCTCTATTGATTATTTTTAATTTAGAATAACGCCATCTATCTCTCATTGGAGGAACTATGAAGTTAGATTTGACAGATAACGCTTAGAAACGTCAAGTTATTAAACTTGGGGATGCTTAGCGTGGAGTAATGGCAACACCGAGCGAATAGTCGAGTTGAATATCGATTCAGAAGTTTAATCAGGTATTCGACGTTGACAAGTACTGACGTTGACAGATATGTTGGCAAACCTGTGTGGGGTAGGCCACTTGGACGGACAGTTGAGTGAAGGGAACACTTTGAATCGGTCCGTCAAGCTGTGTAGACATCTTGGTCACGCCACGTCGTCCACGATAATCTTCCCGCGTTCCTAAGTTTTTAATCGATCGATATCTCGGACATCCTTGATTATTTTGAATTCAGTGTGTGTTAGCAAGTAATTAAAAGTGTTAACGAAGGTTTTGCGAGTGTTATTTCCGATATCGCGCCCCTTCTGATATCGATTCTTCGACATATATTAATATAATGGGGAAATACTTTTAATTGTTTACACTGTTGATTGAACCAAACGTTCTGAGAAGCTAAGCGATGGAGTTTTGTCAACTTGATGTAAAGTTTTGCCTGCTCAGCTATACCTGCTGACTTAAGATAGATTATAGAATCAGGCGTTACTTTGCGGAAATCCATGACATTAAATGTTATGAAAAATATCTAGCTTTAATTCCGCTACAAAAATCCAGGCCTCATGCGGGATGCAGTCCCACCCTCCCGTCCTCATGCATATGCACATGAAGCAAAGGTAACATGCATATGCATACGTGCAAGAAAAATGGAAAAAAAAACATGCCATGCAATCAAACCTATACTCAACACGTGTTTCGCCTCTCCACGGGGCATCCTCAGGAGATGTTGACTCGACAAGCGCTCGGCCTCGAATGAGCCAGGTTGACAGCTATCGCCTCTTTATATAGCGTCGTGATGACGAAATAACAACGTTTGATACAAACGTCACAAAGACGTCTGTGACCTGTAATCATACTTAAAAGAGGTGATGTAATTAAGTTTGTTTGTTCATTCAACAGTGTATAGTTATTATTATTATTATGTTTGGAGATTTCTAACTGCTCCAACACACACAACCGGAAATTTTTATCACAAACATGGAGAATATTATACGTGTTATTGTCGCTCAAGGAATGGCCGGTATCGATTAAATGTTTTGCGAAATGTGATTTATCTGGATGGCCATTCCTGTAAGCGGCAACATGCTCCTTATATCTAACCTCGAAATTACGGCCTGTCTGTCCTACATAGACCCCGTTGCAATCATTGCATACTAATTTATAAATACCGGATTTTTTTGAATTTTCTAATTTATCTTTACCGTTACAAAGATTACGTAAGTTGTGATCTGATAGAAAAGCAACGAAAACATTGTGTTTTCTACGAATATTCGCGATTTTATCGTGTTACGTTCATTGGATTAGTCGAGTAATGTCACACCACTAGCTTTGGCAATGGAAACAACCAGTCCGTGTCTATGACCTAATCTTCATGTTGGCTATGAACGAGCGTCGCTGGTTCGTTGGTATTTCGAAAAAGACTTGACAGTTTTGTAAAAATATATGTTCAGCATTAATTAATAAAAGTAAATTGTATTCTCTTGAATTCCGTGTTTTGTTGGAGATTCCCCTGAGCTGTCATAGCTCAGAAGTGGGATCACAGCAAAAATATACCGTTTTTGCAACACCCACGCACCATCAACAAGTTCGAAGATGGATGGAGGACAGTACGATGACGTTGGGCGACGGCGACTTGAAACTCCAGCGAGACGGTCGCCACAGCCGGATGAGCGGAGTATGAGAGCACGCGAGGGGGAACGTCGCAGCCGCAGCCGAACGAGACGTGACGACCGGCGAAGCAGCACTCGTCATCTTCGGAGCAGAAGCCGAACCGCACGTGACGCAGGTAGTGGAGGGCGGCGCCTTGGGCGCAGCCGTTCCCGTCGTGAATCAAATGATGATGATGATTTACGCCAGAGGTTACGACTTTTGGAAGAAGAGTTGCAGATACGAAATAAACGACGTACGCGCGACCAGGCGGCCACCACTTACAATCTACGGGTCCAGCGCGAGAAATAGTTACTTCTCCACGGAGTGACGTTAGAAGCCCCGACCGGAAGAAATCGAGGTACGCTGATCAATCAGAGTTTTTTGAAGAATTTGCAAAAATCTTTAGAAGCAGAGAACGGGAACCGTTTCTGTCGTCTTCATTAAATAACATCATCCCAGAGTTTGATCCTCTTTCAAAAGAACAAACTATTGACGTATGGTTGAATAAAGTAGATGAGTGCGCGGAGATTTACAACTGGAACGACAAGCAAACGGCCCACTATGCCCTGCCCAAGCTGACAGGACATGCTAAAACTTGGTACCAGGGTTTACCTTCTATCAAGCATTCTTGGTTAGAATGGAAGTGTATATTACAGGAATCTTTTCCCTCAACTGAAAACTACGCCGAACTACTGACGGAAATGCTTAATAGAAGGGCACGCCCTGGTGAATCTTTGGAATTATATTATTTTTCAAAAATCAATTTGCTTAACCGATGTAAAATATTTGGAAAACAAGCAGTGGATTGTATTGTATTCGGTATAGAGGATAAAGGCATACGTTTAAGTGCACAGGCTGGGAAGTTTGACAAACCCGAGGAAACATTAGAGTTCTTTAAAACGGTTAAAAATAATCAACCACGAGACTCGCATGACTTTAGGAGGGACACACAGGCGAAGGATACGCGCTCTTCGAACGCCACCCCGTCGTCGAATAGTGTCGCTCCGAGAGTTAACGGCATGATGAGGAATCGATCTAAGGGAAACTTAACATGTTTTAACTGCAACGATCCGGGACACATGAGTTGACAGTGTCGTAAGCCCATAAATAAATGTACGGATTGCAATTTTTTAGGTCATAATTCGAATAATTGTCCAAAAAAGTCCAATAGCGTTAACAATAGCGACAATTCTCAAAATAATAATGTTCAGAATAAATCTAAAAGTGTTCTTGAAGTTGTAGTTAGTGACGAAGAGAATGACAAATATAAAATTGTTATTAAAGTAAATGACATACACACTCCTTGTCAGGTAGATTTAGGAAGTCAAGCTACGCTGATTCGTGAGACGGATGCTCATAAATTAGGACTCATATGGGAACCGGTACAAGGGCCAATGTTGAGAGGTTTAGGTAACATCCCCTACCTTCCCATTGGTAAAGCTTTTACGTGCATTGAGGTACAGGACGTGAAAGAAGAGCAAGTAGAAATATACAGTGTGTCCGGACACGAGTTAGCGATACTTGAAGGGAATATTATAGACTCATTTTCATCGACAAAACTGCTTTAAAAAAAATTCTTACTCCAACACCTCGCGAATGGCGGCCATTTTAGTTTTTTGATTTGTCGAACTGGGGTACGTACAATAAAATGCAAATATCTTTGAATCCAAGAGACCTAGATACATGCAAATGACTTTATTGCAAAGCTAAATGTTAAGGCTTTTCAAAAACCTTCAAAATTTTTCTAAATAATATGTAGAAAGAACCGAAAAACGTGGGCAAAAATGAAATTGTACACAAAAATTACTGAATATTTTCACATTTCATACTCTAGCTCCAAAAGTACCCCTGAATTTTGCTTAGGTTTTTGCATTAAGTTAAAAGTATTTGAGTCAGGCTATAAAATAATATTAAAATTATCACTCTACGTTAAGTATTTTAGGAGTTATTCTCACTTGAACATAACCCTTCCTTAGCGCATGTACCACCAATGTTACAGAAGCTGCATTCTTTGGGCGAGCTAAACCGTTTCAACGTGAATTTATAAGCTGGCATAATTAACCACCATGTAAATGATCCCAACGAATCACCATTAAACTGAAATAATAATTTTTTTGTTTACTCTATGAAAAAAAAACCTTTGAATAAATTCAAAAAATGGGCTATTTCAGTTTATGGGTGATTCGTTGGGATCATTTACATGGTGGTTAATAATGACAGGTCATAAATTTACACTGAAACGATTTAGCTCGCCCGAAGAATGCGACACCTGTATTACTGGGGTACATTCGCTAAGGAAGGGTTATGTTCAAGTAAGAATAACTCCTAAAGTACTTGACGTAGAGAAATAATTTTGATACCATTTTATAGCCTAACTCAAATACTTTTAACTTAATGCAAACACCTAAGCAAAATACAGGGGTACTTTTCGTGCTAGAGTATAAAATGTGAAAATATTCAGTAATTTTTGTGTACAATTTCGTGTTTGCCCACGTTTTTTGGTTCTTTTTACAAATTATTTAGAAAACTTTCGCATGTTTTTGAAAAGCCTTAACATTTAACTTTGCAATAAAGTCATTTGCATGTATGTAGGTCTCTTGGATTTAAAGTTATTTGCATTTTATTGTACATACCCCAGTTTGACAAATCAAAAAACTAAAACGGCCGCCATTCGCGAGGTGTTGGAGTAAGAATTTTTTTAAAAGCAGTTTTGTCGATGAAAATGAATCTATAATATCCCCTTCAAGTATCGCTAACTCGTGTCCGGACACACTGTATATCGTTGATAACTCACTGATTAATATGCCAATTTTACTAGGTCATAGCTTTACTGAACGTCCTGGATTAAGAATTGTTAAAACCGCGACCGATTTACGTTTTGAAAGGTCAGGGTCAGGTAATAGTGTAAAACTGGCTTTGATGGCGACCGATGATATCGATATTGGGGTAGGTAAGCTGGAAGCAATAATGGTTAGTTCTGATGGTAATTATACTGGCGGCGTTTATGTAAATGGATCTGTTAGAGGAAAACAAGGAATGGAATATTATTTATTACCAGGTGAGTATCAACTGCATAAAGGTACGGGGCATGTATTAGTCCAAAATATTGCTCCTCAGCAACTCAACTTCAAACGAGGTTCTCTTATATCAAGGGCAAGGGCTGTAGAAAATGGAGCGTTAGATGTCTTAAACATCCAGGAAACCGAGAAATATTTGTTACCTATGGATGTAAATTATGGGAAACAACTTACGCCTCTTGAGAGGCAGCGGTGCCAGGACCTATTATCCAAATATAAAGATTGTTTTAGTTGTGGTTTACATGATTTAGGGTTCACAACAATTGCAGAAATGAAAATTCATCTTCTAGACTCTACTCCAGTCGTATATCGACCGTATAGGCTATCACTCTCTGAACGTGAACATGTTAAGGAGATGATAGATCAGATGGTCCAGAATGGTATAGTCCGCGAATCTAGCTCGCCATACGCAAGTCCTATAGTATTGGTGCAAAAGAAATCGGGAGAAAGGCGTCTATGCGTGGACTACCGTGCGTTAAACAGGCGTACTAAACGCGACCACTATCCATTACCACGCATAGAGGATCTGTTGGACCAGCTTTCAGGGCACTCTTTATTTACGACCTTAGATTTAGCATCTGGTTATCATCAGATAGCCATTGCTGAGGAGTCCAAAGAGAAAACTGCGTTTGTCACACCTGATGGACAATACGAGTACAATCGTATGCCTTTCGGGTTGGCAAACGCCCCCGCAGTATTTCAGCGGGTAATCCTTAAAATACTTAATAAAAGCAGGGTTCCATACGTAATTATATATATGGACGATATTTTGATCCCCTCAAGGACCTTCGATGAAGGATTAGAGCGTCTTGAGGAAGTCTTGGGATTGTTACGGGAGGCAGGCTTGACTCTGAAAATGGAAAAATGTTATTTTCTTTTAGAAAACATTGTTTTCCTAGGGTACGAAGTAGATAAATCAGGCATACGCCCCGGAAACCAAAAAATTCAGGCAGTATCAAATTTCCCCACTCCGCGAAATCAGAACGACATCAGACGGTTCCTCGGACTAGCTGGTTTCTTCCGTAGGTTTGTACGAGGCTTTGCTCTTATAGCCAGGCCTTTGACAGATCTACTTAGAAAAGACTCTTGTTGGCAATGGTCTAAAGAACAACAAGACAGCTTCGATAAACTAAAAAGGGTACTTATTGAGCGACCAGTACTTGCACTGTATGATCACAATGCAGAAACGCAGCTGCATACAGATGCCAGTAAGTTGGGGCTGGGCGCCATTTTATTGCAAAGAACTGACACTGATCCATGGAGACCTGTATCTTATTATAGTCGGCAAACTAGCCCTGATGAACAGAAGTTTCACTCATTCGAGCTTGAAACACTTGCAGTAGTTAGTGCTCTAAACAAATTCCGTACTTACCTCTTAGACATTAAATTTACTATAGTGTCAGATTGCAACGCTTTGCGATCCACCTTTACGAAGCGGGACTTAGTACCCCGCATTTCGCGATGGTGGATACAGTTTTTAGAGTATGATTGCGATATTCAGTATCGTCCGGGTGAGAAAATGGCACATGTGGATGCCTTGAGCAGGGGAGCTACGCTAGAAGAGCAGGAAACTATTCACGCATTAGATATAGTGTCAGTAAAAGTTGACGACTGGATCGCAACCGTCCAATCAGCTGATGACGAAGTCAAACGCATCAAAGAAATTTTACAGGATACCGAAACTGCTAAAATTGCTGCAATTCACAGGGAATATCGGGTGAAAAATGGTAGAGTTTTCCGTGTAATTGAGAATGAAGAATTGCGGTGGCTAGTTCCAAGGGGAGTTCGTTGGCAGGTCCTCAAAGCCAATCATGATGACGTGGGTCATTTCGGTTTTGAGAAGACCTTGCAGCGGATTAAGTCGTCTTTCTGGTTCCCGAAAATGCGTAAATTTGTCAGAAAGTATGTGATGGCATGTCTGGAGTGCGCACACCACAAAGTCCCATCGGGAGCTAAGGAAGGAGTTTTGCATCCGATTCCAAAAATCGATATCCCCCTGCATACATTGCACGCCGATCACCTCGGACCCTTCCCAAAGAGTAAGCGAGGCAATTCATATATCCTTGTCATCATAGACGCCTTCACTAAATACGTATATCTGGCAGCCGTACGAAGCACTAAATCGAAAGCGACCATCAAGGTGTTTAAAACATACTTTAGTTTATTTGGTTCTCCAAAACGCCTTATTACTGATCGCGGGACCAGCTTCACTAGTAAAAGGTTCAAAAGATTTATGCAATCAATCGGAACGAAACACATCCTCAACGCAGTTGCGACTCCACGTGCAAACGGCCAGGTCGAGCGGTGTAATCGCACAATCTTAGCATCGTTAGGTAGTATGACTCACGGGAGAGGGGACGATACTTGGGACATCTTCTTACCAGACGTACAATTAGGTATCAACACCGCGGTACATGACGTTACAAAGAGAACACCCACTGAACTTTTATTCGGGCACAAGATAGGCAACCCGTCGGATGGAATTTTAAACGTTATTTCTGAAGATATAAGCGAATGTGCGAAGGCAGAGGACATTCAGGAAATAAGAGCGGATGCGCTTCAGCGTATAGAGCAAAGCCAGGAAAAGATTAAGGTTCGGTTTGATAAACATCGTAAAGCGGCAACGGAATATAAAATTGGTGATTTAGTCAGGGTAATTAGAAATATAGTAGGAGGATCGGGAAAATCTAAAAAGTTAGAATCCAAATGCCAAGGGCCTTACCGAATTAAAAGTGTGCTCCCTAATGATCGATACCTCATTGTTGATACGCCGCTTACTCGAAAGGGTAAACCGTATGAGAACGTAGTGTCTGTAGATAAAATATATCCTTGGATGAATTTTGACGCCCCTGCTTGTTCCTCAAGTGACAATAGTGATGATGATTAATTATGATTACTAGAGATTATGTTGAACTTTAAGTAAATGTTTTTGTAAGTAGGAGTATATGATGATTGATTAGAGAAAATAATGATTATTGCTGATAGAGATTGTCTACATGACTCAGAGCTTGAGCAGACGTGAGCCGAGCATGAGAGTTACGTATGGCAAACCTCATCAAATTGGATAGTGAAAGAATAGAAGTAGCTATCCTTTGTTGAGATGCAGTGAGAATATTATAGCGATAGTGATTTATGATTTTGTCGATGAATGAGATCTATAACAAAACAGTAGTAAAATAATAGAAATAGCACTTATGTTTACTTCATTTATGCTTATGTTTAGAACAACTATGGGTATAAAACCGATTGAACAGAACTTGTTAAATTTGTAAGCTGTTATTTAGCATTTATGTCTTTAGTTAATTATTTAGGATAAGAAATATTTCATTGTTATATTGGATGATACATATTAATAAGCTAAACTACCACTTAATTGTATAAAGCAACGAACGAAGGGACTCGTTACTGTGACGGATGGCCGACTGTTACGTTCATTGGATTAGTCGAGTAATGTCACACCACTAGCTTTGGCAATGGAAACAACCAGTCCGTGTCTATGACCTAATCTTCATGTTGGCTATGAACGAGCGTCGCTGGTTCGTTGGTATTTCGAAAAAGACTTGACAGTTTTGTAAAAATATATGTTCAGCATTAATTAATAAAAGTAAATTGTATTCTCTTGAATTCCGTGTTTTGTTGGAGATTCCCCTGAGCTGTCATAATCGGAAATGGGGCCTATGTAAGACAGACTACCGACATACTTGTCAATTCGTTCGGGGGTACATACATAAAGTAGTGAGCGAACCCTGTCATTTTTCAATACCATCTCAGATTTTAGCAATCAAATCATTAGCCATATTTCAGGATACATAGCGCATATTTTAATTAAGAAAATAGATTGTGATATTTGCATTGGAGCGCTGTTGTCCAATAGCATAAATGAAGACCATAAATTTATAGTTGCTAAAGATAAGGGTGGTCTGTTATACCCGTCAAGAGATTTGATACAGATTTGTAAAATTTCAGAGTCTGTTATCAAAATTTACACGGAAAACCTCCGTAATATAAACAAAAAAATGTTGATGGCAAAAATTATGCGTCATTTTGTAGGAAGTGAAATATTTAAAAACATAATTTATCATCAAATTGGCCAATACCCTACAGCAAACCACATCACAGACCTCACCAAAGCAATTGTTGAAAAATATATTAACGTAAGGTTACACTTTGTTATGAAAAACTCTTTAACCATTGATAGCAAGCGCCAATTGCTTAATAAATACGTTTTATTCCAAGGACAGTGATTATTTGTAATTAATAAAAGTAAAATAAATATTTCTTAATATTTATTTCATGTTTCATTTTTTCCCATGCATTCATCAGATATTTATCGATAAAGAATATCGGCTTTATCAAGCACTAGCGTGTATGAGAATTTTTATTGCTTTTTTGCATGTGTGTGTCTATGCCTACGAGACCTTGGAGCTAGTGTGCGAACGAATCTCTGCCCTGAGATTTATGTGTGTGTGATTTGGTTGTGTGCCGAAATATTTGTAAACATACTAGTGCGTATGTGTAGAAATTAAAATAATGAGAGACAAGCGGCGACACTGTTCCTAATACAAAATTGGAGCTAGGGCCTTTCCAACCTTATTTATCTATTCCGTGGTGATGCCGATACAAAAATTTTGGCAATAAACGCAAAATTTTGGGGTGCGGCCCATGGTGCCTTTATTTGGGAAAACTCAAATTTAAACGAGTATTTGCAGAATATACATCAAGAGGAAACTGTGTGGCTTTTAAGTAAGAAACAACCTATTCATTCTTGGAATGTCGGTAGACTGTTACCTATACACCGTGTTCCGGACGATATACATAAACTTCGACCAGATGTTCAAACCACGGAAGTAAGCATTTTTCATTATGGACACATTAATAAATTCTTATTTTTTATTTTTTGTTAATTTTCATACAAACTAAATACCTAGACGTAAATAACCCGATATGCATGTGTTAGAAAATGGATGTGTGTGTGTGATAAATAGGATATGTATTTCTAGTTTTATTGACATTAATATCGACTTTATTATCAAGTTTTAGATATCAGGATGGTTAATGTTATTTATTTACTGTATGTAAGGTATCTCTAAGGACTTTTGTACAGGAATGGGTTTATAAAGAAAAGCACAAAATCAAGACTAGGTATTTATTACCAAGCTACTTCCGTTCGCAAACCCTAGGTCTTTCGTGGAGAAGAACGGAGAAAGAAACTCCACGGCAACATATTTTACACAGTTATAAAACATACAATATCAGTACACATTTATAAAACATACATTATCAGTAATATTCAGATCATAATAAATATCTATTAACTTACATTTTCACTGTAGAACGTTAGAACACAAATTATAACTTTCAGCTTCACACACTTGGATTCTCTATTATTATTTCACATTTTTATCAAACAGAACAACAATCAGAGCACGGCTTATCTCATACAGCGATTGAAGAATAATGACCACGAATGTGAGGGTACATCTGTTTTTATAAACCTAGAATTGTACCACCCCCAAGAAATATTACCGCCATTATTAACCAATCACAGAGCCTCATACATTGCAGTTAAATAAGTAATAAAATAAGCAAAAATAAACGAATCTTGTACAGTAGAACCATTTTAAAACTTGAATAGATAATTAAGAAATTCAGTAAGTATTTATTTGTAACCTAGACATAATTCGATAAATATTTGAACATCAACTGATTTCGTTCGGAAATCATTTTATCGTTGTTCTAAATATATTTTTATTATTTATTACAAAGGGACTATATACCATATTTATCACAATAATAAACAAATCTTGTACAGTAGATTCATTTTAAAGCTTGATTAGATTTATTTGCAACCTGGACATTATTCGATAAATATTTGAACATCAACTAATTTCGTTCAGAAATTATTTGATAGTTGTTTTAAATAATATATTGCTATTATTTATTACATAGGGGCTATATACCACATCTATCACAATAGTAAACAAATCTTGTACAGTACTATCATTTTATAACTTGATTAAATAAATTAGAAATTCAGTAAGTATTTATTTTTAACCTTAACTTAAATCGATAAAAATATTCAATTGTTATTTATTGCATTGGGGTTATATACCATATCTAACACATGCCTCTTTATCCGAATTGGCAACGTCGTATTTTCATTCATAACATTTGGCGGGCTGAAACAAATGAAATGCAAATAGTATTTGATGGATTTCAAATTAAGATACTTTCTCACTGCATAGCTCAATTAAATTTCATTAAATGAAATTACAAATATCTTTGTAACGAAGCCTTTTTAAGTACTACTTCCTTTGTTGGATTTGATTTGTAAAAGCCATAGAAGTATTTGCTAAAGTTTATGGATAACGTGAAGAACACGGTGTATAGGGTGTTAAAAAATCAACTGCAGGAATTTCGTGTGCGTACTCGGTATCAAAAACCAAGTACATTCCAAAAAAAATTTTTGTTTTTGAGCATTTAAAAAAAAAAAAAAAAATTTCAATTTTTTTTTTTACAAAATTATTAATTTTTTTTTCAAGCATATTTCTATTGGCCTTGGCCAATAAAATAAGTTATTTGTAAGTATTTCGATAAATTGCCAGTCCAAAGTTTGCAAAATGTGATGGGAAAGTTGGGATCAGCTGTGAATGCTACATAAGGGTGAACGACCTCAAAGAGCAATCAAATTCATTAACATGACCAAAAAAAAAAAATGCTTGAAAAAAAATTTTTATTTTTTTAAAATTTTTTTTCTTTGGAATGTACTTGGTTTTTGATACCGAGTACGCACACGAAATTCCTGCAGTTGATTTTTTAACACCTTGTATACACCGTGTTCTTCACGTTATCCATAAACTTTAGCAAATACTTCTATGGCTTTTACAAATCAAATCCAACAAAGGAAGTAGTACTTAAAAAGGCTTCGTTACAAAGATATTTGTAATTTCATTTAATGAAATTTAATTGAGCTATGCAGTGAGAAAGTATCTTAATTTGAAATCTATCAAATACTATTTGCATTTCATTTGTTTCAGCCCGCCAAATGTTATGAATGACGTTGCCAATTCGGATAAAGAGGCATGCATATCGGGTTATTTACGTCTAGGTATTTAGTTTGTATGAAAATTAACAAAAAATAAAAAATAAGAATTTATTAATGTGTCCATAATGAAAAATGCTTACTTCCGTGGTTTGAACATCTGGTCGAAGTTTATGTATATCGTCCGGAACACGGTGTATACAAGGTAAAACAACAACAACAACATTAATCAATTTTTACCTACTTATTTGCAGGTGATTCAGGTTATCCACAGAGACCCTGGTTGATGACACCATATGCTAACCCTGGATCCATTCAGGAAGCATTCAATAACAAACACATTAAAACAAGGGTGCTTATAGAAAATACATTTGGGCGGCTTAAAAATAGATGGCGATGCTGCATAAATTATATAGCCCTGCACTACAAACCAACAAAATGTTCAAAAATTATTATAGCTTACAGTGTATTGCATAATTTAGCAATCGTTTTTGCAGTCCCGGATCCTGACGATAATGATAATATCCCCAATGAAGGTAACTAATTCATATTTTTGTGAACTAAATTGGTGAATGAAATAAGGTTGAAATAAAAATAATTGTTAACAAAAGTTAATTATGTATATTGTTTGTTTGCAGATAATTTTTCTCGCCACGAACATGTTCAAGAAATTGATGGTGATAATTATTTATTACTTGGCAGAGCTCTAAGAGACCAAGTTGCACGCAGACTGGCATTTTAATTCAACGTAACAACTAATTGTTTAGATAATTAATACAGTTATTAGAAAAAAAATAGTAGAATTAATCGACTCACCCGTAGCACCTCAGACAGCATTCGAACCCGCACCCTTGGGATTTCGACCCAATGAACTGACCAATTATGTTACCGAGTCGATAAAATAATCTGTAGATAATCACGCAAGCACTACACTACAATCTATAATAATTTTGTAGTATAATATGGACGCAGTTATAAAACAACGTTCCAATCCACAAGGTGGTCAAAATTGAGTTTTTGAGCCCAAGCTAGGTATTTTGGGTCGTCCTATCTAGTGCTGAAGACACTGACTCTCTTACGACAATAACTATTGAAATAATTAAGCGGTCCAAATGATAAAACGAACCAAAAGATCTAATTATAATCTTATAAAGTGACATTACATTTGGATCGTACTGTTTTAATTCGTTTTGGACTGAATGCAATAAAAATAAGGATCCAATCATCTTGAAACGTTTTAAAAATAACTAATTTTAAATCTTAAAAAGTGACATTCCATTTGGATCGTACTATTTTATTTCGTTTTGGACTGAATAAAATAAAAATAATGATCCAATCAACTTGGAACGTTTTAAAAATAACAATTTTTAAATCTTAAAAAGTGACATTCCATTTGGATCGTACTATTTTATTTCGTTTTGGACTGAATAAAATAAAAATAATGATCCAATCAACTTGGAACGTTTTGACTGGCCTGTTGGTCTAGCGGTTAGTGACCCTGACTGCTATGCCGGAGGTCGTGGGTTCGATTCCCACCCAGGACAAATGTTTGTGTGATGAGCACGATCATTTGTTCTGTGTCTGGGTGTAATTTATCTATAATATGTATGTATTTAGAAATATATAAGTATGTTTATCAGTTGTCTAGTACCCATAACACAAGCTCTGCTTAGCTTGGGACTAGATGGCGTTGTGTGATAGTTGTGGAATATTATTATTATTATTATTTTCTTTATTCATTATTTTTCATATTTCTTTACATTTTTAAATATTAAAAAAAAATTAAAAAACATTTAAAAATATAAAAAATAGTGGCCCACTAGCATCGGGAACAGGGTCCAAGGTGCCGGTGGTTAGGACTCTAGAGAGAGGAACCTCCTCACAATGCGCGCCGTGTCCAAGAGAACTGCTTTCTGCATCAAGCCCTTGAGCCAGCTGCACAATGAGAGCCTCTTAAGATGTTGGTCGAGGCTCTTCGCAATTAGCCCATTGACCGAAACGACTATCGGTACAATGACTGCTGAGTCCACGTCCCACATGTCGACAATCTCGTGTGCTAAATCAAGATACTTGATTTTTTTATCATTTTCAGCTTTCACGAGATTTTCGTCATGAGGGACGGTGATATCAACAATCATTGCACGGCGCTCTCGGCGATCTACCACCACTATATCAGGCTTATTGGCTACAATAGTCCTGTCAGTGATGATAGATTGATCCCAATACAATATGGCATGACCGTTTTCAAGAACTGGGTCGGGCACATACCTGTAGTATGGTACTTCAGAATCCACAAGGTTGTATTGCAGAGCAAGTTGCTGGTGGATAATCCTAGCTACTAGATTGTGTCTGTGCAAGTACTCGCCGTTAGCAAGACGAGAACAACCGGAAACAATGTGTCTGATCGACTCACCGGGACGGTGGCATGCCCGACAGATGTCAACCGTACCGTCCTTGACAATATATTTCCGGTAATTGTTCGTCATGATAACTTCATCCATAATCGCACAGACAAAACCTTCGGTTTCCCCGAAGAGGTCACCGAAACGTAGCCAGGCTACAGACGCCAAAAGGTCTACATCAGGTCCGTGAAGGGCCCTGTAGAACCGTCCGTGTAGCTCCTTGCTCTGCCATACCTCCCTGCGGTCATTCGTATCCAATACCACAGGTTTGCGCCAGTTCTCGTTAGCCAAGGAGAGCGGGGTAAGGCCTTTGTCCACTGAAACTACATCTCGATGCATCCCCACGTCGGCTTCAAGGAAGTATTCCCTGAGACTGCATACCTCGCGGTTGTGCAAGGTCTTAGCATTGAGTAAGCCACGGCCTCCACACTTCCGCGGGATATACAGTCTCATCACCGATGACCGTGGGTGATGCATCCGATTTGCAGTCAGCAGTATACGGACCTTTCTATCCAGGGCGTCAAGTTCCGTTTGAGTCCATTTGAGTATGCCGAAAGAATACATCAGAACCGGCATGACCCAACTATTGAAGGCGCGCACCTTATTTCCGCCTGATAAAAGACTATTTAACACTTTGTTCAGGCGGCCAAAGAAGCGCTCCCTCAACGATTGCTTCATGCCAGCAACATTGATGCCCAATGATTCCGACATACCCAAATACTTATAGGTTTCGGTTGCTGAAAGGGATCTAAGGTTTATGGAATCTGAGAGTTGGGTGCTCTCAGATTCCATAATCTCCCCTCGTCTTACATGCATGACCGCACATTTCTCCACACAAAATTCCATCATAATGGCGCTACTGAAGGTTTCAGTGATCTTCAGTAGCCCCATCAGCTGCGAATTGGTGGGGGCAAAAAGTTTCAGGTCATCCATATAAAGGAGGTGAGATATAACCTGACCGCCTCTCCTCAACCGATAGCCTAGACCTGAATCCTCCAGCAGTGCGCTAAGAGGATTCAGGGCTAAGCAAAACCAAAGCGGACTCAAACTGTCACCCTGAAATATTCCTCGCTCAATCCTAATCGGTTCGTCGCTCTCGAGAATATGCCGACGTCCCGGATAGAGAAGGAACGTCCTCCATTGCCGCATACATGACAACAAGAAGGTGCGAAGTGTTGCATTTATTTTGTACAACTCTAGCACCCTCATGAGCCACGCATGCGGCACAGAGTCATAGGCCTTCTTATAATCTATCCAGCACGTCGACAGATCCCTCCGGGATCGACGAACCTGTTGGCTTACGGCCATGTCAATAAGGAGCAGCTCTTTAGTACCGCGGGACCAATTCCTACATCCATTCTGAGAGGCAGACATAATTGAATTACTATCAATATGATAAGCAATTTTTGCTCTCAGAATGGATGTTAGAACTTTATAGATAGTCGGTAGACACGTAATTGGTCTATAGTTTTTTGGTTCCGCGGTACCACCTGATTTATAGAGCAGGTGGGTAACACCTGTGGTAAAAAACATTGGTAGCGACCCTGTCTCTAAAGATGACTGAAATTGTGAAGCTAAGCAAGCGTGTGACCCTCGTAGCCATTTTATCCAAAAATTATGCAGTCCGTCCAGCCCTGGAGATTTCCAATTAGGTAACGGACGGACTGCATGGGCTACGTCAAGTGAGGTTATAGAAATTGCTTCCATTTCTGGGATTGAGTCACACGCTCGCTCAACCACACGCATCCAGTCACCCTCAGTGTGACCAACGGGCACTGACCAAATACTTCGCCAAAAAGCACTCATAGCTTCATTATCTGGCAACTGCCCGTCAGTAACACCCTGATTGAGAATGGGTCGCTCCCATGTTCTGTATACCCACCTTTCATCACTTTGGAACATGCGATTCTGAGTGTATCGATCCACTCTTCTCCTATACCGGCGGATACGGTTCGTCCATGCATAAACTTTCTGCTTCAGGAAGTCAATGCGCTCTGTGAGACGGGACATATAATCTTGAGAACTGATACCAGTTCCCGAGAAAGCCCGCCTCACAAAGCGCATCACCCTTGGGCGTGTATTTCCCTCCCTGAAGCAGATGAGCTTCCCAATGAGCACCCTGGCCTCATTGATACGACGCTCAATCCTGCACTGCCAGGCTGGCACGGCAAGTTTCGGTCGTGCAGCTCTTTCTGTGTTCGGAAATTTGACATGAGCTACACGACATGCCGCGACAGCCGTACAATACAAGATTGAGTGTGTATCGCAAAGGTTTGCGCTGCTCTCAATAAAATCTGGTAACAGCGCATCCAGGGCACACACTAGGGCTCTGTTTTTTTTATTCATGGGCAAACGGGGTAGCCGCGGTCTAAGATCAGGTGATGTGAACCGATACTCACGAATCGCATCCTCCAAAGCACTCCTTATTTCCACATTGCATTGGTTATCTGCAGATATAACCCTGTCGGCCTCCTCTTCAACATCCTGGTTTACTCGCGCAGTGACAGGTGAATGGGTGTTTATCTGTGTTGCGAGAGGGTTGTCGACAGGGCTACTCTGCACTTCCGAGCGCAGCCGATCAAGTGTAGCATCATCCAACCTATGACTACGTTGAATCACGCGCACCTGATCCGACAATCGTTGGGCCGAGACGTTGACAGCGGGCTCAAGCACCTGAAACAGAGAGAGCATCCTGGTTCGGTACGCCGTAAGGTTAATTCCTCCCTCTGTAGCCCCATAATATGCGCGCATCACATTTTCGTTAATGGACTGAGTCCAACGAATGCGCGACACATTTCCACCGGCAGCGGGGACCCTGTTCGGGGCCTGTTGGCCTCGAGGTCCCAAGCCCGCTGGTGGCCGTCCTCTTCCTCGTCGTGGCGGTGGTGGTGGCGTCGACGACGGGGAGAAAAACTCGTCGCTGGAGCTCGACGCGGCTGCAGCGCTCGATGACACGACGTCCACTGGTGAGGCGCGTCCCGGCGGCTGCGAGGCGGAGCTCAGCGACGAGCCCGGAGATCTTGGGTGTGCTGGCTGCGGTTTGGTTCGACTTCTAGTTATCATTGCAAAAGTACTGGATTCATTTTCTTCTTTTTTCCGTTATTTTACTGTATTGTTCTTGTTGTTCTTGATTTTTCATTTTTGTTTGTTATTATTGATACCAGAATCATATTTAAACGGTAGTTTTTGCAGCAAATAAAATAAAATTAAAATGTAAATTGAAGAAGAAATTTTTTTACGTCAGTCACTTATGACAGTCGGACCACAGATTATTATTATTATTATTATTATTTTAAAAATAACAATTTTTAAATCTTAAAAAGTGACAATTCATTTGGATCGTACTGTTTTAATTCCTTTTGGACTGAATAACATAAAAATAATGATCCATTCATCTTGTTAAATTATTTTATTTTATTTCTTTTTATTATATATTTCTTCACAACATTCCATGTACCTACTTTATAATGTGTACGATAATTCATAATGGTAAAAGTAAACCTCAGTCTACCTGTGACCAAGAACGCTGTAAAGTGTTCGAAACGTCAGGTTAAATAAAATGTTAATAAATCGCGAAATAATCCGTAAAAGTAGTTTCATTTAAATGTATCGTGTTCGCGTAAATAAAAGACAACAATAAAAGTAAACGATTTAAAACGTGTATACTGGTAGGAACTTATAGTTATCTAATCATTAAACGATCCATTACTTTTGTATTTTTTATAATAAGGCCTTGTCTAAAATAATAATTATACAACTAGGTAGCGAAATATTGTGGCAATTTGAAAAAAAAATATGCGTTATGGAGTCTGGAACGTTATCACTAAAATAATAAAGCTAAACAATAAAACGTTCCATTGTCATTTGAAACGTTTTATGAATAATCATTACACGGCTTACAGTGTGACTCAGGATCCATACCTTCCTGATTTGTAAATAAAATATGAAAATTAACAATGTTTCAAACTACATGCATGTAATTTACGAATATGGGAAACAAATTAGATTTTGTTATAAAATTTTAACTCACGTAACGAACACGGCGCAGCGCTTACCTACATTTACCATCCTACTCCCACGCCTTGGTGTGTCGTATGTTTTCTCTCTCCGCTTCCCTAGACTGGTGAGATGCGTGTGTTATTTGTTGTGACCTTGTGACACAGTGACAGTTGCTCTTGACCTTTATTAATGTAAACAAGTGCGTGCGGCTAATTGCTCTCAATTGATATTTTAATAAAAGCGTGTTTTAGATAATAATACAAAGTGTAGTTTGTGTTCGCGATGAACGAGAAAGAAATAAGTAACTAATTTGTGTATTGATCAGACGGTTTTTTGGTTAATTATTGGTGCTGTTTTGATTTACTTAAAATGTGGTTTATTTAAGTAAATGTGGTTTAAGTTCAGTCGTTAATTTTTCGCAGTATGTCAAGAACAATGAGAATAACAAGGAATTAATGATCTTGTTGTCAAAAAGACGAAAATTATTAAGCTTGCGAGATACGATAAAATGTAGTGGCCAAAAAGATGACGACGGTAAGTAGGTACCTAGGTACTAAGTAACTTAAAACACATTATCGAAAATGAGATATTAGTGGAGCAGTGGTGGCCCAGTGGTATCGGCCTCGACTTACGAGTTGTAGGTCGTGGGTTCGAACCCCGTCAGGCGCATTACTTTGTGTAATTTATTTTCAAAAACCACTGCTCTCAAAACGGTGAAGGAAAACATCGTGAGGAAACCGGCATGTCCTAGAACCAAAAATTCGAAGACATGTGACATCTACCAATCCGCACTGGGCCCGCGTGGTAGATTACGGCCCACTCCCTCTTACAGAGAGGAGGCCTGTGTTCCAGCAGTGGGAACATTTATAGGCTGATGATGATGATGAGATATTAGTTAACCAATTTAAGCAATGTTGAGTAGTCGTAATGCTGGCCCGATTGCTCAGAGGTGTCCGATTTGATTCGGGGTTCGGCCCAAGTTATCCTAATGTTGCAAAAGTAGCTTAATTAGAATGTAAAGAGGCACAGTAAGATCTTTACTGTGGGACTTGTAGGATTGTTAAAAACATTAAAAAAAAACATTAACCTAATTAACTATTTTTACTATATACTTTGTAACTTGTTATCAATTGTTTCTTCTGTGTACAATAAAGAATATTATCTATCTTCTTTCTTTACATCAAATTATTTCTTTCTCTCAATCGTTTCTATCAACATATGTTTTTTACTATCCAGGAAACGATGATATTGCTTCGGACAAGCCTAACACTCCATTATCATCAACTACGGAGATTTCAATTACTCCACCACCATTTTCACCACTTACTCCTCGAATGAACGTAAAAAGTAACCAAGAAAACAAAGAACGTAAGTAGTTTTATGAAAATTGGTAGATAGTTATGTGGCATTCAGTATAGTTTTATGCAATCACAAAATTTCTGTGTAGATGGTTCTAAACTCATCTTGTTGTTTTCAGATGTATCTTATACTGACAGTCCATTGATGTACGTGTGTTTAACTACTTCGCCAACAAAAAATCAGCTGAGTACGTACATATGTATATTTTTTAAACTTAATTTACGTGGACAAATTAGGTATTTAAGTTTCCGTACCCAAAGGGGAAAGATGGGACCCTATTACTAAGACTTCGCAGTCAGCCTGGTGACAGCACCAGCCTGTATAATAAACCGCGTTAAGTAGACAGTTGACAATTTGAGTCAGATGATGTATTTCTATGGCCGCAAACAGACATAATAAAATACATATTTGAGGGGGGCTCTCAAACAACATGATTTTTATCTTGTTATTTGGTCGATATTCATAAGGGCTTGGCATTATGGTACGGAACCCTGAGTGCGCGAATCTGACTCGCACTTGGTCGGTGTTTTACTATAAAGTATTTGTTAAAGTAGGTACCTATTAATTTGAAATTATATAGTTTCAGATGGATGCACTTCAGATACACCACTGCCACCCACTCTTGCTGATGTAACTTCTGTGAATAGTACAGAATTAACTACGATTACTTTAGAACCAAATTCATCGTTTATCCCATGTATGACTCCAGAAATTACAACAGGTCTCAATGATGTAGAACAGGATGCATCGCCTCTTCCATGTATGTCTCCTGAAACTCAGAAGCTTTTTAATGTCCTTAATGAACCAGAAATGTGTCTTGAAAATGATTCACCCTTTCTATATTGAAAATAGTGATGATAGTGTTGCTGATCCAAACTTTGAGATTCGTAATTTAACGGACTCTGAAACAGACTGTGAATCAAATTTTAGTGGCGACGACAATAACACTAAAACCAATAACAACACTAGAGATGAACACATTGAGAGCTTTGTAAAAATTAGTGAAGAATGCAGCAAGAAAAGGGTATTGAATTCAACAACTATGAATGTAGAAAATGATACAAGACATGACACTATAACACAAGATGAAGACGAAACTAATTTACCTACTCCTCAAAAAACTATCTTAGATACGCATGGTGAAGTTTTAAGTCCTTTCATTGAAGTTCAGAAAATAGGAAACATTTCACCTGAAAAGGAACTTGAAAGCTCAAATGAAGAAAACATTAATGAAAGCAATGACCAAGTAATAATAACATCTAGTTCCCAGGCTGGAAGACTGAAAAAAGGCCGCAAGCGTAAGTATCCTGAATCCAATTCGGAAAGGAAGTTTAAAAAGTATAATAATTTATCATATACTACTTAACGCTCACAGAAAAAAATTGAACCAAAAGAATTTCAGGATTATCAATGCAAATGTCTTAAAATATGTGCCAATGAAATTTCGTTGGAAAATCGAAAACAATTATTTGAGACTTATGTAACTCTTGGATCTTACAATGCTCAGTTAATGTACATTAAGTCATGTGTCACAGAGGAACCGAAAAAACGGAGCTACACCATGACTTCTGTTCCTGTTACCAAAAAAAAGCCTAAACAATTTCATCGCACCTACAAATTGAACGATGTCAAAGTCTGTCGCGATATGTTCCTGCACACTCTACAAATTACAACACAAAAAGTTACCATAGCATTATACAAGATTCGTAATAATGAAATAAATGACTGTCGAGGCATGAAAGACAAAACATGGAAGAAATTGACTGAAGAGAACTTAAACTTTATTAAGGAAGTTATTTCAAAATTACCTAAATATGAATCGCATTATCGTAGTAAAACGACAGTGATATAAATAAATCGCAAATAATTGATTTACACTTTTATTTGGGCAGAGTTTTCCCTAACAATTATTGTTATAAACTGAACAACCAAAATCATCGCTCCTGGCTTTTATATAACTCGCTGGCTGGCGGGGATGGCGCACGTGGTAGGGAAGTGACGTAGCGGCTTGGTGTGGCGGGCTTGACAGCCGGCTTGGCAGGGCGGGCTTGACAGCCGGCTTGGCTTGGCTTGGCATGGCTTGGCTTGGCATGGCATGGCTTGGCTTGGCATGGCTTGCTAGCGACATCTGGCGTTACAATCGGCCATCCTGTAACAATTGCTCCCGCAATGGGAACAACAAAACAGTGATTACAAATCAGCTCAGAACAAATGGCATATCGAGGAAATGAACTATCTAGCTCTCAAGAAGATCTACGAGATCTTCGTTTTCCTATTGTTCATCCACGCTACTGGCGCTATCGGATATAGAAGCAACGCTACGATATGGTCGTAGGTAATAAATCAGCAGATACTAGGCCTGTAAACTTCTTGTACTCCTCTAAGACATTTTATACTTCTTAGTTTATGGCTATCCTAAATCATTAAGTAATGATAACATATGGGCCAGAATATAGATCATCTAACTTAGAATTAATCTTATTGCAGCGAGGAGTCTGAGCCTGGCAACAAAGTACGTAATCGCCTTTTTTGTGAATCGTACTATTATTACGCCTTGTATCACAGTTACGTTTCATTTTCTTGCTGTTCTAATTCAATTGATAGCCCTATTGCGTCTAGATTGCAATAACTCAGAAACCCGACCAGGGATGGAGACATCACATACAGATCTACCTACACGAGCAAATATTAACTCGTATAACTTATAGCCTGTTGTATCAATAGCAGTATTATTAATACCCCATGTGTCATTATTTTGGTAGACTATTGTCCCAACTAAGAGGTTCCGTGGCTCTCAACGCATCGAAAATTGTGCAATTAGTGCGTTCTACCTGCCCATTAGACCTAGGCCACGCAATAGCTGTTATCATGTGTTTAACTGTTTTTCTGTAGCGAACTTCTTAAAGTATCTACTCGTAAAGGCCTTACCATGATCGGAAACTACGTGATCTGGGGAACTGAATAAACCTTAGTTTAAACCTGGACTATCAAGTTCAGGCTTATCTGCAGAACCATGGTTTAAATTTCTCCGTATTACAAAACATAGATTAAACGTGGACCTTAGTACCGCCATTTGAACCATTGTCTAAACAATTACATCATAAAAACAAAAACACAATGAAAAAGTTACTGTAAGAAACTTTGACAGCTACGACTTTACCATGGTTTATCACCAAACCACGATCCGTAATAACGTATAAGTAAACCGTAGTTTTACGAGAGAACCTGGGTCTTTAGTTAAACCCTTTTTTTTAATCAGACGGTAAGTGTCTCTACAGAATTGACAATACGTGTAGGCTCAGAAACAACGAATTTAGAGAAAGAATCTGTCAAAACTAACATTTATTGGTACCCTTTTTAATTTTGCTAAAAGGGCCCAAATTATCGATGTCTACCGTATTCTCTTTTACCGTACACACAATGTAAACACGACGTCACATATTTCCTTATGAATTGGGTCATTTTTGGAAACTAGAAATATTTTTTTTTTTAAGAAGTTTGAGCATAATTTTAATCCTATAATGTAATGGCCAATATCGTCATGATGCATTTGTAATATTTTCTACGTGCGAAATTTGGCATAACTAATCGGGTATCGTAAAGGGTTTTACGAGACAGCTTACCGTCAATTATATAATTATTTACAATATCACTATCTGTGCACCCGCTTCACAATAAATCAATAATACTTTGCACTTCACGAAACCAATGGTTTACTTCTAAACGGAACACATTAACGGCATCTATCGGATTCCTGCTCAAGGCGTCGATATGCTTTATGCGCTCACCCGGTCTAGTCAACAGTCATTTCATAGTCTTGAATTAAAAGTCACCAGACGGCAATGCGTGATCACGTTAGTCATTGTATAGCGAACTGCACTACAATCCGTAATTACACGGACATTTTTACTCAACACATACGAAAACTTCGTAATACGCTGCGCTGTGAAAAACACTTTCTTCCCGACTCGTAACGCAACTAAAATACAAGACAGGGCTCAAACTACCGTCTATCCCTATTTGTAAAAGAATACCTGCTATGGGTAACTTGCATGCATTCGTGTGAATTTCCAACTAAGATCATATATCGCTGTCACCGGTTTATCACATTTTTTTTTTCTATACCATACCCCCATATTATTTTTATAATTTTTGTTTTTGCTAGTTCGGTAAGCGGATGAGCCATTATTGCAAAATTATGGAAGAACTTCCTAAAGTCACTATATAGTCCAATAAACTGACGCACTTTGTGTATGTTAATCGGAACGGGAAATTGAGACACGGCTACGAACTTAAATTCACCCGGTTCAATGCCATGAACATGATAATTCTTAAACTAAGTAAGATCCTGTTTTGTAGAAATGAACATTTGCCCACATGTACCTATTTAATTTAAAATTCTGCGTTTGACCCCAACCATTTGACGACATTATTGGAGTTATTTTTGTTTAATGATTTACTTTAAAATTACTTAACTATCTACGAACTTGACCTTAAGCGCATAAATAAAAACTGAGGGAGCGCTTTAGGTATCTTTAGGATGGATGCTGAGTTTATGGATACCGTTGGACTAGATTAAGACTGGTGAAGTAGTTCTTTCCATTTATTTTAGTTTACTTATCAATAATAGCTAATGGATATCTATCGCGGATAATTAATGCATTTAGGGCTCTGTAATCGACACATAGGCAACTATTTCCGTTCTTCCTCATAACTAAACAATAGGAGAAGCATACTCCGATTCGGGTTCTTTTATAATACCTGCTTCTAATGGCTCATTAATTTTGACTCTAACAATCTCTTGTTTGTGATGTGCTAATCTATAAGGCCTACGCGTACTTAATGCGAATTTGGACTAAATCTGTACATTCCAACTTCCCAACTCCTTAGTATAGCTAGAAAAGCAGTTTTAGATCGAGATAATAAACTAATTAATTGATTACAATCAGATTTGCTTATCGGGCCTACCCTAGTTTTGTCAAGGTCTATACCTTGTCTATACCCCACCAATGGCATATTATGATTATCGACCCACGAGGCACTAAATTATAAAACACATTTGGCTAATGGCATTTTGCAAATATTGGCATGGCATAACTGACCTGGTTATTTGTGCACGATTCCTGGCAGCTCTCGGCGAAGTAGGACGAATCCTTTCTTCTATGTGATGTCCTTGGATGTGCTATGACGACTTTGAGGTCTTCTCTTCTTGAAACTCGATCAAACGAACGGAATTAACGATGCGGCACGGTGTTTTTTCCGATGGATGAGGGTAGGGACTTCGTGTTCCAGATCATTGAATGATTTTTCAACTTCTTGTGCAAGGAGACTTTTCAATATTTTCCTTGCGGGTGGTGTGCATTGCCTTTCTTCGTTTTTATTTTCAGATATCTGGCTTACCAAAGCAGAATCTTCGTCCTCCAGACAAGACGACCGTCGAGGTTATTGTGTAGCAGAGCGTCGTTTCATCGTAGGTTTTTTTATCACACTTCTGAGTAAAACGACAGTGATATAAATAAATCGCAAATAACTTTTATTTGGGCAGAGTTTTCCCTTACAATTATTGTTATAAACTGAACAACCAAAATCATCGCTCCTGGCTTTTATATAACTCGCTGGCTGGCGGGGATGGCGCACGTGGTAGGGAAGTGACGTAGCGGCTTGGTGTGGCGGGCTTGACAGCCGGCTTGGCAGGGCGGGCTTGACAGCCGGCTTGGCTTGGCTTGGCATGGCTTGGCTTGGCTTGGCATGGCTTGCTAGCGACATCTGGCGTTACAGTAGGGAGAATAACAATGAGATCCAATATTTAGAGCCTGGCATGACAATATCGAAACTTTATGATATTTACAAGAAACTTTTTGTTGAAAAATATGGCACCGAGTTGAAATGTGACTCTCTTGAAACTGTGAAGAAAATTTTCTTGACTAATTTTAATTTGAGGTGTAAACCGTTAAAAAAAGACACTTGCAATAAGTGTGATTTGTTTGCGGTGCAATTACAGAACACTAGTGGATCAGAAAAAACAAAAGTAGAGGCTGAGAAATCGTTACACTTAGAGAAGGCACAAAAAATGAGGGAACAGATGAAATGCGACTTTGAAACTGCACAAAATACCCCAAACATAGAATGCTTATCATTTGATCTCGAAAAAACTTTGCCCCTGCCTCGTATACCGACAAACGTAATTTTTTATAAACGTCAGCTTTGGCTATATAATAGCGGTATACATTCAGCATCAGATGATGTAGGGCACTGTTATGTTTGGGTGGAAGGTGAAGCCGGAAGAGGCTCTCAGGAAGTAGGATCATGCCTTGCCAAATATATTGAAAACAAACTACCTCCTACTATAGAACATCTCATACTATGGAGTGATTGTTGCGGTGGACAGAACCGAAACATAAAAATTGTTTTATTGTTGAAGGTTATCCTAGACTCCCATTCTACATTAAAAACGATAACTTTTCGGTATCTTGAGTCAGGGCATAGTTTTTTACCTAACGATACCGATTTTTCAAAAATTGAAACTGCGCTTAAAAAGCAACAACGTGTTTATACAGCTGACGAATATATAGAAATAATGAAAAATGCTAGAAAAAAGAAACCATTTCAAGTATACAGAATGGACAAAAATGACTTTTATAGCACTGAAGATATTGAGAAAAACATAGTAAATCGTAAGAAATTCACAGATAAAAGTAAAGTAAACTGGCTGCTGGTGAAGGAGATAAAGATTGAAAAAGCTAGATTATATTCTATTTTTATGAAAACGTCCCTTGATGAGGATTGTAAAGAACTTAACATTAAAAAAACAACAAAAGGAGAGATTTCGACTATAGATAGATCTGATCTGAAACAGTTATGGCCTAACGGGAAACCTATTGCTCCAGCTAAATTGATTGATTTACGATCTGTTTACAAGTTTATTCCAGCAGATTGCCTTAGTTTTTATAAAACATTGAAAGCGTCTAATGACGCCATTGACGATGTCGATGGATTTGGTAAGGAGCTGGATTTCGATCTGGATGATGAATAATTATTGTGATGATTTTTTATGCTTTGATACAACTATTTCTTAATAAATATTTTTTTAATAATGTTGTTTCATTGTTATACTTATGTTTAAGAAAAAATATATATTAACTATCAAAATATACCAATTTTCAGATTTTGGATCGTTTTTACAAATTAAGTTAAAAGCTAATTCCATACAAAAAGCCTTTTTTCAAAAACGTTCCAAGTGCATTTTTTTCATAATTTGTATGAGAAATATTAATAATTTTTAATGACAAGTATATAATAAAATAATGTTTATTTATTTAGTTGAAGTGATACATACTACTTAGCTGTACTCGCTACCAAAAAAAAGCGTACCACAAAATTACAAAAACACGATTTATTCAGTTCGACCTGCGTGTGGATTGGAACGTTGTTTTATAACTGTGTCTATATAGTACCTAATAATAGTATTTTTTGCTATATAATTATAAATGTGTAACAGAGAGGTATCCAACCTCTTCTGTTCCTTCAACCTCTTTACTTTAAGTTCTTTTTATTGTTTTAATATTTTTTTAAAAATTCATGTTTCGAATTTTCAATGTGTCACTGCGTGGCCTTCAATTCTTTTCTGGGACTTCAATTTTTGCCACGGCTCCGACAGCATGTGCTGTGTGTAACTTTATATTCAGAGAGCTTTCTATTCTCTCATTTTACAATTAAATAAGTATTTATTAAACACCGTTGTGTCTTTTAAAACTGTTACACAATCAGTACGACTCAAGTACTACGAGCTGCAATTCCGGCTTCCTCTCGGAGGACGATGTGTGTGATGTCTCGGTGGACATAAACCCTGGACCCATAGCCGGCCTTGCCTTCGTGGCCGCTAACTTCGACGGCAAACTTGGCATAGCATCCTTGGTAGCAGCATCTCGGTGGACGGCGTGAGACCCCTGCTCTACCCCTAAAGGTGGCGTAACGCTACAAATGTAAACCATCTTTTTCTTTGTACTTACCTATACATTTTCAGATTTTTTAAATACTATAGGAGATGCCCCAAAGCTAACATGAACTTTCATGCCCAAACTATTTATATATTATAAACTTGATAATAGAGAAGTATCCTGAGTCTACCTAGGGATTTCTTATTATTAAAATCTACCCTTTCTATCTATCCTATCAGAAACATCAAACACTAAACATAGTAAAACAATTATTTTTTTAAATCACATTTTGGATAACACAATATCTTCAAGGTCATTTTGTATTCAGCATCAAAATTTTGAAGACATGTTCAGTTCATGAAACTAAACAACTTTCTATAAGGAAGACATGGCCAAATATGTAAAAAAATATACTATCCATACAAATCACATGATTAATTTAGTATGGGTTGACTAGTTTCATGGACTGGACACATCTTTGAACTTTGGACGGTAAGTTCAGAATGGTTGTGCCATGTGGGATACATGTGTAACAATGTACGTACTGATTAGCAGATATATAACTAGCATTTTAAAACAAAAAAAAAAACGAATGTTCAATTTATAATTAAACATTAATTTTCTAATATTTAAATCAGTTTATTAATGACTTTTGTATTGGCAACACTTTATGACTATGGAGTTTCTTGCCGGTTCTTCTCCATGGAAACGACCAACCCGAACCGTGCCATTTTTTTTTTCTCGACGTTTTATAAGTGCCCATTGAGGCCCATGTAAAATAAAATATTTTGATTTTGACTTTATAATAACCTAATTAATTTCTAATCTGGCAAGGATTCACTCTCTTGTCATCAACGTTCAATCCAATTATCTTGTTCTGTTTGTGCTCCGCTATAAAATAAAGTTTATAACTTAAAATAAATACATTTGTGTCTTTTAATAAACATAAGAAGTGGTCCTTCGATCAAAAGAAGTGATTTTCGCAAAGAAACTTCAGTAAAATCAGTGAATTTGTTGATTCGTCGGCGCGCGAGCACGCGTGCGAGGCGGAAGAAAGCGGCCATTGCGCAAGAAATTCCCCGCGCGTTGTGCCTGTGTTGACACGACGTTTCCTACAAACGTCTGATAAATAGCAGGCGATACAAAAGTGGATACGCGGAATTTGGGCCGGCTATCTGCGGCGCATAGTTCATCGGCCAGGGAATTGCGGCTATAGCGGAATTTTCCAGTTGGCATCCACAACAAAATTCTGCCTATTGCAGAAACTCAAGGCTAATTTTCTATACATATTAGTGAAGAAATCATCAGAACCATACTGATTAAACAAGATTCCAGTTGGTTCATGGTGCTGAATAGGTATATTAGTACCTATCAACGCAGCCATATTTCTTTGATTCGGCTCGTTGTTTTGGCGCGACGGGCAGGTGGCATACGACCACGGCTAGCACAATATCGGTCAAACGAATATTGTTCTTGTAATATAACAGGAAAAATATAAAATAAATAAACTTATAAGTCTGCACCCGACACAACTGCCTGTCTATGCCATGTGTGTCAATGTTTGGCAACACTGACACTGACAGACAGTGACGCGGGCGCAGACAATAAAATTAACTATACTATCATGCAATGTCAACAATCAACATTGTCAACACGGAAAACCAAAACTTTAACAAAGATTTAATTTAGTTATTGTGCAGCGAAAGGTGAAGAAGTAACCAGATTCTGTTTGAGTACGAATAAATTGACGTAAAATAATAAAGTTAGGTACCATAACAGTGACAACAACCGAAACGTAGATTGCGAACAGATTTAACTTGGTGCTGAGATGTGCTGAGGAATCATTAGCAAGGGCTGGAATATGTGTAAAAGAAGTTCAATGAAGTTCACTGCCAGACGCCCCCGTCATTGTTGAGAGCTGCGTGCAGAACATTGTGAGTTATCAGCGGCAGCGGCATCTTTTTGTTGTTGAAGTAAATAATGCTTAAACTTGATTCTGAAGGTGCCAACTGTTTTTAGAGCACGGAATGGTGGTGGGAGGTCATTCCAGCAACGACTGGCAGCGAACTTGAAACTGCCACGGAATGCAGCAGTTCTGTGAGAGGAGGCCAGCATCAGGTATGAAGAAGCTCTGGTTTTTATCTTATTAAAATCTCGCGACCAGGACAATTTTTTATATAGGTACTCTGTTTTTTTTTTTGTGAGAATAACGCCAAATAGTAGGGTAGCCAGGTGAAGCTTTCGCCGCGCAGACATTCTCATCAAATGACCCTTATTCAAAAATGGAGTGATGTGAGTTCTGGGCGGGACATTATAACAGAACCTTGCACAAGCATTCTGTACCCGCTGGATTAGCTTCTGACTTCTACCGAGAATGCACGCCCCGCGTGGAGGTACTCCCAGTTTATGTTATATTATAATTATACAGTTAAAGTAGCGACAGCTTTGATTTCCACATCAGATGTTTCTGATCTTCGATTTTTATAGGTCAACAGAAAATGCCCATCAGACCGAGCAACTTTTGCTACAAAACAGTGCGTGGATAGCCATTACAAATTCTTTTAATTCTACATCATACACACACAGGTATGAGAAATATACGTTCCCTATGTATATTGTTCCTTATGTACTTATTACTTAAATTACTCATAAGTATTTATTTGATAAAAGTTACATACATACACCATTTAACTTTAAAATCTAGCCACTAACTACTAAATCTGTGTTTTTTTAGAAACAAGGAGTCTTTAATGAAAATGTGGGAGAAATTAAAAAGCGAGAGCAAAAAATATTATGCTCAAATAAAAAATAATACCACGCAGACCGGAGGTGGTCCATTAATTTTAAGAATTGACCCTGTACTGGAACAGGTGTGTTCTATTCTTGGCAGAGGGTGCACAGGAATATTAGGGGTACCAGATTGTGATTATGAGTCTGAACCGGAGACAAAAAAGGTGCATGTAAAAGTCATTTGCACTCAAAATGATTCATGGCAAACTGCGGAAGAAGCAAATGTGCAAGAAAGTGAAGCACCGATAAACTTGGAGGTATATTTATGTTGCTCTCATAAACTTGTTCATCATATTAAAGTTGTTGATTTTATTGCCTACATTTTATGAAAACATTTATTTTTCAGATACAAAGAGAAGAACTATTAGAAAGGACCCAGCCGCAAATATATGAATGTCTCAATACTGATGACAACCTAGCCGAGGAACCTAAGGCTGATGTAAGTGGAAAATACTGTTTGTGTTCTAAATAACTTTCCATAAATTGATCTATAGGTACATAAAATCATAATTATTTTTATTTTATTTCTTAGAACATACAAGAACTTCAAAAGTTGCCTATTAATAAAACACCATTGTGGTCACGAAGGCGGCCACAGATATCAAGTAACAATGAGCGGACTGAGGCAATTTCGTCAGTTTCCTGAAGCATACAAAATGTGTATAAAAGGAAGGAAACTGTTGAGGACTTAAAAGAACAGATATTAAGGGAGGAGTTGGAATTTAAAAGAAAATTGTATGATTTACAATTGCAAGCAGCAGCCAAAGAAGTTGAAATTAAAACTGCAATTTTAGATCAAATAAGAGGTAAGTCTTTATAAATTTTATTATACTGTAGGTATACTTAAACTTAAAATTACAGACTATCAAAGTATTGAGTCATTTGACTTCTTTGGAATCCATAAACAGGATCACTTATAGTACTCGGTGGACGGGGAATTTGACCATTGTTAATTAGTTCTTCTAAATTTGGAATAGAGCCGTCATTTATAGGTTCACATTCTTTACGAATTATACATATGTTATGTAAAACACAACATGCCAACATGACATGGATAGATGTTTCCAATCGCAGTCTGATACCCACTGCTAGTACTGGAAATCGTCTTTTCAGGACTCCATATTGCCGTTCGACTACATTTCTTGTTTTTATGTGAGCTTCATTATACTTTTGCTGACCATGGGTTACAGGATTTAGATATGGAGTCAGAAGATGGCTCTGAAAATATAAATCATGACTTCATACATTTATTACTTCACTGGGCGTTTGGCTCAGAGGTAGCTCCCCTGCCTGTTTTTAATGATGTAAATTTATCAGTTGCTTTGAAATATCGCAGAAATTTTATTAATAAATCCTTTATTTGTTTCAGGTGGAGGCTTTTCTTTAAATAAATTAATTGGGGTTCAAAATGGAAAAAAGGATTAAATTTGACTTTCTTGCTTAAATAAAATCATTAGTTTTATTTTTACCTTTAACAGATATCCGCTGTCTCCTAACAAATAATTTCCTCTGTAGTCACCTCTTTCAAACCTAGAATACCTACGACTACTTTGGTGAATAGTAGCATCATGTGTTGATCCCGGCCAGCGTGCCACCACGTCTGTTATCAACAATTTTGCAGTACTTATTGTTTGCATATTAATAGACATGTAGCCTTTTCTGTTTCGAAATAATTCAGCATCATCTCCTCCTAAAATTTGCAATAAATGTAATTAAGTTTCTAGTTCATACAACTAAATAAACAGAAAACGAAAGGATAACCAACCTGGCGATTTAATCTTTATGTGTGTACAGTCTAAACACCCTAAAACATTCGGAAATCTAGCTATTCTGTAAAATTCTTCTTTTACTATTTGTTGATCTTCTTGAGTATCTGGAAATTGTATCAATTCGCTTCGCAAACTCACAATAGCTTCAGACACTCTCTTTATAATTCAGCTGCAAGTAGAAATACTGATGCCGTTCAGTCTGATTATTGTGTGATTCCCAAACGACGGCGTGGAATGCAGGATGTACTAATTGCAAAAAATCAGATGGATAAGGCATTTGCATTACTTAAAGAAAGATCCAGAAATACGAAAGCAGTCAGCAAGTATGTTTTATACGGCCAACTACTCGCTGAAAAGCTAAAGTCACATGAAGATCACTGACTGATATTAATGAACGAGATTGATAATTTAAATAATAAGGCTCCATAGAGTAATGAGGAGGATAGTGTGGACAATCTACTCAGTTCAAATGAACAAGAAGGATCCAAAGATGGAGTCATGTCTTATGCCGAGCAAGATAGTGACAATGACGACACAACTAAATTTGAAACAGAAAATAAACAGAAGAGAAATTTAGATTTCAACAAAAAAGTATTAAAAGAAGATTCTATTTTTAAAATATGGAAAGATAGAGACGAATAAAGACAGAGTTTGATTAAAACAATATTGAAAAAGAAGGATGATGACATAGACTTGTTTGTTCGTCACATAGGTGAAGTTTTGAGAAATTTGCCACAAGTAGAAAAAGCTCAAGCTAAGAAACATTTATATGAAGTCCTTTCAGAGTACGAGATAATGGCAGCCAAAAAGTTGTCCAACTCTTCATCCACTTTAACTGATAATTCAGAGATTTCTACATCACTTTCTGACTATAGCCTGTCGCCTACACCAAATTCACCAGGACCCACTGACAGTGGTCAAAATAAGCCAAGCGGCGCGCCACATATATTGTCGTCAGATCCTTTTCAACCTGGGCCAAGCAGCGCGCTACACGTACCATTGCCGCAAGATCCTGTTTATCTACCTAGGCCAAGCAGTGCGCCACATAATGAACAATCACATTCACCAGGACCCACTGATAGAGGTCAAATTAGGCCAAGCAGTGCGCCACATGTATTGTCGTCAGATCCTTTTCAACCTGGGCCAAGCAGCGCGCTACACGTACCATTGCCGCGAGATCCTGTTTATTTACCTAGGCCAAGCAGTGCGCGACATAATGAACAATATCAGTATCAATTACATGACCAATATCAGTATCAATTACATGACCAATATCAGTATCGATTACCAGGTCCTGTTCATAATATACAGACAGGCCCCTATTCTCCAATAAGTACCGTAGCCGATTCACCAGGGCCCACAGATTTGTCTAATCAAGCGAATCAAAGCCGTCATGAACCGTCTGAAATAAATGAAGAATATTTTGATTTTATTAACTTACCTTAAAGTTAGATATAATTTTTCCTCCGCAGTAATGGCGTGTCGATTTTTTGGTTGGATGTCATCACTAATAAAACTGAGTATAAAATCGAATTGATTTTTATTTATCCGACAATACTTTCGAAATTTTTCCTCGTCACTAATTATATGGGTTTTAATCAAAATAGAATAACTTCCTTCTGTGGTTCGACTTTTAAAAAAAAGATTAGGTGCTTTTCTTTTTCTTTTGACATATAATAACAACAAGTCATCTTCCTCTTCTAGTAAAAGACACATTAGTACACTATCGGTAGCGTTATCTAACATTCTGTCTCGCATGAAGCTATTGGAACAACTGAGGCACGGTTCTGTGCATTGTGCAGCCACGGCATGCAGCCGCAGTTGGAATAGCGACCGCAGGCAGCGATGCGGTAACCGCAGCCGGTAGCCACAGTGTCGCCTGCGGTTGCAGTCTGCGGCCCGTCTCGGAATTGTACCTTTAAGGTATGATTGCTTCTTGCCATGACACTGAACCGTTCTCAGTAACGAAAAAATCTTTTAGTTTGTCTCTGACTTTGAATCCATTGCTATTCGAAAACCCACCCGAAGCCACTAAATCTATCATGTTTTGGTCAGGGAGATTGTCACTATTTGTTTGATAATGTGGAATGCTATTTTCTTCGAGGTAACCATCTCGAAGTAAATTGTGCAAACAACAAGCTGTTAGTATAAGGTCGTCAACTACCTCTGTCGATATACCGATAGGCGAATAGAAAACTCTGACAACTTGACTTAAAAGACCAAAGGCATTTTCTGTCACTCTCCGAGCTCGACATAATCTGTAGTTATAAATTTCTTTTTCTCTAGACAATCTCGCTGTTCTTCTTGGGTATGGCTTCATCATAAAGCTACTAAGAGAAAACGCCTCGTCTCCAATCAAAAAGTGGGGTAGAGTTACATTTGTTCCTGGCAAATTCTTAGGTGGAGGAATATGAAATCTCTCGTTTGCTATATCATTGCCCATTCTTGACTTTTGAAAAATGCCATTGTCAGATTCTTTGCCGTAACCTCCTACATCAACGGCTATATATTTGCATCCACAATAGCTAACAAGACAACTAGCCAATTTAAAAGCCTTTAATTATAAAGACTACCAAAAGTAGTCTTTATAATTAAAAAAGAGGGATCCACTATTTTTTGGAGCTTTGATACGCACATGTTTGCCATCTATTCCTCCAACGCTATTCGGTATATTCCATTTATGCCAAAAACATGTTTTAACGACTGTAAAGTCGTTTTCCTCCAGAGGCTTCATTAGGAGAGGTACTAATTCTTGCCTTAAAACTTTCAATACACGTTTCACGATACGTGATATATAGCTCTCAGATATACGGTATGAATATGATAAAGATCTGAAACTTTCACTGGTAGCCATGAACCTGTAAAAGTGAGAGACATTAACTAAACTTTAATGTCTATGTGTTTCTTTATTCTTTTTAATTTTAAAAACTCAGTAAATAAAATGCAGCTAAAACCAATCTAAATAGGTACAACAATAGTTTAGGCAGGAAATGTGTTTTGCTTAAAAAGTTACATCATTGTTTACCTTTATTTAAATATCTAACAATACTAGTATAGTTTGATGTAGTTATGTATTTAAGTTCGTAGAATAAACCAAACTCATCCAGAAAAACATACCTCACTCAAGTTCTTGGTTTTAGGTGTTGACTGCAAGAAAAAATGGAAAATGATACGCGATTCCTATACAAGAAAAAAAAATAAGGCGGGTACTGGGTCAGCCGCAGCAAAAAACGCAAAAGACAAAAGGTACCAACAGTTGTCGTTCCTAGACAATATTCCCGAGCACAGATCGGGAGGTACGAATATAATAGCCTCACCTCCGAATGTCACTGATAATGAGGATAGTATTGATTTGGATCACCTAGAAAGAGAATCACAAAATGAACATACCGAGGAAACGGAAACATCACTGGTTCTAAATGAGACTCCAATAAAAGTAAAACGCTTTAAACAAAGCGACGATAATATAATAAACATTTGGAAAGAAAGAAATGAAAAAAGGCAAGATTTGATTAAGGCGATTGTCCAACGCAAGGATGATGACGTACAACTTTTCTGCAATTATATTGGTAACGTTTTACGAAGTTTACAGCCTTTAAAAAAGGCTGAAGCGAAAAGGCATATTAGCTCTGTTGTATTCAGATTATGAAATCTTGGCAGCAAGAATTGCGACCGGAACGGAGAGATCAGATACGTTGAGTTCCTCGTATTACATAACTTCATCAGAAGGGTCCGGGTCTTCAACGAATGTATCTCCAGGCCCTACAGATACGCATCATCTATCAGTACTTGGCCAAAGCCCTGTTCAACATATTACGGGCCCATATTCTCCTATTACGGATGTTCAATCACCAGGACATGTATCATCACCAGAACCTACAGATTTACGTACAACGAATCAAGACACCAATGATAGTCTGCAAGACTTTTTTAATTTATAAACTTAACACACCTTAATGTTAAGAATAATTTTTCTTCAGCGTTGATAACTTCCTTGCGAGAAACTTTTGCTTCAATTTCTTCAGCAATTAAACTATGAATAAAACTGAACTGTTTTTTATTTAAACGGCAGTAGTCTCTGAATTTAACGTCATCACTTATCAAATGGTTTTTAATCACGTCTTGTAACATCCTTCCCATTGTCTGCTTTTATAAAACGAATCTGTTGCTTTTCTTTTACTATTGGTATAAAGCAACAATAAATCATCGTCATCTTCTTCCTCTTCCAAAAGTAAAAATAAAAGTTGGTTATCAATCGACATCTTGTCAACTCAAAGTAAACTAACGAATACACAACAACGCATCTCCGTGAACAGAGCGACACTGCCGCCTTGGTGGGAATCAGCGCGGCAGGCAGCACTGTTGGGCAGCACCTTAGTGGCAGGACTGCGGCAACAGCACTGCTGCTTGTTGCCGAGTTCGGAATCAAACCTTTACTTTACGTTTGTATGATTAGGTACATTTTCGTTCGCAGCGTCTATCGTCTTGAAAGTGTAGGCTATTATAGCGGTAGGTATTGAACATTTTGTATGGAGTGAGTTATATGTAATATGTGATTATGTCTGATTGGGATCGCGACATACACATTGATAACACAATTGAGTCATCGCTAATAATATCCTTCACAGATTCAAATGATGAATCTACCGACAATTCCGACGATTTTGACTCTGATATGAGTTTAGAAGAATAAATGAATTTTTTCGTTGTAATTGTATAATTTCGTTGTTCTGTTGTATAATTAAATTTGGTAACTCATATCTGGAAGTTGTATTAAAAGCTTTTAACAATAAAAACTGTTCTCCGCACAATATACGTTTTTTATTAAATGAAATATCGACATTCCATCGTAGCAGTGCATCCCATCACTAATTACGCCTATGGCGTTACGTTATACGAATAACACTTGGCTTAATTTTTCATTCAAATTAATTTGATTTGTGGATTAGAACATTCTGGTTGGGTTTAAATTAATTTACTACAGTTATTAATGATTTAGTATATTACGAATGTGGTTACAGCTGAAGTACTAAGTCATAATTTGTAAATCGCTGCGACTTTCGAAGAGTGAAACGAAATGTTACTGAAACTGTCACCCGCACCATGCTAAAACGCAAAGATTATATGTAGGATTATAAAAGATGGCCAGGTTAGACAGAGCAATTATAAAATTGATGCATTGGTTAAATCACAGAGACCTGCTCAGCTTTCTTTGAATGTAAGATTGCTCGCTTTTATTTTTGCTTAGCTTAATGCTTCTATTTCCTATATGTACTCGTATATGAGGAGTGATTTTTCAAAAGGCCTTATTTCCATTTTTTTCCCAACTGTAGATTTTGACGGAATCGCAAAATCACAACCATAAAGTACAACAATTTAGGTTAAAACACCTCATTTCCTACTGTAAAAGGAGCATCAACAGTAAAATTTCATTCAAACCTGGCACGATTCCACGGTATGCAAATCCATAGGTCCAGTGTAAGTATAGTTTCAAACAAAAAGCCATAATTCCTGCTTATTTTTTTATTCATATTATAAAATTTTATAGAAAACGGCATGATTCCTTAAATTATTCTGTGATGGATATGGGGGCAATATAAAAATACATGTACATGTTTTAATAATACATACATGTTTTAATAAGAACTGAATGTACACAGTTGCGCAATAAATATATCTTTATCTTTAATGCAATGGCTGTATTCTAAATCACCAAAGGATTTAAGAAAAATCCGACTACATTACCCAGTTCGTGGTCACATCTTCCTACCAGTTGATAGAGTTTTGGAAGAATAAAAAAAGATTTGCGAAGGTGTGCTGTAATAAATAAAGAAGAGGAATATATCAAAACTAGCACTCCGCCCGCGACTTCGTCTGCGCGTGTTTCTAACTTTAAACTTGGTGAATTTAATGCCTGGTCACCCTCCTTATAGGATCTTCTTCTTCTTTGCCTTCACTATCAAATCTTTCCTCTGTTTGCAATATTAGAATAGACAAACTGATTTTCCGATGTTCAACCCGCTAGGGGTTGATTTTTAAAATGTAAATAAATACGCATCCTTTATTCGAATGAAAGATAATTTATGCCCAATTTTGAGTTCATCGAAGCAAGCAGTAAAATCCTTCCTTAAAACTTAAACTTTGGCGCGAGTCGCATATATGCGACAAACATTTTCGGTTCCCTACCACTCGTGTCATATTTCTGCGACAAAGAACATGCATGATTTTTTCGTTCTATTTTAGTCCTATTAACCCGGCGAGTATGATCCAGGGTATCTCATACCCTGTTAAAATTTAAAAGTACTGTATGTTTTAAAATCCTCGTCTGGCGACACTAGATCGGTCAGTAGCTAAAGGTAGGGGCGTGCGGGACGGGGTAGTGGCGTGATCGCGAGGCATCGGCGAAGTTATACGTGCACAAACTTGTCTCGGGTATGTTATACCCAGCCTCATTTTTGATGTATTTATTTTACGTAATGATTTAATAATGAATTTTAACTGTTTTTTTCAATTAATTTTACATTTTGTTGCTTTTTGTTTGTTGTTACTAGATTTTTGTTATTTCTTTATTATTTTACTATATTCTATATAACTTGAACTATAGAATTTGTTATTCGTTCATTTATTGAACATTTTTTTCTATTTTTTTTTAGTTTTTGACCAAAATGGATATTGAATGTCAAGAGGAACAGATTTGTGCTATGTTGGAAGAGGCAGCAACTGATTCTTCTGGAGAATCCAGTTCAGAACAAGAAACTGATCATTGTAGTGAACACGAAGTGAATTCTGATACGGAGCAAGAAGGTGACGATTCAGTTAATGTTTCATCCAACTCCAGGGAGGAAGAAGCTGTAGTATTTACTACAGCTCAATCAGGTATCGATCCCGAGGACGATTTACCATTGTCACTACTAAGGCAGAGAGTATCAGCTTCTAGGCAAATAACTGGACTTTTTTATAAGTCTAAAGATGGTACCAAGTGGTATAAAAATTGTCAGCGTCCAAACGTGAGACTTCGTTCTGAAAACATCGTAACCGAACATGCTCGAGTAAAGGACATTGGAAAAGATGCTTCTACGGAGTTTTATTGCTGGAATATTTTTGTGACTCCAGAAATGCTTCATAAAATCTTGATCCACACTAATTCGAAAATTCGCCAAAGACAAATTAAAAGTGCAGCAAATAATTCTAATAGTAATGCTTCTTCTTACATGCAAGAAAGCACTTTACGTGAGTTGAAAGCAATTATTGGCTTACTGTACTTAGCTGGCCTCATCAAATCTAATCGTAAAAATTTGAAAGATCTTTGGCGAACTGGTGGAACTGGCGTTGATATATTTCGTACCACCATGTCACTACAGAGATTCGAGTTTCTTCAAAATGCTGTACGTTTCGATGACAAAGCCACAAGAGAGCAGCGTAAACAAATTGATAATATGGCAACCTTCCGAAGCATTTTGATCAGTTCGTTCAACGCTGTCAAAATGCGTACTCTCCAAGTGAGTTTCTGACTATCGACGAGATGTTACTAGCATTTAGAGGTCGATGCCTGTTCCGCGTCTACATTCCAAACAAGCCAGCTAAATACGGCTTAAAAATTTTAGCTTTAGTCGATGCAAAAAACTTTTATGTTTTGAATTTGGAAGTGTACGCAGGCAAACAACCGTCGGGACCATATGCAGTCAGTAATAAACCCTTTGAGGTAGTGGAGAGACTCATTCAACTAGTTTCTGGTTCACACCGAAACATAACATTTGATAATTGGTTCACTAGATATGAGCTAATGTTCCATCTACTAAAGGAGCATCGCCTTACGTCGGTTGGAACTGTAAGAAAGAACAAGAGACAGATTCCTGAATCTTTCATTAGAACTAACAGGCAACCTAACAGCTCACTCTTTGGATTTCAGAAAGATATTACACTTGTTTCCTATGCGCCAAAGAAAAACAAGGTGGTTCTTGTTATGTCCACCTTGCATCATGATAATTCAATAGATGAATCTACAGGTGAGAAACAAAAACCTGAAATGATAACATTTTATAATTCAACCAAAGCTGGCGTTGACGTGGTTGACGAATTGACCGCTAATCACAACGTTAGTCGCAACAGTAAACGATGGCCTATGACTTTGTTCTATGGTATTTTGAACATGGCAGCTATCAATGCTTGCATTATATATTATAGTATTTATGTATACTTACATACATTCATCCTATTTATCATCCTATTAAATCATCCTTTTATTGATATTTTTCTTGTGACACTTATGTCAAATGTCAAACTGTCAGTTTCTTTTTCTGTCTAGCTTAGTCTATGATGATGCTTTTTGGTTTATATAATTTAGTCTATTTTATCAAATTGATTTCGCTGAAATATTGTATTTAATTCTAATTTAATTTTTATATTATGATTGTACTAAATAACTTAATTCTAAATTTTACTTATGAAATTTACGCACACGAAGGAGGTCTGATATGGTCGGGTTCCTCTACATTTGAAGAAACTAATTTGAAAATAGAAAAGAAGACTTATTTTGACAATGAGCTGATGGGTATAAAAGCAGAGGCCGTTGGCAGAAGAGGGCTCTTCTAAGTCTTCTATCTCAGACTGTGGAACAGTGGCGCTTTTCGATCTCAGACTTCTGTCCATATACTACTACTACTATACTATAACTTGCTGGAGTCTATCTCAGCATTTGTGGAGACGAAGGTCAACTTCAGTCTTCTCTCTACCTGCTGCGGTCCTGCCTGTTGGGGCCACTACCTGCTGCGGTCCTGCCTGTTGGGGCCTCTACCTGCTGTGGTCCTGCCTGTGGAGGCCTCTTGCTGGAGGTCATTACCAAGGCCTAACCTTCTGTGCGTGACAGTGAACTGTGTAGTGCTGAACTGTGTTTTGATATCATTCTTGTATTTTATATTCTAAAATAAAGTTTAATTTGTTGTGTAAATATAAACTGTTACAGTTGGCGCCCAACTTCCAACCCACCCCTCCCAAAATTCTAAATTACACTTCCTCAAGTGAGTACATTTTGGCAAACATATTATACTTCATCATCTTTTCATCCACCTTCACCTTTATTTATTTATCTTAACTACATCCCTCACACATTCCGTTATCGAAAGATAATTGGCACCCTTTCGGCCTCTTGGGTGTGTTAACCCACTTGTGGGCACTACCAAGGTTGGAGATTGGTTACTCTACGACGGCTATTGGACAATATCCCGTAGTCGTTCATACTCAAATACCTACTTAACTCGTAACAAAAACATTGCTATATACACTACATCCCACAGACTTGCACACCACAGCGTTTACCCTCGGGTATTCGTACTCAACGGCCGCTTGATGTGTTAATCCATTCGTGGACACTCCCATGTTGGTTTTTGAGACACTTCACGACAGAAACAGGAGAGTATCCTGTGGACGTTTTTACAAACCTATTCATCTACATTACTCCTATTACAAATAATTCTATATAATTATTTGTATACATCATCTGGGAATCATACTAAAATTGATTTATCGTGGGCTCTATAAAGATTTTTCTGATTTATTAATCAACAACATTGGTTGCTAGGCAACGAGCCCATACAGCCTAGGCCCATAGAGTTCCTACTATTTTGTCTTTTTGCTATGGCAAAATAAAGTACGCACTAAATTAGTTCCAAAATTCAACACCTAAAGGTGCGTACAGACTATGTAACATAACATGTTATACAACATTGTTATACGTATAACATGTTTCAGATTAAACAACTCTTTGAATCCTCTTATCTTAAACTGTCCTCGTGTTCTCTACTCTCTCTTTGAGTCCTCTTAAACTCCCTTTGGAGTCCTCTTTTAAGCTCTGGATAGAATTTTTTTGAACTATACAAAGCTGAACGAAATAATAATTTTATACCAACTATTTTAATATTATAATATTTTTTTCTTCATACTGATGACTCTTCCCTTTCTTTTTCTTCCCTAATAGAGTTCTTTTTCGGTATATTAAAACTCTATTATTTTTTAATTCATTCATTGGTTCATTTTTCTATAACTTCTATACTATTGGTCTACCCCAATGGTAACTACGGTATGATGGCCTACCCCATCATTACCGATATCTATGGCTCTAAACCATAGGTATCTTTTGGAGCGGCTGACAACTCCATAAAAATAAGCCCTTGTTAACTTCTATACTATTGGTCTACCCCAATGGTAACTACGGTATGATGGCCTACCCCATCATTACCGATATCTATGGCTCTAAACCATAGGTATCTTTTGGAGCGGCTGACAACTCCATAAAAATAAGCCCTTGTTAACTTCTATACTATTGGTCTACCCCAATAGTAACTACGGCATGATGGCCTACCCCCATCATCAAGCCTTTGTTATAATCTCACCTCATTAGTGGTTTTAGACGAGAGCGGTTTACAACTCCTAAAATAAGCCTTAAAGTTATTGATTTATCAGGTCGAGTAGTGATCATTGAATGTGAATCCTACCTGACACTTAACGTAAGATGTCGGTGTGTTTGAATGAGTTATGTAAGTTTTGTGAATGTTGTAATACTTTAACCTTAATAAAATTTTTGTTCTAGGCCAAAAATTTTCTCGGGGTCGTTGGGGAAATATAGTATTTATGTATACTTACATACATTCATCCTATTTATCATCCTATTAAATCATCCTTTTATTGATATTTTTCTTGTGACACTTATGTCAAATGTCAAACTGTCAAAGCTACTAAGAGAAAACGCCTCGTCTCCAATCAAAAAGTGGGGTAGAGTTACATTTGTTCCTGGCAAATTCTTAGGTGGAGGAATATGAAATCTCTCGTTTGCTATATCATTGCCCATTCTTGACTTTTGAAAAATGCCATTGTCAGATTCTTTGCCGTAACCTCCTACATCAACGGCTATATATTTGCATCCACAATAGCTAACAAGACAACTAGCCAATTTAAAAGCCTTTAATTATAAAGACTACCAAAAGTAGTCTTTATAATTAAAAAAGAGGGATCCACTATTTTTTGGAGCTTTGATACGCACATGTTTGCCATCTATTCCTCCAACGCTATTCGGTATATTCCATTTATGCCAAAAACATGTTTTAACGACTGTAAAGTCGTTTTCCTCCAGAGGCTTCATTAGGAGAGGTACTAATTCTTGCCTTAAAACTTTCAATACACGTTTCACGATACGTGATATATAGCTCTCAGATATACGGTATGAATATGATAAAGATCTGAAACTTTCACTGGTAGCCATGAACCTGTAAAAGTGAGAGACATTAACTAAACTTTAATGTCTATGTGTTTCTTTATTCTTTTTAATTTTAAAAACTCAGTAAATAAAATGCAGCTAAAACCAATCTAAATAGGTACAACAATAGTTTAGGCAGGAAATGTGTTTTGCTTAAAAAGTTACATCATTGTTTACCTTTATTTAAATATCTAACAATACTAGTATAGTTTGATGTAGTTATGTATTTAAGTTCGTAGAATAAACCAAACTCATCCAGAAAAACATACCTCACTCAAGTTCTTGGTTTTAGGTGTTGACTGCAAGAAAAAATGGAAAATGATACGCGATTCCTATACAAGAAAAAAAAATAAGGCGGGTACTGGGTCAGCCGCAGCAAAAAACGCAAAAGACAAAAGGTACCAACAGTTGTCGTTCCTAGACAATATTCCCGAGCACAGATCGGGAGGTACGAATATAATAGCCTCACCTCCGAATGTCACTGATAATGAGGATAGTATTGATTTGGATCACCTAGAAAGAGAATCACAAAATGAACATACCGAGGAAACGGAAACATCACTGGTTCTAAATGAGACTCCAATAAAAGTAAAACGCTTTAAACAAAGCGACGATAATATAATAAACATTTGGAAAGAAAGAAATGAAAAAAGGCAAGATTTGATTAAGGCGATTGTCCAACGCAAGGATGATGACGTACAACTTTTCTGCAATTATATTGGTAACGTTTTACGAAGTTTACAGCCTTTAAAAAAGGCTGAAGCGAAAAGGCATATTAGCTCTGTTGTATTCAGATTATGAAATCTTGGCAGCAAGAATTGCGACCGGAACGGAGAGATCAGATACGTTGAGTTCCTCGTATTACATAACTTCATCAGAAGGGTCCGGGTCTTCAACGAATGTATCTCCAGGCCCTACAGATACGCATCATCTATCAGTACTTGGCCAAAGCCCTGTTCAACATATTACGGGCCCATATTCTCCTATTACGGATGTTCAATCACCAGGACATGTATCATCACCAGAACCTACAGATTTACGTACAACGAATCAAGACACCAATGATAGTCTGCAAGACTTTTTTAATTTATAAACTTAACACACCTTAATGTTAAGAATAATTTTTCTTCAGCGTTGATAACTTCCTTGCGAGAAACTTTTGCTTCAATTTCTTCAGCAATTAAACTATGAATAAAACTGAACTGTTTTTTATTTAAACGGCAGTAGTCTCTGAATTTAACGTCATCACTTATCAAATGGTTTTTAATCACGTCTTGTAACATCCTTCCCATTGTCTGCTTTTATAAAACGAATCTGTTGCTTTTCTTTTACTATTGGTATAAAGCAACAATAAATCATCGTCATCTTCTTCCTCTTCCAAAAGTAAAAATAAAAGTTGGTTATCAATCGACATCTTGTCAACTCAAAGTAAACTAACGAATACACAACAACGCATCTCCGTGAACAGAGCGACACTGCCGCCTTGGTGGGAATCAGCGCGGCAGGCAGCACTGTTGGGCAGCACCTTAGTGGCAGGACTGCGGCAACAGCACTGCTGCTTGTTGCCGAGTTCGGAATCAAACCTTTACTTTACGTTTGTATGATTAGGTACATTTTCGTTCGCAGCGTCTATCGTCTTGAAAGTGTAGGCTATTATAGCGGTAGGTATTGAACATTTTGTATGGAGTGAGTTATATGTAATATGTGATTATGTCTGATTGGGATCGCGACATACACATTGATAACACAATTGAGTCATCGCTAATAATATCCTTCACAGATTCAAATGATGAATCTACCGACAATTCCGACGATTTTGACTCTGATATGAGTTTAGAAGAATAAATGAATTTTTTCGTTGTAATTGTATAATTTCGTTGTTCTGTTGTATAATTAAATTTGGTAACTCATATCTGGAAGTTGTATTAAAAGCTTTTAACAATAAAAACTGTTCTCCGCACAATATACGTTTTTTATTAAATGAAATATCGACATTCCATCGTAGCAGTGCATCCCATCACTAATTACGCCTATGGCGTTACGTTATACGAATAACACTTGGCTTAATTTTTCATTCAAATTAATTTGATTTGTGGATTAGAACATTCTGGTTGGGTTTAAATTAATTTACTACAGTTATTAATGATTTAGTATATTACGAATGTGGTTACAGCTGAAGTACTAAGTCATAATTTGTAAATCGCTGCGACTTTCGAAGAGTGAAACGAAATGTTACTGAAACTGTCACCCGCACCATGCTAAAACGCAAAGATTATATGTAGGATTATAAAAGATGGCCAGGTTAGACAGAGCAATTATAAAATTGATGCATTGGTTAAATCACAGAGACCTGCTCAGCTTTCTTTGAATGTAAGATTGCTCGCTTTTATTTTTGCTTAGCTTAATGCTTCTATTTCCTATATGTACTCGTATATGAGGAGTGATTTTTCAAAAGGCCTTATTTCCATTTTTTTCCCAACTGTAGATTTTGACGGAATCGCAAAATCACAACCATAAAGTACAACAATTTAGGTTAAAACACCTCATTTCCTACTGTAAAAGGAGCATCAACAGTAAAATTTCATTCAAACCTGGCACGATTCCACGGTATGCAAATCCATAGGTCCAGTGTAAGTATAGTTTCAAACAAAAAGCCATAATTCCTGCTTATTTTTTTATTCATATTATAAAATTTTATAGAAAACGGCATGATTCCTTAAATTATTCTGTGATGGATATGGGGGCAATATAAAAATACATGTACATGTTTTAATAATACATACATGTTTTAATAAGAACTGAATGTACACAGTTGCGCAATAAATATATCTTTATCTTTAATGCAATGGCTGTATTCTAAATCACCAAAGGATTTAAGAAAAATCCGACTACATTACCCAGTTCGTGGTCACATCTTCCTACCAGTTGATAGAGTTTTGGAAGAATAAAAAAAGATTTGCGAAGGTGTGCTGTAATAAATAAAGAAGAGGAATATATCAAAACTAGCACTCCGCCCGCGACTTCGTCTGCGCGTGTTTCTAACTTTAAACTTGGTGAATTTAATGCCTGGTCACCCTCCTTATAGGATCTTCTTCTTCTTTGCCTTCACTATCAAATCTTTCCTCTGTTTGCAATATTAGAATAGACAAACTGATTTTCCGATGTTCAACCCGCTAGGGGTTGATTTTTAAAATGTAAATAAATACGCATCCTTTATTCGAATGAAAGATAATTTATGCCCAATTTTGAGTTCATCGAAGCAAGCAGTAAAATCCTTCCTTAAAACTTAAACTTTGGCGCGAGTCGCATATATGCGACAAACATTTTCGGTTCCCTACCACTCGTGTCATATTTCTGCGACAAAGAACATGCATGATTTTTTCGTTCTATTTTAGTCCTATTAACCCGGCGAGTATGATCCAGGGTATCTCATACCCTGTTAAAATTTAAAAGTACTGTATGTTTTAAAATCCTCGTCTGGCGACACTAGATCGGTCAGTAGCTAAAGGTAGGGGCGTGCGGGACGGGGTAGTGGCGTGATCGCGAGGCATCGGCGAAGTTATACGTGCACAAACTTGTCTCGGGTATGTTATACCCAGCCTCATTTTTGATGTATTTATTTTACGTAATGATTTAATAATGAATTTTAACTGTTTTTTTCAATTAATTTTACATTTTGTTGCTTTTTGTTTGTTGTTACTAGATTTTTGTTATTTCTTTATTATTTTACTATATTCTATATAACTTGAACTATAGAATTTGTTATTCGTTCATTTATTGAACATTTTTTTCTATTTTTTTTTAGTTTTTGACCAAAATGGATATTGAATGTCAAGAGGAACAGATTTGTGCTATGTTGGAAGAGGCAGCAACTGATTCTTCTGGAGAATCCAGTTCAGAACAAGAAACTGATCATTGTAGTGAACACGAAGTGAATTCTGATACGGAGCAAGAAGGTGACGATTCAGTTAATGTTTCATCCAACTCCAGGGAGGAAGAAGCTGTAGTATTTACTACAGCTCAATCAGGTATCGATCCCGAGGACGATTTACCATTGTCACTACTAAGGCAGAGAGTATCAGCTTCTAGGCAAATAACTGGACTTTTTTATAAGTCTAAAGATGGTACCAAGTGGTATAAAAATTGTCAGCGTCCAAACGTGAGACTTCGTTCTGAAAACATCGTAACCGAACATGCTCGAGTAAAGGACATTGGAAAAGATGCTTCTACGGAGTTTTATTGCTGGAATATTTTTGTGACTCCAGAAATGCTTCATAAAATCTTGATCCACACTAATTCGAAAATTCGCCAAAGACAAATTAAAAGTGCAGCAAATAATTCTAATAGTAATGCTTCTTCTTACATGCAAGAAAGCACTTTACGTGAGTTGAAAGCAATTATTGGCTTACTGTACTTAGCTGGCCTCATCAAATCTAATCGTAAAAATTTGAAAGATCTTTGGCGAACTGGTGGAACTGGCGTTGATATATTTCGTACCACCATGTCACTACAGAGATTCGAGTTTCTTCAAAATGCTGTACGTTTCGATGACAAAGCCACAAGAGAGCAGCGTAAACAAATTGATAATATGGCAACCTTCCGAAGCATTTTGATCAGTTCGTTCAACGCTGTCAAAATGCGTACTCTCCAAGTGAGTTTCTGACTATCGACGAGATGTTACTAGCATTTAGAGGTCGATGCCTGTTCCGCGTCTACATTCCAAACAAGCCAGCTAAATACGGCTTAAAAATTTTAGCTTTAGTCGATGCAAAAAACTTTTATGTTTTGAATTTGGAAGTGTACGCAGGCAAACAACCGTCGGGACCATATGCAGTCAGTAATAAACCCTTTGAGGTAGTGGAGAGACTCATTCAACTAGTTTCTGGTTCACACCGAAACATAACATTTGATAATTGGTTCACTAGATATGAGCTAATGTTCCATCTACTAAAGGAGCATCGCCTTACGTCGGTTGGAACTGTAAGAAAGAACAAGAGACAGATTCCTGAATCTTTCATTAGAACTAACAGGCAACCTAACAGCTCACTCTTTGGATTTCAGAAAGATATTACACTTGTTTCCTATGCGCCAAAGAAAAACAAGGTGGTTCTTGTTATGTCCACCTTGCATCATGATAATTCAATAGATGAATCTACAGGTGAGAAACAAAAACCTGAAATGATAACATTTTATAATTCAACCAAAGCTGGCGTTGACGTGGTTGACGAATTGACCGCTAATCACAACGTTAGTCGCAACAGTAAACGATGGCCTATGACTTTGTTCTATGGTATTTTGAACATGGCAGCTATCAATGCTTGCATTATATATTATAGTATTTATGTATACTTACATACATTCATCCTATTTATCATCCTATTAAATCATCCTTTTATTGATATTTTTCTTGTGACACTTATGTCAAATGTCAAACTGTCAGTTTCTTTTTCTGTCTAGCTTAGTCTATGATGATGCTTTTTGGTTTATATAATTTAGTCTATTTTATCAAATTGATTTCGCTGAAATATTGTATTTAATTCTAATTTAATTTTTATATTATGATTGTACTAAATAACTTAATTCTAAATTTTACTTATGAAATTTACGCACACGAAGGAGGTCTGATATGGTCGGGTTCCTCTACATTTGAAGAAACTAATTTGAAAATAGAAAAGAAGACTTATTTTGACAATGAGCTGATGGGTATAAAAGCAGAGGCCGTTGGCAGAAGAGGGCTCTTCTAAGTCTTCTATCTCAGACTGTGGAACAGTGGCGCTTTTCGATCTCAGACTTCTGTCCATATACTACTACTACTATACTATAACTTGCTGGAGTCTATCTCAGCATTTGTGGAGACGAAGGTCAACTTCAGTCTTCTCTCTACCTGCTGCGGTCCTGCCTGTTGGGGCCACTACCTGCTGCGGTCCTGCCTGTTGGGGCCTCTACCTGCTGTGGTCCTGCCTGTGGAGGCCTCTTGCTGGAGGTCATTACCAAGGCCTAACCTTCTGTGCGTGACAGTGAACTGTGTAGTGCTGAACTGTGTTTTGATATCATTCTTGTATTTTATATTCTAAAATAAAGTTTAATTTGTTGTGTAAATATAAACTGTTACAGTTGGCGCCCAACTTCCAACCCACCCCTCCCAAAATTCTAAATTACACTTCCTCAAGTGAGTACATTTTGGCAAACATATTATACTTCATCATCTTTTCATCCACCTTCACCTTTATTTATTTATCTTAACTACATCCCTCACACATTCCGTTATCGAAAGATAATTGGCACCCTTTCGGCCTCTTGGGTGTGTTAACCCACTTGTGGGCACTACCAAGGTTGGAGATTGGTTACTCTACGACGGCTATTGGACAATATCCCGTAGTCGTTCATACTCAAATACCTACTTAACTCGTAACAAAAACATTGCTATATACACTACATCCCACAGACTTGCACACCACAGCGTTTACCCTCGGGTATTCGTACTCAACGGCCGCTTGATGTGTTAATCCATTCGTGGACACTCCCATGTTGGTTTTTGAGACACTTCACGACAGAAACAGGAGAGTATCCTGTGGACGTTTTTACAAACCTATTCATCTACATTACTCCTATTACAAATAATTCTATATAATTATTTGTATACATCATCTGGGAATCATACTAAAATTGATTTATCGTGGGCTCTATAAAGATTTTTCTGATTTATTAATCAACAACATTGGTTGCTAGGCAACGAGCCCATACAGCCTAGGCCCATAGAGTTCCTACTATTTTGTCTTTTTGCTATGGCAAAATAAAGTACGCACTAAATTAGTTCCAAAATTCAACACCTAAAGGTGCGTACAGACTATGTAACATAACATGTTATACAACATTGTTATACGTATAACATGTTTCAGATTAAACAACTCTTTGAATCCTCTTATCTTAAACTGTCCTCGTGTTCTCTACTCTCTCTTTGAGTCCTCTTAAACTCCCTTTGGAGTCCTCTTTTAAGCTCTGGATAGAATTTTTTTGAACTATACAAAGCTGAACGAAATAATAATTTTATACCAACTATTTTAATATTATAATATTTTTTTCTTCATACTGATGACTCTTCCCTTTCTTTTTCTTCCCTAATAGAGTTCTTTTTCGGTATATTAAAACTCTATTATTTTTTAATTCATTCATTGGTTCATTTTTCTATAACTTCTATACTATTGGTCTACCCCAATGGTAACTACGGTATGATGGCCTACCCCATCATTACCGATATCTATGGCTCTAAACCATAGGTATCTTTTGGAGCGGCTGACAACTCCATAAAAATAAGCCCTTGTTAACTTCTATACTATTGGTCTACCCCAATGGTAACTACGGTATGATGGCCTACCCCATCATTACCGATATCTATGGCTCTAAACCATAGGTATCTTTTGGAGCGGCTGACAACTCCATAAAAATAAGCCCTTGTTAACTTCTATACTATTGGTCTACCCCAATAGTAACTACGGCATGATGGCCTACCCCCATCATCAAGCCTTTGTTATAATCTCACCTCATTAGTGGTTTTAGACGAGAGCGGTTTACAACTCCTAAAATAAGCCTTAAAGTTATTGATTTATCAGGTCGAGTAGTGATCATTGAATGTGAATCCTACCTGACACTTAACGTAAGATGTCGGTGTGTTTGAATGAGTTATGTAAGTTTTGTGAATGTTGTAATACTTTAACCTTAATAAAATTTTTGTTCTAGGCCAAAAATTTTCTCGGGGTCGTTGGGGAAATATAGTATTTATGTATACTTACATACATTCATCCTATTTATCATCCTATTAAATCATCCTTTTATTGATATTTTTCTTGTGACACTTATGTCAAATGTCAAACTGTCAGTTTCTTTTTCTGTCTAGCTTAGTCTATGATGATGCTTTTTGGTTTATATAATTTAGTCTATTTTTATCAAATTGATTTCGCTGAAATATTGTATTTAATTCTAATTTAATTTTTATATTATGATTGTACTAAATAACTTAATTCTAAATTTTACTTATGAAATTTACGCACACGAAGGAGGTCTGATATGGTCGGGTTCCTCTACATTTGAAGAAACTAATTTGAAAATAGAAAAGAAGACTTATTTTGACAATGAGCTGATGGGTATAAAAGCAGAGGCCGTTGGCAGAAGAGGGCTCTTCTAAGTCTTCTATCTCAGACTGTGGAACAGTGGCGCTTTTCGATCTCAGACTTCTGTCCATATACTACTACTACTATACTATAACTTGCTGGAGTCTATCTCAGCATTTGTGGAGACGAAGGTCAACTTCAGTCTTCTCTCTACCTGCTGCGGTCCTGCCTATTGAGGCCAGTGCGTGCTGCATACCACCTGTCGGCGGCGGCGTTCTAACTCGGCCCTTTGTGCAGTCGACGGTCTACTTCAGTCTTCTCTCTACCTGCTGCGGTCCTGCCTGTTGGGGCCACTACCTGCTGCGGTCCTGCCTGTTGGGGCCTCTACCTGCTGTGGTCCTGCCTGTGGAGGCCTCTTGCTGGAGGTCATTACCAAGGCCTAACCTTCTGTGCGTGACAGTGAACTGTGTAGTGCTGAACTGTGTTTTGATATCATTCTTGTATTTTATATTCTAAAATAAAGTTTAATTTGTTGTGTAAATATAAACTGTTACAATATCGAGCAAACAAAAACGTTACGACCAAAAGAACAGAATTCATTCGTAATTTGGGCTTATCAATGATTTACGAACACCTACATTCACGAAAAAGTAAAAAAAAATTCCAAGGTACATCCACCAGCGAATCGAAGAGCAGCTCGGTGAGCCCTCACCTAGACCTACAATTGCACCCGGACGATATGTCAGATGCCAGGATTGTCCATATAAGAAGGACAGAAAAACTAAACAAATCCGCAATGCTTGTGGCAAGCCCATATGTTTGGAACATGCAAAATTTATTTGCGAAAATTGTGCTTATCTCAACAGTGCTGATTAATCCTATTTCAATAAAAAAAAACTTAATTAGTTTTTTTACGAGGTGGATCTCATTATCTTTAAGTTTTAAGTTGATTTACACAGTTTTTCCAAAGAATACTAATTTTGTTGAATTCTTAATTTTTGTAAAACCTTATACGAGTACTTTGTTCCTAAAATTACATAGTATAAAATAAATATGAATAAATCATTATTATTTTATAAAGAACTTCTTTCATTTAACTCCATTAAATAATTCATTATTTTACAAAATAACATCAACAAAATTAAAATAATAATAAAAATAACTATATTACGGTACATTAATTTTTTTTTTTTTAATAAATGTGAGTCAACAAGATAATATAAAGAATAAAGTGTAAAGGAGATTTTCCTAAACAACATTAAGATATTACTGAGGATGCGTAATTTAGCTTTGCTTTCTTCTGCCCACTATCACTGCTTGAACTCCCAGAAACTTCTTCAATTTTTCTCTTTAACAGATATTTTGAGAATGCGTGGCTGGTATCTTCTTCGATTCCTATTCTGATGTGCCTTTTCAGAGTGTTTAGTGTTTGAATTTTCACCACTGAAGTTTTCTTCACCTCAAACATACCTGTTTGGAATATTGTATAAGCCTTGTAACCCTCTGGTAGAAGATCGGAGTTTGAATTTAACCAAGAGATTGAGCGAGTGTCTATGCCTTTCTTTAATTTAGTCACTCTTTTTATAGTGAAATTCGGCAACAATGCACATACGGATTCATTTTCCTCCCTAACGTCTTTGGTTACAGAAACAATCAATTCGTTTCCGCAAAACAGACTCCCATCTAATATAATTGTAACCCCTCTTCCTTAATTACTATAGATCTGACTGAAGATACTATATTGAAACAAAACTACTCTCATAAAACTAGTCAAAATAGAATAAAGAAATATGCTAGATTAAATAAAATAACTAAAAAATGTAATAAATATAAGAAACAACAAAATTACTTTTCTAAAAATATTCAATTAAGAAAAGAGCGTGTTTCATTGGTTAGTAAATTAAATAACTATCAGATTAAATTGGAAGATAGTATAAATATTTATGAAATAGACACTCAGCGCTTACAATCTAATATACAGGTTTTGAATCAGTCATTAAAATCTTTAACTAATAAATATGAATGCTCAAAAAATCAAATCAAAGAGCATATTCTTGCCACTAATCAGTTGGTGGACAAAGTAGACTTGCTGACTCTCAGCAATAATCGGTGTTCCTGTCAGATAGAACCCACTCCGGATGCCCTCCAGCCTGAAGCAACGGAGGACCCGTCTCAAGCTGTGAGGGCTCCGGACAGTATCACTAGTCAGAGCAAAATATCTGATATTGTTCACAATAATCAGCCTGAGATGAATAGTTTAATATCTCCAAATAGTCATAGTGAGTGTCATTCAGTTATGTTCTCCGATGGTATAGGCAGAGGGCTAGGTAATTTATTGAGTAATAATCTAAGTTATTGTACTCTAAATCATTGCATGCCACATTCTAACTACAAAGAGATAATGGCATCAGTCACTAAAAATGTGTGTTATCCTAATACTACCATTACTATATTTATTGGTAATAGTTCTAAGATTGGAAAAAAAGACATCACTGACAGTGAAGCAGATTTGTTAAAATTAGATTGTAAGAAAATTATTTTGTGTGCATTTCCCGATTTTGAGAAGTTACCTAATAGACAAAACAATCATATACATAGGCTGAACAAGCATGTACAGTTCTTAGCAACCCATTATAGTAACAAACTTTTATGTTTAGACATCAACACTGTTGTTGATAAACTTAGATCGACCCAGGATTCTGCATATCTGCCTATTAGATATAGACATATAATAGCTAGTCTATTAAGTTTTAATATTCACTCAGACATAAATAGTATGTCTTCGTCTTGTTGTGTACATATTAGTAGTAGTTTTAGTAATAGTATTAGTTGTACGAAGGAGGATCCATGTGTCACCATGGAAGATTCCCAATCTCAAGGTGGGACTACTAGTAGTAGGATGTTTTTGCCTGGTGATGGCATGGGAGTCCCGGGGCTCCCTCCGGATTGTCTTCATTCTTTAAACTTTTAAGTAAGACAACAGAAGGCACCATTAGCAATATAGCATCTCCTAAAGACAATGTATCTTCTTGCAATCAATTATTTAGTTTAAAAAAAGGGCCTCAGAATACCTTGAAATTACTCCATCAGAACATTCAAGGTATTTCTTCGAAATTATTGGAAATCGAAATATTTTTAGAAAAAACCATGTTTGACGTCATCTGTTTTACCGAACATTGGTTGAAGGATTACCAAATGTTAATTAATTATAATAATTACACTGTGGGCAGTTGTTTTACCCGTAAATCTATGCTGCGTGGAGGTTCCTTAATATTAATAAAAAAATGTATAAAATGTAAAGAACGTAATGACATAGTAGGTCTCTCTGTTGAACATTGTATCGAACTGTCCTGTGTCGAGCTAGATAGGCATGTAATAGTGTGTGTGTACAGACCCCCAAACTATCAAAATTTCTCCTTATTCGAATCAATAATGGAAGACGTCCTAGTAAAGCTTGCAGACAGTAATAAATCCGCAGTTATTTGTGGAGATTTCAATATTTTAGAAGAAAATTTAAATAGCAATAGATTATTAAATCTTTTTAAGTCATTTGATTTGACCAATATTTTTATGGAACCTACTAGGGTGACTCCAACTTCTGCTACTTGTATTGATAATGTTTTCTGCAATTGTGATTATTCCGATAAAGCAATAGTTGTCTGCCGTCTGATCATAGTGGACAAACGGTAACGTTTAGGTGTAAAACAATTAAACAACAAGTTCAGATTTCATATAGACAAATAACAACTAACAAATTAAATAAATTTAATAATTCCCTATTCAACAGATTAAGTGTTATGAGCCCTAGTGTGGACGACATTAGAGTTAATAAATTTTACGACAGTTTCTTTTCAATAGTTCACACCGAATTCAATAAATCTTTTGAAAAGAAGACTAAAACTATTTGCCCTAAATTTGTGTTTAGTGACTGGGCGACTGCAGGTATAAGAAAAAGTAGGGAAAGACTATTTGAGCTCTATGGCCTTAAGCCTTACATCAACACTGAAACTTTTAACAAGTTTGTTTCTACATACTCGAAAGTGTTCAGAAATACTTGCAAAGCTGCTAAAGCCATGTACATAAGTAATAAAATCAAAACATCAGATAATAAAATCAAAACAGTCTGGAAAGTAATAAATGACGAGACTGGCAGGAAAAAACCACGTAGCACCAAGTATACGTTGGAGACACCACATGGTACTATAAGTTCAAATCGGGATGTAGCCCAAGAATTTGTAAAATTCTTTACTGATATACCATTAAAGACCACGGAGGCTCTAAACTCCTCTCCCGATATCGCTATTTCTTTATTAAAGGCAAACGTGTCTGGCTGCTCGGCTGAATTTGTATTTAAGCACATAAACCCCATGACGGTTATTAAAGCTTTTAAACAAATCAAAATTAAGCTAACAGAAGATCTTTGGGGAATGTCGATAAAAGTTTGTACTTCCATAGTAGAGACTATAACACCATACTTGGCTTTAATATTTAATTTGTGTGTAGACCAAGGAGTTTTCCCGGATTTAATGAAATTCAGTAAAGTCATACCTCTTTTTAAATCCGGAGACACTAAAGACACTAATAATTATAGACCAGTATCCGTGTTGCCCGTTTTAGCAAGGTTTTTGAAAAGGTAATGCTTAATCAGATGCTTAACCATTTTAACATCAATAATTTTACATGATCAACAGTATGGTTTCACCAAGGGACGTTGTACAACTGACGCCGGTGTCACCTTATTGAAGCACATATTTACTGCATGGGAAGAGGCACAAGACGCTATAGGAATATTCTGTGACCTCTCCAAAGCATTTGATTGCGTAAATCACGATACTTTGCTTTCTAAGTAAACTTGCAATTAGTTTGGTAAAATCTTATTTGTGTGATAGACAGCAGCAAGTTCAGATAAATGGTGTGAATTCACAAGGTTTAAAGGTAAAAATGGGGGTTCCGCAAGGCTCAATATTGGGTCCTTTTCTCTTTCTTGTATATATTAATGATTTACCCTATTTATTAAAAAAACAACCTCACAATATGGTGTTATTGGCTGATGACACTTCCCTAATTTTTAAGATAAATAGACGGGCCCAAAATCTAGACAACGTAAATGATGCCTTACGGCAGGTACATGACTGGTTTACTGCAAACAATTTAGTATTAAATGGAAAAAAGACCAAATGTATAAGATTTGCTTTACCAAATGTTAAAAGCACAAATTATGATATAGTATTGAATCAAGAAATACTTGAATTTGTCGATAAAACATTTTTCCTGGGTATTACGCTTGATGCACGGCTTCAATGGAGTCCCCATTTAACAACTCTTGCGGGGCGGCTAAGTTCAGCAGCATACGCTGTGCGAAAAATCCGTCAATTTACCGATGTAGATACTGCTAGAATCGTCTATTTTAGTTACTTTCACAGTATCATGTCTTATGGCATTTTATTGTGGGGACGGGCTACCGACATCGAATCTATTTTCATCCTGCAAAAGAGAGCCATCAGGGCCATATACAATCTCCGTAGACGCGATTCTCTAAGAGAACTGTTTAAGGAAATTAACATTATGACAGTACCTTGTCAATACATCTATGAAAATATAATGTACGTTAGGAAAAATCTGCATCTTTTTAGTAAGAGAGGTGACAGACACAACTATCACACTAGAAATAGGGATCAGTTAGTTCAGCCGGGCTTCAGACTCGCCAAAGTGGACTATTCTTTCATGGGATACTGTTTAAAGTGCTATAATAAAATACCACAAAATGTTCTTGAATTGAATGAGACTAAATTTAAATCATGTATTAAACGCACACTATGTAAGCTGGCTTATTATAAACTAAGTGATTATATTGCTGATGATAATGCTTGGCTCCATGCTGGTCCTGCTCCACCTGACAGTGTAGGATAAATATTGATAGCGTTTATTTAATATTCTTGTTGGAGCTGATGAAGATTGTTCAACTGTATTTGCATTGTATAGATTCAATCATCCTAGTATTATATAGTTTCATAGCCAGCATTGTGTGAGTGCTATGTACCTCGGAGCTATCATTCACTGAGTACCTACGTCTCTTATTGACTTGAATAACCCTGGCGGTTGAGAGTATGTCATGCTCACTCAAATGTCCCGCTGAAGGTGGCGCGTGTGTCGGATCATTTAGCTCCCTTCAAAATGGTTGAGCTGAATGGTGCTGATACATGTGTCATGTTCGTGAACGGGCGCTGTCAGTTGGGACTGGTCATCTCTTAGTTGCCACGGTTTATTTTAACTATCTATTGATCATTTTGTTTGTTTCTGAATTGTCTTTGTTTTAATTTTCTACTATGGACACTTTTAACTTGCTACATCGTTCTCACATAATGTATCATCTCAAAATGAATGATGTAACAAAGGTTTTGTAATAATTTTGGCGATTTAAAAAGAGTGTCCATGGAGTTTCTTGCCCGTTCTTCTCCATAGAGATCTACTTCTTGGAATGGGCATCTACGGTACTTTCACAGTTTTTATGTCTTGTGACTGGGACTGTAGCACCATAACTTTTTAGTGTTTAATAATATTTTTGTCTATGACAATTCAAAAGTGCCTGTAACTGGCCTACTTGAAATAAACGCTTTGATTGATTTTGATTTGGATTTTGACATTTTTCACACTCAGGATACTCTATTTCTACAGAATCTGAAAATCTCAATGCTCCCATTGATACATCCCCTTCGCCTGTCTCAATCTCTCTTTTTATATTCCTAACTGAACTCTCTTCCATACCTACAACTAGCCACCATTTCTGAGTGTATTGCTTAGCTACTGAAGCCCTAACAGATTTCATTGTTGGCGCTTTGCATTGTTCGAAACCTTTAGTCATAAAAACCGCTATCTGACCGAGGGTGAAAGCCAAATTCTTCAGGTTGGTCCTATTTATTGTTATTGTTAATAATGCATCTGCATTATGAATGAAGAAACCCTTTGAAGTTGAACTTTCAAAAAAGACAATCTCTTCTCCTTTATATCGCCTGAATTCTACTCCCGACTTGGTTATATGTGTTGTTTCGAATAGTCGACTTTGTTTTGGGTAAAACTTTATTGATGGCTTTTCAATCACTGGAGTAATTTCTAGTCCAATACTCCCTTTGACGAAGCGTGTATATTTATTTTCATCTGTCGTCGTGCATAATTTTATAGACTGGGTACCCATAAAACGTAAATGTATTTATCTACTCTCATATCGTTAAATTCAAAATACAAAACTCAAAACGAGTTTATAATGACGTACTTTACACACAGTATATCGAAATGAAATTAAAAAATTAAATTATGACACTATTTCTCTAACAAAATAATGTTATAATAACATTTTTTTTTCATTACGATACGGATTACAGATCATAGATACATGAATTTGTTTTATTATCTGTGGCTGCGCGCGCTTTGGGAGTACGTCTAACGCCAACGATACACAATTCCATATTCAATTTCATGCTCAATTATAAATACAAAATGAACACTTATTAACAATATTTATCTTTTATTTGATAATTATATTCGTGTTCAATGAGAGTAGATAAAGTAGTGTATGAAACTGCACATAACTAGGTATTATACACTCGTGTGATACTTTTAAAAAACTCGCTTCGCTCGTTTTTTAACTCACACTCGTGTATAATACCCCTCATTATGTGACAGTTTCATAAACTACTATACTATTACCAATTCTCTTAATCTATAAAATGGTATGTTATTTATCCCACAATAATATAGTAAGTTTATGCAGAGCTCTGTAATACTTTTGTTTTGACCAGTTATATTTGATGAATCTGCCATCAGAGATGAAGCCCTGTATTGTGGTTGAAGTAAAGCATGGGAAATATAGATAAAGTCTGGGTTGAGGCCATGTAATGTCGGGAGGAATCTAAATCTCTTATCCATTTGACTGACTATATAGTTTAAGATGTTCGGTAAGCTGCGTATGTCTAGGTTGCTATTCCTTAAAATTGCTTTAGCTTGATCCAAATAATAGTTTGGGATGCTCACATACTCTATCATGTTGTCGAGGTTAAGAGTTTGGAGAATGGCAGGCTTGATAAACTCTTTTGGTATATCAATTGTATTTGGATTGACTGATACCAACGATCTTGACAATGAAACATTTCCAATTTTAAAGGTTGTAATCTTCCCACGGATATTCAAATACTTTCTTAAACTTTGTTGAGCTAGATTCAAAGAGTTTTATTATTGCATCTGAGTTTTCATCATTCTCATTAACATTGTCTATATACCAGGTAATCATATCAGTTTTGCACAATAGTCTCCCACGCCTTCTATTGTCAGCAGTACTGGAAAACAATTGTGTTGGGATTGTGTCAATGTTGATTTTATCTGATTTGAATGTTATGGGGAACTTCATGTTTATGTTTGTCATTGTACTCATTAAAGGGTTGGGATCCTTTATTGAGCGCGAATTTCTTTCTATAGATCTTACGTTTGCTATAGTACATTCTTTCAGTATCTTAATTGAACCCGGTTTTGCTTTGGTTATCAGCCCACATGCCCACATTATTCTCTCTTTAATTTGATTGTGCCTGTCCATATTCTGATTCTGTCAAAACCTATTGTTTTATTTAATTGTCTGTTATTGCGAACATGTCAGTTTCGTTATTAAGATAAGGGTATGTCACATTCTTGAAGTAACTTTTTTTCACCTCATGCTCGCCGGGTTAACTGCGTGGTACAACTAAAACTATTATTAAATAGAGCTATAATTTACAACAATTACTTAAAATTATGTTTCATAGCTCTAAGCATTAAAAAAAACTTAAACAAAAATAAGTTGCAGCTTGGACTTTTCTTCGGTGTCTATCGCGCGCGTCGCATAAATATGACCATAGGGATGGGATACACTGCAATACGCATTTTAAAAACTAAATAACAGTTAAATAATCAGGCTTATTGCATCATTGAGCATAAAATAAACAGTGTCATACGAAATAAAGTTTAACATATTGCCTTGTGTTATTAATTCTTTTCCTTCCTTCAAAAGAAAAATATCCCTCAGGATCTTTGTATATATACACCGTGTTCCGGACGATATACATAAACTTCGACCAGATGTTCAAACCACGGAAGTAAGCATTTTTCATTATGGACACATTAATAAATTCTTATTTTTTATTTTTTGTAAATTTTCATACAAACTAAATACCTAGACGTAAATAACCCGATATGCATGCCTCTTTATCCGAATTGGCAACGTCATTCATAACATTTGGCGAGCTGAAACAAATGAAATGCAAATAGTATTTGATAGATTTCAAATTAAGATACTTTCTCACTGCATAGCTCAATTAAATTTCATTAAATGAAATTACAAATATATTTGTAACGAAGCCTTTTTAAGTACTACTTCCTTTGTTGGATTTGATTTGTAAAAGCCATAGAAGTATTTGCTAAAGTTTATGGATAACGTGAAGAACACGGTGTAATGCCAACATTTGACGTTAGTTCCCATCCCTAGACGCCTATGCTTGCAACACATTTCTCTAGTTAGTCTAGCGCGGCTGTCGCATTAATACGAACGCTGCCTACGTCACAAGCGGACCAAACGAATGGAAAGTTTCATTAATGTTGTTCGTGAGTATTTGTGCATTGTCGATAAAATGGTCACATTTCAATAATGACGACTACTGAGGAATTAATAAGAATTATTATTCGAATCTACAGAAGAATTTAGAAATGATGGAGAGGTAAGTAGGTACCTATTTCAATTTCTTCTCATGTTCGTCGCACATTATTCAGTAGGTATAAGTATAAATAAGACTTCCGTTGGGTTTAGGTAACTCCTTGATGAATCGAAATAGTATTTTAAATATTGTGATCTGATTCTGTTATTATATTATCTACATATCCTATTGATTGTTCTTTGGAACCGCGTTGTATATTGTACGGTAGGTACTGTGACAGTACCTACCAAGTCGGACAGTTTGTCTTTTTTTAACGGAGTTCCGTATGGCGTTGTCTCTTACTGTGCTCCGGCGTTGCCACTTTCCACTCAGCGCGGCACGTTTTAGTTATGAAGACGCCGCGCGCCGGGCACGGTTAGGATTAATTCATTTCACTACAAGTAAAAATGATAGCTTGATAAAACCAATAAGAAAAAAAGTGACAGCTAGATGTTGTCAATTGCGCATAAATGTGAAAAAACATTATTCAAGCCACCAATCACCACACGTTGGCATCATAGGCTAACAAATATAATATTACGAAAATAATTGAAACATATTAATAAATCGAAGTATATTGCGTACTTAAGTGTGGTATGAGATCCCTTGTGTTTTATTAACTTTGGTATCATAATTAGTACAACTTTCTAAGTACACACAATGGCATTTTGGATGGTAATTACATAGCAGCGCGCAACGTATCACTCGTAGTGGTGCGAGAAACAGACTAAAAGCAATACGTCCCAATTAGGACGTTTTCTAGTCTTCACGTTTTGCGCGCTCATAACATGTCTGTTTACTAAAATATCATTGGTGCAGGAGTTATCTTTAAAAAAAAAAAAGATAACTTTAAGGGTCCCCACATACATCAGTCTTCCTGATCCGTTTTCTATCCGAACACAGTGAATTCTTACAAGTGTGTGTGCATGTTTTGTGTGTGTTGTTCACATTTCATCGCATTTCATTCATCATTTCGAATTCCGTTCGGAAAAAATAACTGATGTATGTGGAGACCCTAAATAGGTTCCTCTTTGTTAAAGTTATATACCAACCTACGTACTATTTGTTTCGAAATGTAATTTTGACCGAATGAATATAAAAATAATATACCTACCTACATAATAAATTTTAATCTGTCATTTCAGGATTATGAGGACAATGAAGGCATTAATTGGACGTCACACATAACTGTACCTGATATAGAAAAATTCGACGAATATATTTCAGGGGTATCACCTTCAGTACCTTTGAGCAGCGACTCCTCGGAACAGGATATTTTTGAACATTTTTGTGGCAATGATTTAGTCTCTTACAGAGAGGAGGCCTGTGTCCCAGCAGTGGGAACATTTATAGGCTGATGATGCTTTAGTAGAAATAAATAAGTTATTTTACTAACAAATATCACCAGTTCTATGTCAGGCACACATGGCATGCGGTACAGTCAAAAGTAATAGGAAACATGCCAAAATTCAAAAAACTTAAGCGTGGAGAAATAGAAGCTTTTCATCTCCTCCTCTTTTAGCGTTAAAATGGCAAGACAAAAAAGGTGTTACCATGTTGTCTACCATACATGATGACAAAATTGTTCCGTCAGACAATTTGGATCCATTTTGGACTGGACCTGGACTGCCTAAATTAAAACCACAATGCGTAATAGATTACAGTAAAAAATATGGGTTCGGTGGACAACGCCGACATGATGATGAGTACCTTAGGTTGTATAAGGAAAACTAGGAAGTGGTATAAAAAATTAGGCTTCCACATCATTGATTTTTTTATGCCTAATGCTTTTTATTTGTTCAGAGTCTTACAAAATAACAAAAAATATAGTTTTGCACATTTTCAATTAAATGTGATACGGCAACTTTTAGAAAAAAATAAAAGATTAATTGCAAATACTAGCCAAGCATTCACTTCTTATACTCAGTCCAATCCTCCTCCCAGTCTACATATCGATGCTTTGGCACATTTTCCTGTAAGAATTCCCAGTGGCAAAAGTCGTTGTAAAGTATGCGCGACTAAGCATAAAAGATCACACACACGGTATATGTGTGAAACGTGTAATGTTTATCTTTGCGTTGACACGTGCTGCGGAATACCATAGATCAAAGTTTCTTTTTATTGCGTTGCTCTATTTAGTCTGTGGTCTGTGTTCACTTGTCCGTGTCAAACACACCGAGCCCACATTTTATAATACGGTTCAGTGCAAGTGTTAAGCGAATTTGAAACCTAGTTATAAATACACCTTGAACGTCACAGTTTTGTTCTGTTCATTTTTTTTTGCGTGGTAAAATCATCAAATGAGTCTTCCCACCCGGTCAGGGCGGGAGGGACTGTCAGACTCGTACTGACTAAAATCCACGGTGTCCTTCAATAGCCCTTTGTGTTCCGGGGTCACGGTAATGAGATCGTCCCGTCCCGTGACCCCGGCAGGCTTTGGCCCTCTAGAGGGGGGCCCCGTAATCATGCTGACACTCCCTGAGGCGCGCGTGGAACACAACACGCCGTCGACCCGGGCATGGTCCATGGTCGGGCGGCGAGTTGCCCTTTACTCGCAGACCGCATGCCCGCGCCTACGGTGTCCGGAGATCGTCCCGTGGAAAAGGCAAAAAAAAGGAAAACCAATCATTCTTCTGAAGAGGAGAGTGATACCGAATGCCTCTTCTGTACTGAAAGCTATTCCAAAGACAATAAAGGCGAAGGGTGGATTAGGTGCGCTGTGTGTCTTAAATGGGGACATGAGGCTTGGGAAATTAAAAGTTGTTGAGTTATTATTTTTTAATGAATAGTTGATTTTTCCATTGCATTTTGATGCTAATTTACAATCTTTGATAGGGATCAGTATTATTTGTGTTTTTTTTAGAAGAAGAGTTTATTTGTTTACCTATAAGCTTGTTGGTATGTTTAGTTGATTGTAGTAGATAATTACAAAAAAAATCTCTAATGAAACGGAAGACTGTAAAAGTTTTGTTTTTTACTTATATTGTTATGAACAATACATATGATTAAAATAAACAGCTGAGTGTTTTAATTCACGAATATTTATTAACTTATGGTATAAAATGATCCCTGGGATTGTTTTACCCCAACCCCAGGGATCATTTTATACATAGGTGTGTATAAAATTATCCTTTAATTCACAGGCAACTATTTCGTGAAACGCGCCTGGCTGCTGGTCGTCTACAGTGGAAATACGCCTGGACTAAAGATGGCCGCATACTTGCGCGTAAGGAAGAGGGCAAGTCAGCTATGCACATACGAACGGAAAAGGACATTTCACGATTTTTTATCGGTCAATAGGTTTGTTACTGTTTACGTTTGTCTTGATTGATGTCGACGACTTTTGTGATTTGTGGAGAGTGTATAAAGTACGGCGTAAGGATGTTAAAATCAATCATTGTCATGTTTTCACCGTTATACTACTAACACTAATAGTTTTTTAAGATGTGCATTAGTTCTTACTGATTACGCTGCCCACGGTTCTATACCATGTTATGTATATATCGTTTCTTTATCGCTTATTATTATTTATTTACTCTACACTTTATTTTTTGCAACAACTCTATGTTTATATGCATCTTGTGTCAATTTTTGAGTTAATCTACTTAGAATCTTTTTCTGTTACATTTTCTTTCTGGTTAGTACATTATTTAACAAATGTTTTCTGATAAATACCTTAAGGTTGGTTTTTGGAACGCGGGTTCTTTGGGCACAAGACACGACGAATTTATAGCAGCGTTGCTGAGTCTGGACGTCGATGTCATGGCCGTGAATGAGACGTGGTTGCGAACAGGCGAAGAGGGACGTGCGCCCACAGTACCGGGTTATAGGCTGCGACATATACCGCGCTCTTTGTCTGTTGAGAGGGGACAAAGTGGTGGTGTTGGTTTTTATTTTAAACTGGGTATCAACATTCGTAACGCAGGGCTCAATACTTGGGCCAATTCTGTTTATTTTATACTGTGCAGACATAATTAAAAGCATAAATAAATGTAAGTACCATATTTACGCGGATGATACTCAGGTTTATATATCGTTTAAGCCAGAAGACTACGAACAAGCATTAGAGTACGTTCAGATGACAAGCGCTCAACGCGCGTTTTGATAACGCGCGTTTACAACTACATACATTTTATTCAGGCTGTACACATGCTAACGCGCGTTTTAATACAGCGCGCGTTGAACGCTGCGCTAGCGCTCGACTGTTGTCAGCGCGCGTCAACGCGCGCCCTGAGATCATTGGTTTTCTATATTTCCGTTCAGTTGAGCGCGCGCTTTCGACGCGGATAGACGTATTTTAGGGTTCTTCAGTATCAGTCCGTCCAAAAATCGTGCGAAATGGAAACAGAAGTTTTTAATACGGAATTATTTATAGATGAAATAGAGAAACGTCCTGCGATTTGGGACATGACAAAAAGCGATTATTCAAATAGGAACCTTAAGAGACAGGATTGGGAAGAACTCGTCCTCATATTTTGTGAAGGAGATGACAATGCAGAAAAGAAGAAATTATTATGTGAGTACATATATTTATTTACATTCACAATCAGTTTGTGTTAGAAATTAAATATTGCCATCTAGCCAATCAATTTTTCCTTCGTTGATGAAATCTGGGATTAAAATAAAGCTATTCTACATCTCTGAGGATACCATTCAAATGCAAACAATCGAATTAATAACTGTACCAGGGACCATGACAATCCATCAAGTAATTATCACAAATTCAGAAAACACAATATCATATCGCAGCTTAAGCTGTTTTTGTCCACAAGCAGAAACTAAACCAGGTTTTTGTTACTGCTTAGATCTGCAACAAGCGACATTAATAAAACAAGAGACAGACACAAAACAAGTGATTACAAAATCGAAAAAACCAACAATAACATTTCTAGCCGACATCAAAAACACGATGGAAAACAAAGCATTCTTTGATTTACATAAATTTGGTCCATTTTCGCTGACAACTGTTAAACCAGACACTAAACTATTTAAAGCAAACCAAGCTCAGACCAACGCTATTGCATGTGAAGATATTTACAAAAACCCCATCGCATCGTGTTCCAGAACATGCACTAAACGAAAAAAGTGTATTACGTCGAAAGGGAAATTTATTACTGGATCAGTTGTTCATAATAAAAAAAAAATCAAAAAATAATTATGATAGTAGCACAGATACAGATGTTGATGAACAATATTCCCTGCATAATTCTTCAGAAGACGAGATTTTTATTTCTGATAGTGAAAAAGAACAGATTGGTGAAGATAATGGCATGGAGTTAGAAAATATTGATCTCAATGATGATGTAAAGATGACACAAAAACAAGAAAATATTAATAATATATCAGATATAAGTATAGATAAAGATTTAAACATAGAGTATGACCAAAGAATAAATTAAAAAGATAATAATACTAATAATAACGTTATGGATATGACCGAAGACGTTACTATAAAATCGGTTTTGATGACACCATTAGACATGCGAACAGATAATAATATGGAATTACAAACAAATGACAGTGTGTTAGTAAGGTACTTCCAAAGGAATTCCTGGAAATATTATATTGGTTTCGTAGAACATATAAATATTACAGACCAGGAAACTTTCTACACAGTATTATTTTTAAAAACTCAAAAGAAGCCACAACTCCATTTCGTTGTTACAAAAAAAAATAGATCGAGACATAGTCACGGCAGAATCAATAGTAAAAAAAATTACATTGATACAATATACTGAAAAACCTAAGGAGTATTTGATTACCGACGAAGATTATGTTTTTTTTGATATTTGAATACTTAATTAATTCATAAAAAAAATTTTTTACGATGCTGATTTTTAAACTTGAAGGTCAATAATTTTACAAGTAAAAACCCATCTTAAAACTAAAAGTTTGTTATGAATCTTTTAATAATATTTTTGATTGTTAATTTTGTTTATATTAGACTCTTTTTGTCACCTCTTTCGCTCGCACAGGACCGTATTTTTAAGAATGTTTTAAATTATAAAAGCATTTTTTTAATGTAATCATTTGGAAAACTGAAAAGTTGTTATCAAAAACACATTTTTAATGTGGCATTTATTAAACTCATCCCAAAAACAGATTATTGTAGTTATTTAGATGAGTTTATCAGAAAAACACAAGAAATGTTTTTTAAATCACATTTACATTTAAAAAAAACACACCTTATAATAGATTATAGAATCAGGCGTTACTTTGCGGAAATTCATGACATTAAATGTTATGAAAAATATCTAGTTTTAATTCCGCTACAAAAATCCAGGCTTCATGCAGGATGCAGTCCCACCCTCCCGCCCTCATGCATATGCACATGAAGCAAAGGTCCCACCCTCCCGCCTTTGCTTCATGTGCATATGCATGAGGGCGGGAGGGTGGGACTGCATCCCGCATGAAGCCTGGATTTTTGTAGCGGAATTAAAACTAGATATTTTTCATAACATTTAACACCTTATAATTTAAAATTCTTGAAAATACGGCTCTGTGTGTGCGAGTGGTGTCAAATGGGTCAGCCTTCATAATAAAAAAAAACCTAAACAAACCTCCGTAATAGGTGGCAATAATTACAGTAGGTACCTATAGTATATAGTTGATTTATAAACACTATAATAAATTACAATTAAGTTTTTTTTTTTTTTTTTGAATAGTACCTACTTTAATTGGTACTCTTTTCTATTGTTAGCACACATTATTTTGATAAAGGTAATTCTGTAATATTGTGTTGCGTTATTTTCGTGTTTAATTTCGAAAACACGATACTTGCAAGCTGTAATCTGTGCATGGTTTAATTTTAATTTCATGAGAAAATAAATAATTCATAATTTTAAAATGGATTTTACTTGACCTATTTTCATGTGAACATGGACGTTTACATTATTCCAGTGCGTTATAGTGTTATTGTGTGTTATATGTTCCAGTCCGTTATGTTACATTTTTTGACGACCTTACCCATATACACACATCAAAAGTGTCTAGGGATCAAGCATTTTTATGCGGATTTCTTGAGATTGAGATGTGGCTTTGTAATAAATTTATGATTTTATAAATTTATATGGATCCTTTTTGGTGCATTTCATAATTTGAATCAGGAACTGTGAATCAAATTCGAGTAAAAGATGAAAATCAGCTGTCAATATTTTCCCTATAAAAACATACAACGCATTGAAGACATTATTAGTGCTACTGTTTCCCTACTACTGATTAAAACCAACGTTATTATGGAGCGGCGACGTCATTTAAGCAGGGAAGAAATGCTCAGAGCCGTGGGAATGATAGAAGCTGGTTCCCGGCAACGTACTGTGGCTTTAGCTCTGAATACAAGTCAGAGTGTTATCAGTCGACTTTGGACACGTTACCGAAGCACTGGTACCGTGGCTGAGCGCCATGGAGGACGGTATCGCTGCACCACACGGAGACAAGACCGATACATTCAAATCTTAACTCGAAGAGCTCCAACAATAACCGCCATGATGTTAGCCGTGAGGCTTCATCACTCTTCAGGGAACTTAATTAGCAACCAAACAGTCAGAAACCGCTTGCATGAAGTGAACCTTCATTCCCGAAGACCGCTACGGGTACCACCTATAGCAACGCACAATCGTAGGATTCGATATCAATGGGCTCTTGAACACAGAAATTGGGCAGAAGAACAATGGCGTTTCGTGTGCTTTTCTGATGAGTCTCGTTTCGGTATGAGACCGGATACAAGACGTATACGACACTGGAGAACCCCTGGACGCCAACAGCGATTAAAATCCTGCCAGGAAGTCCATCCTTATAGTGGTGGAACCATCATGGTATGGGCGGGTATTTGGATCGGCGGAAGAACTGAGTTGATTTGGATCAGAGGCAACCTCAACGCTCAAATTTATGCTGAGACGATTGTCAGACGTCATCGTTCCTCTACAAGTGCAAATCGGTCCCTTATTTCAGTTAATGCATGATAATGCACGACCGCACACCGCAAGAGTCAGACTCTCGCCGCAGCTAACATCAATGTCCTGCCCTGGCTGGATATGCTACAGAGAAGAGCTCTGCCGAATATGGAGGGTATCCAGTCGCAAGAAGACCTTTTTTTGTTGTTGCAACGAACATGGGCGGCCATTCCACAGCGTGATTTGGATGAACTCATTTTGAGTATGCCAAACCGATGTTCTTGTGTTGTTAGTGTTCGCGGTAGAAACACGGATTATTAATTGTTTAAGTTACCCAATAAAATTTTAAAGAAAACTGTTATTTCAGTCTTTTTTTCGAACTTTTGTGTTAGTGGTTCAAATGTCAAAAATCCCTTTATTAGGAAAATGGCAAATTTCTTTATTAATGCAAAGGTGACTTGGTTTATCGTTACTGTGACAAACGAAAACACTTTATTTGATGAATCCTTAAAGAAAATTTTAATTAATATCAATCAGGAGAAAAGTTATTGCAAAAATATATGTTGATCCCTAGACACTTTTGATGTGTGTATGTTATAGTGTAGCTGGTCTCTTGGTGTTCTACATCAGGTGTTCCAGATCTTCAATTTTTATACGGCAACAACAGAGAGTGCTTATCAGGCTGAACAACTCTTGCTAAGACGTCATTACTGTATATGTTATAGTGTAGCTGGGCTCTTGGAGTTCCACATCAGGTGTTCCAGATCTTCAAATTTATTCTGTCTGCAGAAAATGATCATCACGTGGAACAATTTTTGCTTTGGCACCATTTTTGTATCTCTTATAGTTTAGCTGGTCTGTTGTTAGTTCTGCATCAGGTGTTCAAGTTTTCAAGATAAATTATAGCCTATAATATGTTGGCCAGACTTAATACCTATACAACAAAAAAAAAATCATACAAATCCGTCCAGTACTTTTTGAGTTTATCCCGGACATACATACAGACAAACAGACAAAAATTCTAAAAACTATATTTTTGGCTTCGGTATCGATTGTAGATTGTGATCTACAATCGATACCGAAGCCCCAAGTATTCTTTTAAAAAAATATTCAATGTACAGTTTTGACTTTCCTGCCATTTTATTATATGTATATGTATACATGTCGAATTGAGAACCTCCTCCTTTTTTTTCGTCGGTTAAAAATATTAACCCCCATGATATCCAAACCATCGACGTCAATGCAGGAACAAAAACATACTTAATATACGCCGAAAATAACACCTGAAAGATTTCGTCGGAACTGGAGCATTCGATTTACGGCAGTTCCAGTTCTGACGATGATGAGGATAATATAGCGCTTGCCCAAATTAAAAGAACAGTGTTTAAACAGCTCATGCCTACACTAGCTAAGAGCACTTAAGACACAAACAGTAAGAAGTAACGCCACCAATTACAGAGGAATTCCAGTGCAAAGACCTGTTGTATAAAAACAAAATAGAGAAAAAGCAAAAAAAAATAAAAAGATTAAAATGATACTAACACTAAAAAGAACAATGAGAGTTGGTACTGTCATGGATGTAAGCAGGACCATTTAAAAGATAATTATCATCATAACATCAAACTAACTAACGCATGGTCATGTCTGCCGCAGAACCGACGATAGGTGGAGTGGGAAGGTTCTCGAATGGAGACCGCGTGTAGGTAAGCGTAGGGTGGGACGCCCCCCGGCAAGATGGACCGATGACCTGAAGAAGGTGGCTGGCAGTGGCTGGATGAAAAAAGCTGGAGATCGTGCGCTGTAGCGCTCCCTGGGAGAGGCCTATGTCCAGCAGTGGACTGCAATAGGCTGAAATGATGATGATGAACTAACGCATTCCTCATGATACTACTTGTAGTATAATGAGCAGTGCGTTAGTTTGTCAGAGGAGGACGATGATAATTTTGAGTGTCTTGCATGTAAATAATCAAAAATTGTGTTATTTTTAAGTTTAAACTCTGTGATTATTACTTAATTATAATTATTGATTTGTTTAGTTTTGTATGTTAAACTCTTAGGCCTTATTACCCTACTATTATATAGTAGGGTAATAGGGTATTATATTCCGCAACTATCACACAACACTATCTAGTCCCAAGCTAAGCAGAGCTTGTGTTATGGTTACTAGACAACTGATAAACATACTTATGTATTTCTAAATACATACATATTAATTATTTATCGATAAATTACACCCAGACACAGAACATATGATCGTGCTCAGCACACTAACATTTATCCTGGGCGGGAATACCCACGACCTCCGGCATAGCAGTCAGTGTCACAAATCACTAGACCAACAGGCCTGCAGGTAGTGTTTTTAAAAAAAAGTACTTTAATTTTACTATGTTTAAGGAAATGTTTCTTAATGATTTATAATTAAGAAACATTTATAGCAATAACATCAATTATTTATGTTAATTGCTATAAAAGACATTAAAATTTGTTGATTCATGTCAATAGTTTTTATTTACCTATTTTTTTCAATTCCCCTTATTTACGCCAGACCGCACCTACCTTTCTATCTGCATTTTTTTAAGAAATGAGTTGCCAACATTACTAAGCCTGACATGTTAAACACCACTATATCACTTTTTTATAAAAATAGCAGTTACAATCATCAGCCTCAAACCCATACCTCTCATTATACATTGATGGCTGAATTGACTCAAAAGGTAATAAATTTCTCAAAAAGTACCACATTGACTGGCCCTTTTGGGTTTAATGTAAAAGACGAACAACCATTCTAAACACCGTTGGGGTCCACCAGCTTCCAAAAATCTATCAAATATAACAAAGCCCTCTCTCGTTTCAACAAAAAACTTGCATCTAAAATATATAGACAAATTCATTCTAAGTATTTAATTTATGAAAACACCTGAAGACATGGAATTAAAATCAAAAATGTGACACATTTTCAACAATAAAATCAACCCGTTTTTAATGTGTTAGGAAAAGCCAAACTAAACATGTAACAACTGAATCCTAGCGATTTCTAAATAAAGTAAAACAGCCACCGGAGTGCATTCTCATTCTAAACACAGTAAAAATGAACATGACATTTTGATTTGCAACAACTGTTTTGGAACTAGCACAACAATGTCAAAAATCTAAATCTACGAACCATCGAAATACATTACAGTTAGCTGAAACAATTTGATACCAAAGCTCCTAGATAAATGTTGATTAGCTATACACAAAGAGAAAAATGATTACACTTCAGGTCACTGGTTGAAAGATATCAATAAAATAAAATACAGTTGCAGTTCCACTGCATGACTGCACGACTGGTCTGCACCTCCCTCACTGCACTCACCACAATGGACTTACGAGTATTACATCAATCTGGACGGAGTACTCATGCCGAAAAACGTGCCACCTGAGAGAGCAACTTTGCAGGGTACCGTCTCTTTCTAGTAGGGTGACCATAAGATTCTGGAACAAGATTTTTCCCGCTATAACTTGACTGAATTTTTTCGTTATTTTTGCGACAAGGCACACTGTTTTGGAGATTTAAACAAAAGAAGCGAAAAATATATTATTACAATTGAAGTCAAGTCAAGTGGAGTTCCAGTACCTTGACTGTGAGTTTCAAGGTCATGAACCTGATCTCCAAACTCACTTGACTTTGACCATCAATTCCACTCGACCTTAACCTTCGAGGTACATATTATAAATAATGCTCTCGGAATCACTTGATTTTAATTTCAAAGTCATTTTACCTTAACTCTAAGGACTCTTGACCTTGACCTTAACGTCACTAACTCCACGAGACTCGCCGATCATGAATTCATGACTTTCGGATTTGACTTTTACCTCAAGATCACATGGATAATGACCCCATGGTGTTCCACCACCCTACTATTGGCACATCCCACAGGATCCCGAAGGTTTGATTAGGCGATTATAGATTAAAGTGGAGAATTTACTAAAGTATTTTCATTGTACCCCGTTTAGTACCCACAAACCGTAACACGTTTTTTTGTTTTTGAGCCTCCCTTAAATACTTGCTTTCATCATCATCATCATCATCAGCCTATAATGTTCCCACAGCTGAGACACAAGCCTCCTCTCTGTGAGAGGGAGCAGGCCGTAAACTACCACCACTATATAGTTTGTGACTACCACGCAGGCCCAGTGCGGATTAGTAGATGTCACATGTCTTCGAATTTTTGGTTATAGGACATGCCGGTTTCCTCACGATGTTTTCCTTCACCGTTTTGAGAGCAGTGGTGTTGAAATAAATTACACAAAGTAATGCGCCTGACTGGGTTCGAACCCACGACCTACATCTCGTAAGTCGATATAATACGAGTACTTGCTTTACTATAATCTATTTATACAAAATTCAAAACTGACTGACTGACTGATCGATCAACGCACAGCCGAAACCGCTGGCCCTAGAAGCATGAAATTTTGTACAAGCCTTCTATCTATGACGTAGGTGAGCACTAAGAAGTAGAACGGATTTTGCGAAATTCGACCCCTAAGGGGTGTTTTTGTGGTTGATAGTTGTGAGACTCAAATTTTTACATAGGGGTTCTTTTTTTTTGACGTAAATGATACCTAAGACGGGTTTTTGTGAAATTCGACCCCAAAAGAGTTGTTTTTGGGGTTGATAGTTTGTATGAAACTTAGTTTCTACAAGCACTAGGAGCCTCAAATTTGGAACCGGGTTCTATTTTAAGGCGAAGAAGCTCACCATGGCAGGATTTTGCAAAATTCGACCCCTCAGGGGTTGTTTTGGGTTGATATTTTATACGAAATTTCGCTTCTACAAGTACTAGGGTATCAAATTCTGCAAAGGGGTTAAAACGTAAATGCACACCAAAACAGTATTTTGTGACCCCTAATAGATTGTTTTTGGGGTTGATAGTTTCTATTAAACTTTATTGCTACAAGTGCTAGGAGCCTTAAATTTTTCATCGGGTTCCTTTTTAGGACGTAGATGTAGTTGTAGTGTGTAGTGGATGTAGTTTGCTCACCATGACGGGATTTTGTGAAATCCGACCCTAAGGAGTAGTTTTGGGGTTGTTGTCGACCAAACTATGACTGACATAGAATTAATACATGAGAAGTAGACAAGTGTTTCAGAAATGTTTTAATATTCTTAACTATAATGTAATCTGTATACGACGAAGCAAATTAGGCAACTTGAGTTTAACTCGTGCATGTATTGTCTCAAAGTTACTTGTTGACCCCTATGGGGTTTGTTTTTGGGGTTGATATTGAGAGGTCTTAAATTTTGCAGGGGGTTCTATTTAGAACATAGGTTCTCACTAAGAGAGGATGTTGCGAAATTCTACCCCTAAGGAGTGATTTTCGGGTTGTTACTATGGAATCCTAAATTACGCATTGGGGTTATTTTTAGGATGTAGCTGCTACCCAAGACGGGATATTGCGGATTGATAGATTTTTTGTTGAATTTTGATTTAGATATTCCAAAAATATCCCTTTAAGAACCCTCTTAAATTTCTACTCCTAGCCACCCGGCTAGGAGTAGAAATTCACAAAAGAAAAGTTAGAAAATCACGCGAACGTAGTCGTGTGTGGAGTGCTAGTTTAATTATATATTTTTACAGAAAATATAATTATAACTCAATACTCTGTGAATAAGTATTAGAAGCGTCTAATGGTATCCGTTATCGAGTAAACAAGAACAAAAAACTCTGGGCCCTCTTTTTTATCGTGACAAAATCATCAAATGGGTCCCCCCGTCCCCCCATCCCGTACGGGACGTGAAGGGGCTCTCAGACTTGTACTGACTAAAATCCACGGTGTTCCTTCAATAGCTCTTTACGTTCCGAGTCACCTGATAAGACAGTCCCGCAACCCCGGCAGGCATTGCTCCTGTAAAAAGGGCCGCCGTCAGTTTGCTGACAGCTGTTTGAGGCGCGTATGGAACACGCCGCGCTGTTGACTCAGGCATGGTCCATGCGGACGGGCGCGGGTATTAGAGCCCCCTTAAATATGTTTTTTTCTATTGTTTTTGTTTGTTATAGCGGCAACAAAAATACATCATCTGTGAAAATTTTAACTGTGTAACTATCACAGTTCATAAATATAGCTTGGCGACAGACAGACAGACGGACAGAGAAGTCTAAGTAATAGAGTTTCGTTCACCCTTTGGTTACGGAACCCTAAAAAACACCTGGCTTGAAATGTATACCCCACACAACATTTTTTGTCACGTCCAACTAAAAATTAAACTAATATATAAAATAGGTATTGCAATCATGTGATAATCGTTGGTTCAAATTATATTTTCCTTAGTTTTCATCGCAGTCATGAAAGAATAAGTTAGATTTGTTTTCAAAACTTCTTAAGAGCGCTTATTCTGAAAGTTGGCAACGTCGCAAATAGTGCTCTGTAGTGCATTAGAATATTGATATAGAAATGCAATTCAAACACTGAATTTGATGTTGTAACCGTTTCAGGTGTAAAAAAAGCATTTGGAAAGTTTCCAAATACTTTTTTTATATCTAAAACTATATATTCGGTGTTACGATATTAATTATTGCATTCCCTAATCAATTTTTTAGTGCACTACAGAGCCATATTTATTATTTTCATACAGTAAATTTACCAAATTACTTACTTAAAACTTGTAAATATTTGACAGCTATTTGCGACGTTGCCAATTTTCTGGTTATGCACCCTTAAGTTATATCACACTAATCAACGTTAGTTAACAAAATTTTGAATATTCCTTACCTGTGAAATGATATGCCACAACCAATATTATGAATCACTTCTACATGTCTTAATACATCACATTTTACTATTTTCACAATAAAAATAGAAGAGACCCGTAGTTAAAACGTATTTTTATAGTATAAGGTTTTAAAAAACAACAACAAAAAAAGGCGCCATTTATAACTCATTCGTCAAATTTAGTGATGTCAGAATGATTATGTAATTACTACCACATAGTCATACAAGGAATAAAACTTTATTAAAAAAAATATTATTACTATTATCTATGTATTATAAAAATATATTAAAATACATTTTTAAGCAATCTTACAAACTTATTTTACTTGTGGCTTACAAATAACATAAATTACAAATAAATTATATAAGCTCCGAACTATAAAATTTTCTACCATTTCTTGGTTGATGCTCAAGGGTAGCCCGCGAAATTCAAAATTTCTTGGGTTTTTTGCAATTTGCAGGCCAGTGCTAGGTTGTATGTTGATTAAAATATTGATCGCGCTTGTAAGACGTATGTAGTTACAGAATTATTATCATCGAAATCACCAATACAACTCTCCAAGTTCATAAAGCTTCAGGAACAAAAAAATAACATAAAAAGTCATTCCTGAAGCTTTATGAACTTAGAGCGTTATATTGATGATTTTGTTGATTATAGTTCCGTAACTACATACGTCTTACAAGCGCGATCAATATTTTAATCAACATACAACCTAGCACTGGCCCACAAATTGCAAAAAACCCAAGAAATTTTGAATTTCGCGGGCTGGTTGGAGCAATCCCCTTAGTGGAAAAGAGATAGCACCCTCCAAAGTTAAGCTGCGAACATATTATCGGACGCGTCCGTCAGCCGCGGCTGAGGGACGCGGCTTAGCAGTGTGCACGGTACACAAACATCCAGCCGGCCAGATTCTGTTCGGACGTCCGAGCGCTCAAGGGCGACTCAAGGTCACGTCCGCGTCTTACGACCGATAGTTTGCACAGTGTAGTATTCAATGTACTGGCTAGATTTTAATAAGCCGCGTCCCTCAGCCACGGCTGACGGACGCGTCAGATAATATGTTCGCACCTTTAACCTCTCATTTCTCTCGCTATTATTGCCAGACGAAAAGGAAATCTAAACTCATCAGAAATAAGATTCATTTTTGTGTGACAAAAAACTTAAAGTCCGCGGTCTGGATTATTATATTTATGTTACGTCTAGTGGTGTTCAAAGTTGCTTTAAGGCAATCACTTGCTTAATGCTTAATGCTTTATATTTTAAACGCGCTTTTTTATATGCTTTATTAAAGCATGCTTTTTTAAACGCGTAGGCAAAGCATGCTGCCACTCACCGCGCTTGCTTTAAGTCAAGTGACTTAAAGCAAGCGCGGTGAGTGGCAGCATGCTATAAAAGAATATTACATCGCGTTTATGAATTACGATAAAACAGAATCGTTAAAAATACAATGAACTTTCCTTCATCAAGATTAAGATATCAATATTTCGTGTCATAATACTGAATTTATTTACACTAAAAAGCACGAAGCAGCATTTATGCAAACACCTGATTTTAATGAAGGAGCAATGTTAGCGAACGTGAATGTGAGAAAAAACAAACCAAATTTTAAATGTCAATAAGGTCGAAAATGGCTTAAATCTGTTTTTTCAACTTGCTATCGTTAAGCAATTAAAAAAACAGGTTCAAGCGATTTTCGACCTTATTGTCATTTATGCAAACACCGGATTTAATGAAGGAGCAATGTTAGCGAACGAGAATGTGAGAAAAAACAAACCAAATTTTAAATGTCAATAAGGTCGAAAATCGCTTGAACCTGTTTTTTCAATTGCTTAACGATAGCAAATTAAAAAAAACAATTTCAAGCGATTTTCGGCCTTATTGACATTTATGCAAACACCTGACTTTAATGAAAGAGCAATGTTAGTGAACGAGAATGTGAGAAAAAACAAACCAAATTAAAAATGTCAATAAGGTCGAAAATTATAGATAGTCAATATACATTATTGCGTGTCCTATCACTGTCACTGTTTAGTTTAACACTATAAAACACGAATCAAAATAGCGTAGGTATGTTTATGAGAGCCAAAATCGTCCGCGGTGCCTATAACGATTAACGCACACAACCGACCGGAATCGCTAGCATGCGACGACAGCCCGGCGCCCGCCCCACCCGGCCCCTGCTTAATGCTTATTCATTGCTTGTTGCTTTTCGCGCGACGGACAGAGACAGAGAGTTCGATGAAAAAGCAATAAGCAAATAGCAACTTGTGAGAGCCACGATAGCATTTGCTTTATGTTATGTGTATTAAGCACGGTGCTTTATTTTGCTTTATGATATATTAACCACCACTAGTTACGTCTATGGTCACCACAGAGTTTTTTTTTATTTTTCTGGCATGGCTTCAAGGCCTTTTAGCCTGGTGCCGTGCCCGACTTCAGCGCCACCTAGCGTTTGTTACTTTGTTGGCTCTGCCGTTTGGATAGTATTCCACCATGCTGGACAACATTTTTTTTACTGCAGCAAGGCTTTTTTTTTTAACGTGGTAAAATCATCAAATGAGTCCTCCCACCCCGGGCAGGGTGGGAGGGACTGTCAGACTTGTACTGACTAAAATTCACGGTGTCCTTCAATAGCCCTTTATGTTCCGGGGTCACGGTAATGAGATAAGTCCCGCGACCCCGACAGGCCTTGGCCCTCTAGAGAGGGGGCCCCGTCATTATGCTGACGCTCTTTGAGGCGCGCGTGGAACACAACGCGCCGTCGACCCGGGCATGGTCCATGGTCGGGCAGCGAGTTGCCCTTTACTCGCCGCCCGCATGCCCGCGCCTACGGTGGCCGGAGATCGTCTTGCGACGTTCGTCGCCGTGGGCGTCCACCACCAAAGGTTACTGCTGCAAGGCTTAGTAAAATTGTGATGACCAAAAAATAATTGAAGATGAATGAATGACAGAATGAAAATTCTAAATTTAAAACAATGAATAGGTCTAAAAGTAAAGAGGTTGAGGCAAAAGAAGAGTTTGAATACCTCTCTGTTACAGCACTAACGCAAAAAATATTATGCACCATTTTTGTAAATGCAATGTGGCGAAATGCTACTGAACCTATTTGTACATTATGTATGATCCAACAGAATGTGAATGGCAAGTAAATGAATCCAGTTAACTCGAACCATTGTGGTACATTGGCCCATCGGCACCGTTAAAGTTTTAGGAATCCCCTTGTAAGCCACTGGGAAGTTTTCTTCCCACAACCTGTCATTAGTGTCAAATTTCGGAAAAGCCAACGGGAAGTTTTCTTCCCAGTGGCGGTTATGAACATTCACTTTGACAAGACAGACATTTGACCGGTCTGATATTATTGGATGTTTAGGCTTACCAGTGGTATTAGGTTCCAACAGAATGAGGAAGAAAGCGAAGAATCAGAATAAGAGAGAAATGATAATTTTTATGATAATGATGTAGATGATTATTGATTAATAAACTTGGATTGAACATATTTTACGACCCACTCTCTCTCACAGAGATGAGGTACAGACCTCATCTCTGTGAGATGTGTGTGTGAGTGTGATAAATGTTCCCACAGCTGGGACCTGTGTCCCAGCTGTGGGAACATTTATAGGCTGATGATGATGAACATATTTTTTGTATCCACCTTCATTTAATTTTATTATATAATCAACCCAAATAAAAAAGTTCCTGTATTTCCTCTTTTCCATATTAATTAGTATAATAAATAGTTCAAAACTTATGAAAGAGACCAGAGGTAGAAGAAAGACTTTTAAAGAAATGTCATCAAGTAAGTGAAATCTTTATCAGTTTATAATCCACACTCACACAATAAAATTTGTTATGCGCGATACTTTCGGCAGTTTGTAAGCACGCACAACAAGATAATTATAAATATAACATTAAAACGCGTGAATTAAAAAAAAGGTTTCCGTGATAATGAATAAATTTTAACCCTTATCACACCATTCTAATAGGTATGCGTGACCTTTCCGGCTAAAAATCATTGGTCGGCCGGATTTTTTCTTGTTGAACATAATATTTCACAAAAAAAAAATCTATAAAATTGTTTAAAATCCGTAAAAAAATGGAAATTTAATAATAAATAATTTAAATAAAATATTTCCGGCCAATCAAATCCACGCCGACCAAGCAAATCTTGTTCGTCTAAAGTCTAAAAACGATAACTTTTATTTTTTATTAAAAATATTAGAATCCGTGATCACGGAGCTTTCAGGATACCAATCCTGAAAGCTCCGTGATCGCGGCTTCTCGCATTATAGGCTTTACTTAATATTCAAGACGTGAGTTAGTAAATCACAGAGAATAATTAGGTGAGAAATTAAATAGATGGGCATTGCTAAGTCCATGCTCTATAACTTTGCTCAATAACATAGACAAATATTATTTTAATTTTTACTTGGCTTCTGGGTTTTTGTGCCGTAGCTGACATCTGTAAACTGTACTTGAAAATAGTACAGGGGGGGTATTACAACGTCTTACGTCGAAAGTGTGAAAACTGTACGTCTAAATCAGTTGCATACCACAAATTATAAAGATGCTTATTAAGCAATCTGGATTGAACAATCATTTTAAAACTGGTGCCGAATTAAACAGTACCAGGGTCAATCTTCAATATTTGAGACATCCGTTGAGGATAATGACGCCCGATCTTTTACTTCTAGTCAACCATCCACTGACAAAAAACAGGAATATAAATTATTTATCAAGAATATAATTATTTTATGTCATCAAGTTTTGAAGAAGACAAACCCAAAACTTGATGACATTTTTCTCAATATGGAATGTCAGAAGCAGTACTATAAATTCTTTGTAGAGGCTAGCTTATGTAATACCTACTTAAAATTATAATTTTGAATCCCAACTACAAGTAAATGTGTGTTTAATGTAGTAGAATCAAATTTCTAGCCTCTCAACTAAATCACTTTTTTTTCCTCTTGTAGATGCACCGCGGCGTCTTAAGTCTGGTTTTAGTATATGCACTTGCATTTACGAATAATTTCCCATATTTGTTTTTATGAATAAACTCAATTTTTATAACAAAATACGTGTTTGTTTTTTGTACAAGCTATACAGTAATCTGACTTATGGGACAACGATCGCAGCGACATCTACGAATAGCTTTGAGTTGCCATCCCCATTGGTTCCAGGTGTATAGTTTGTGGTTCCAGCCGAGTTTTTTGTCTCTTTCTTACCAAACCTGACAAATAGAAAAATTCGATAAATAGATAAATTTTGTTCGCCTTGCCACGCGTCATATTAATCGTTGAAACCAGTGTTGCCAGGTTTGAAATCTAGCGGATGGTAGAAATCTTCTAAAAATACGGTACATTTTCCAAAATTACATTTATAAGTACGGTAGAATTACCATGTTTATTTAGTAGCATCTTAGGGTGATTGCGTAGTAGTAGCCCGCGAAATTTTTTTTTTCAATTTTCATATCAGTGACAAGTTTTACCTTGATCAAAATATGATCCGTGACATTGGCAAAATAATATAATTTTAAATAAGAATTATCAAAATATTCGTTCCCACAAGAAAATTATAATTTCGTGGGCTACTATTACCTAAGCAATCACCTTATGGGTCTGAGTCTTCAGAGTTAAAAAAAATAACGTATTTTTTATCAGAATCAGACAGCAGTAAGTATAATGCGGAAGGCCAGTCAAAGAAAATGTAGATGGCGTGACCATAGCTAAGTCCTCATCTGACCAATGAGTACTATTTTGAAGTACCTATAAGATTTGAACCAATGACGATGCTTGGAACTAGCTATGCTAGCGCCAATCGTTTGCCAGTTGCCATCCCCATTGTTTTAATGTTTTATAGATATCGATATAATGTTTTTGGATCATATCTTGAGTGGGATTAAAATCAATAAAGGTTTTTCCTTGACGCTGTATGGCCTGCAGCTTTATGAGATTTCCCTTGATGGATTTCGTAAGAAGATTTTTTCCGTATTTTCGTTCTAATGTCGTTAACTCTGCTGAAGACTATTCGCACTGAGCATTCGAGTGTGGTAGAGACAAAATGCCAACATACATTTTGGCAATGTTTGAAATAAGTATTTAAAAATAACGCTCTTCATTGGGTATTACGGTGTATTTTGCTACCGTTATGAGGGATTTTATTTTATTTAAACTCTTCCCTAGTCGATGGATAGATGGCGCTGAACTTGGTATGTTACTGCAATGAACGGAACGTCACCTCATTTTTAACCGACTTCAAAAAAGGAGGAGGTTCTCAATTCGGTCTGTTTTTTTTTTTTTTATGTATGTACACCGATTGCTCCGAGGTTTCTAGTCCGATTAGTGTAATTCTTTTTATGTCTTTCTTTTCTTTCGATGCAGTATACTTTCCCATTGGTCCCATAAAAATTTCATCCAATTTGGTTCAGTACTTTTTATTTTGTGAGCATTTTTATTGATGGATGATGTGATGATCTTTACTTTTTTTGAATGTTTGTTACGCGATTACTCCGCCAATTGTGGACCGATTTTCAAAATTATTTTTTTTAATATTTTTTTTTAATATTTATTTTGTTGTACGAGGAATAGTTCACTTTAGGGAACACTGCATGTTTCATCAAAATTGGTTCTGCAGTTTTTGATAGGGAATTTTATTAGGTTATTGTGTACACGAGCGATGTAAATACCGGTGCTAAGGATTTCCAAATTCTAGTGCACATGTAAGAAAATGATGTATTTGACAAGAATTTGGGTTGAATATTTAAACTAAAAAGAGTAAAATAAAACACTTTAAAAAAAATTTAACCGCCTTCAAAAAAAACCACAAAAAAAGGGTAAAATAACCTACAAAATAATTTTTCTTTCGGAAGTCGGTGGCATAAAAGACAACGAAATAAAAAAAACAAAGCCACTCATTTTTTGATTTTTGTCACTTGGATGTAATTTTGAGATCGTAAAGCGTACATTTCATGTCATGTCATTGTCAATCACATCACATCAAACCAATGACATTTTAATAAGCCTGTTGGTCTAGTGGTTAGTGACCCTGACTGCTATACCGGAGGTCGTGGGTTCGATTCCCACCCAGGACAAATGTTTGTGTGATGAGCACGATCATTTGTTCTGTGTCTGGGTGTAATTTATCTATAATATGTATGTATTTAGAAATTTATAAGTATGTTTATCAGTTGTCTAGTACCCATAACACAAGCTCTGCTTAGCTTGGGACTAGATGGCGTTGTGTGATAGTTGTGGTATATTATTATTATTATTATTTTGAAAATAAATAACAAGGAAAAAGAAAAAAAAAATTTACGAGTCTTTATAATTTATGAGTTTTCCACGCCAAAAAGAAAAAAAAATCATTTACCAGTCTTTTTAATTTATGAGTTTTCCACTCCAAAAAGAAAATGTCCCAAGAGAAAAAGAAGAGAAATCTGCCCCCTGATTGTCTAACTGGTGGACAACTGTAGCGACAGGTTGCTTAATCTTGACACCTCTAATTTTATCGATATTGTAGTCTGGTGTTATCGACTGTTACGCGGCTAAGTTGAGGAGTACCTCAATAGCATTAGAATAGTTGGTTTTATGGAGTATTTTATATTTTTGTGGTTTATATGCAACTGACAGGTAAAATTCGCGCTAAGAATGGGGAAGTTAAATGTCAAAGTGTCTGTCACAACGGTCACAACAAAGAAGTTTTCTGTGAAAAAAACGATTTATCATGATTAAATATTGTGTAAAAGGCTGTAAAAATGTTGGAGGGTAGCTGCTGTGACTGCTGTGAGAACAAAAATTGTATTATCACCAACGAAAAGTTATATAATAAACAAATAACCACCCTTGCGAAACCGGGACAGGCCGTTAGTTGAGTTTATTAATGAAATTCTATGATTATACCATAAATAAACAATCGAATACACCTTTCAAAATAATATCTACTTTTCTATTGGAGGTTAAGTACCACTATTGCATCGCTCTCTAAATCATGAAATGGTTCGTCTGGTGGAAGTATTATCACCTGTAGCGAGGTTTGTGGTGTTAAGAAATTAAATATATTGTGATATTTCTCTAATCTAAGGCTATGCGCGCACTACGAAATTTAATCGTTGCGATTTTTATATTGCGAAATGAAATCGCAAACTATGTTCGTGAAATCACAAACGATTTATTTTCGCAGTGTGTTGATTGTAGTACATTTCTGTTGTGTACAGATTGACAATTTTTTTTTCGGAACGATTTTCATCGCAGTGCGCGCTTGGCCTAAATAGAAAAAAGGGGTAAAATTACTGACTTATAACATGATATTTAATTTTTATCAAAATAGAAAGTCAGAAGCAGTATTATATTCTTGGTAGAGGAGAGGACAGGTAAAACATACTTTATCTCAAAAATTTAAACATCAACTACAAGTAATTATGGATTTAATACAGTAAAATAAAATGTATAACCACTCAATTAAATCACTTTTTTTACTCTTACAGTTGCACCGCGGCGTCTTAATTCAGCTTGTGGTTTTACATTGAAGATTAACCTTTCATGTCACTCAGCCGTTGAACTCAAGACCAAGTTAAAAAAGAGTTTATAATTAAAGGTAAGTTCACAAATCATCTAAATAAAAATAGACTCCCCTTAGGATGACCCACTGACCCTCGCATGTTTATTGTTGAAAACATAACTATGTTAAAGAAAAACAATCTAAAAGTTTTAGCATAGCTTACTTACCATAAATGCACCTTAACAATGGTTGTATGACATTAACATTGTGTTTTTGCGAAGTACCTAATGCAAGCTTAAAGCCAAAACCAAAAACAAAGCTGCAGATTCCAGGAGGTCTGCAACTGCTACTGGTGGAGGCCCAAACAAAATCAAAATTATCTAGGTATAGAATTTGGGACCTATTTATATCTTAGTTCTTTTTCTTTTCTCATTCATCTTACTATTAAACTTTGCTATCATTTTCACATTTAAGTATTTTTTGATGTGTTTGTTTGTAAGTCAAATCATTGGATATTGTGTGTTTGTAATAAAAAATAAATACTTTACAGATACCATCTGTTGATAAGGACACGCCAGAGCCTTTGGCTGACGAAATTAGGCTTGCAGACTCGGTATCCTCCTGTCCTGTTTCTATACCAGCATCAGACGACTCTACCAGTGACCCTATGGAAGAAGAATGGCTTGATAGTCAGTCCCTGAGAAACATGCCCACTCCCTCCGCTGATTTACGCCCTTAAGATGAGTCAAGTAAGTATTTCAGAGAATTAATCAATAATCATAAAAATCAATGCCACTTTATGTTGTAATTTTATGACCCAAGAACGGGCTCACTTATCCAAACCAAATGTTTAGGCTTTGTTCGAACTATTTAGTAGATGGTTTATGTGAAGTTTATACAAAATTGGTCAAGCGGTTCTTCATTTATCAGTTTTTGTATACGTAGCGAAGCACGTACGGGCCTTTAGTATAGTATATTTTAAACATTTCGTTGCAAGTACTAAAATAACTCTACCTAATTCCGACCTCTGTTTATTACATATATTCTGATCAATCACATGACTTATCTTTGAGAATAAAACATGTTACAAATGAAAACCAAATTGAAGATTGTGATAATTCATAAATAAATATTTCTAGGACCCAGACAAGCTCCACCATCCACTGGGCTGCGTCCAGTCAGAAGGTTGAGTAGACAATGTAGGTATAATATTCTATTTGTTAGTTTACAACAGCCATTTTACTAAAACAGAAGTCAATTGTAAAATTAATTATTTATATTCATTACAGTTCCTGAAAATACGCTTCACTGGGCTTACGAAATTGAGAGACGTCGTGTTGCTGCAGAGGAGCAACAGGCAGCCGCAATGGAGGGGCTGGCTGTCGCAGTGGCTGCAGAAACAAATGGGGCGACAAGCAGCTGCTACAGAAGCTTTAGTAGACGTTGTCAGGGCCATGAACCAAAAATAACAAGCCTTTTATTTTGATTCATGATGTAAGGATTGAGGAGCCACTATTCGTATCCTAATAGGTATTCTTAATCAGTAGTAAGTTTAGTTCAGTAGTAAGTAATGCTACAAAATTATGCCAAATTGTGAAAAGTTTTACTCCACAGTGTTCCTAGTTTTGATTCTCCTCCCAAACAAAATCTAAACAGATTGAGGTGCCACTTTTATGTTCATATAACTACTGGCCCTATAGACAAACAACAGACGACAATCGTTATCGCTCAGCAGTCAATACTTTTTCAACTTTATACAGCTTGTAGAGTTGAAAATCTATTGGAGTTTACAGATTGTTTTTGTTTCGTTCGTCATCTTTCAGCATCCTTTAATAGATTTACAACTTTATGCGCTAGTGTATAAAGTTGAAAATGTATAAGTGACTGCTGAGCGATAACGATTATCGTCTGCCTGTTTATCTATAGGGCCAGAACTATTACACTACAAAATCGATGATTGTTTCAACAATTTTTTAAACTTACTACAAAATATAATAACTTAATCAAGATCCGAAAAGTGGATCCTCAAACCAAATTGTGATTATGTCTAGTTTTAATAATATTTTTCTCCTTTTCTCTGTAGCTTGTTTATTACACATTTGTGTTAGTTTTATACTACTTAGGTCATAATATTTGTTATTAATTTGCTGCCATTGTTAAGGCAGAATGTGTCCTGCCCTAAAATATGTGGTGCCACAAGCTAAAATAATGTTCATTCAACTATTATCGTACAGAGGCAGAATGTGCAATTCTCAAAGTCCCAAAATCTTCAATTCCCAAATTCGAGACATTTGATAATCTGTATTTTGATGTATCTTTTGTAGATAATTTAATTTGATAATCTTTATTTGCATAAAATGTGGTAAACAAAAGGTGTGATATCATATTTTAGGGCAAGACATTCTGCCATAACAATAGCATGCAAAATAACAAAGATTATTACATAAGTGGTTTAAAACAAACAACTGTGTGTGTAATAAACAAGTTACACAGAAAAGAAGAAAAATATTACTAAAACTAGACATGATCACACACAATGTATTTTCTAATTATACCATAATCAAGATCATGATTTTTATAATTACATATTGAAACAAATATCCAATGTAGCTTAATATTACCAATTTTGTCTTACCTTTGTTACCTATATAAAACTGTTTGAATTCATAATTATAATACATAATATATTTTATATAATAATATATTATTCGTAATATTGTAGTCTTTTGATAGTGATTGTTGCAAAAAAAACGTGATTTAGACTTATAAATAAAACAAATTTTAATTCCTTAGCATAACATGTCAGCAAGCCTGTTGGTCTAGTGGTTAGTGACCTTGTCTGCTATGCCGGAGGTCGTGGGTTCGATTCCCACCCAGGACAAATGTTTGTGTGATGAGTACGATAATTTATTGTCTCTGGGTGTAATTATGTATTTAGAAATATATCAAGTATGTTTATCAGTTGTCTAGTACCCATAACACAAGCTCTGCTTAGCTTGGGACTAGATGGCGTTGTGTGATAGAACTTGTGGAATATTATTATTATTCTGATGCCAAATCATTTTTTTCGAAATTTTTATTTTGTTATTCTTTGAGTTGGCTGGCACCTGAACTACTGAAAATTTTTCGATCAAATTGTCCTCAAATAATCATAGAAATATGCTTCTGTTGATAGGTTATGTATTATTACGCTATGTAGCGTGGTTGATAAGCAATTTTGAGTTAAGTATGTGGATTTGTTTTGTATAGCTGGCACCTAAACCACTGAACAATAGTTCTGATTTTTTTTTTATTATAATAGATTATTTTGTTATATAGGGTTTTTGTAAATAAAAGTATTTATTATATATTTTAAAAATTGGCTTTAATTTCATTTCATTCATTCCAATCAAAGCTTGTTTCTCAATTTAAATAATGAAGCTACAGTCCCAGACACAAGACATAATAACTGTGAAAGTACTGGTAGTTGTCCATTCCAAAGCGTAGATCTATGGAGAATGTTTTTTATTTCTTTTTTGTAAAAATATTTAAAAATGTAATTCATAAATAAAAAAAAAACAATAAAGAAACTACTTATACAATATGCTTAGGCTATGCAGCTTTAAAATAATGAGATTGAATTTATACAATGCAAAACACCTAGATAATTGATAAAGAACAATTTACAAGATTGTGAAAAAAACAACATTGCAGATGATAATAATAATAATAGTACTCAAACAATATACTTAGGCTATGCAGCTATATAATGAGATTAAATTTATACAATGCAAAATGTCCTTCAGCAGGACAACCTAAGCTTATACTAATAAAATACCTAGTTGTACAATCTTCAGCAGCTCCAACAATAGTATTTAATGCTATCTCATCTGTCTGAGTGAAGCATAATTACATATTCCTAGAATTCCAGAGTCTTTGTACTAGTATATCCCTAGTGTTTCGAGCATTGGCGATGTTGTGTAGAACAGTGCATGCATTCACTATCTTAGCTGCTGTAACAGGGTCATAGTGTAGTACCCTGTGTGCTAGCAAACACCGCCAGCGTGCTTTGAGAACACCAATGCAACACTCAACAGTGTTTCTCACTTTGCAATGTTAATGTTCTTTAGGTGAACCGGGAGCTGTGCCCAAGATAGGTGTCATCATCCATGGGCGCTGTGCATATCCAGAATCAGCTGAAATATAATATTTGCTTTATTTCATATTTCCCATTCAACATAACGGTCTGCACAATAGATCTATCTTTTTTAGTTCTACCATTCTAACTGCATTGATATGATTAATCAATCACTTTTGGTAATTTATGCCAAAATAATCTATTTAAATGCCAATGTAAATGATATAGTTACCTACCTAATAGCCAACAGCTCTGGCGATTCCTTTGCAGTCTCTCCAAATAAGTCTTGAAGGAACATTAATTCGAAACATAAGAATCATGAGCAGCACCACCAAATGATGCATTTACATGTAGAATGTTGAGATGTGCATCACAAATCTGAAACAATTTTTTTTACTCAATATATAAAGATGGTATTTACATTTAAACACAATTATTAAACTTCTTATTACTCACCAATAAAACATTCAGAGAATGATAATTTTTTTCTATTAAAATATGTTTCTTCATGATCATTAGGCCTAATTATAGCCACATGAGTACCATCTATGCACCCAATAATGCCTGGAAAGTGCAATCTTTCCATAAACCTGAAATCAACCATACATATTAAAAATTAAAATTGAATTCCATAAAGATATTTATTATATTAGTTTACTGAACAAATAAAAAACACATAGGTTAAAAGGTTTACAAAATTAAATAGAAAAAACTAACTTCTAAGTAAAAAGATACTCTTGTATCTCAGGAGCCACAGTACCTGTGAAAATTAAATGCTATCAACAGAGTCAGTAATTACAATAGGTGATTATTGATGCATATAGACTCTGAGAGACTAATTTCAAAGTTTTGAATATGAGCTTCTTTGTACATGTAGATAATGCCTCTATGTGGGTGCGCTAGGTTAGTTTTTCATCAATGTAAACACCTAGTTGACACTAGGAACTATGGACAGCGACTTTTGCCAAACTATACAAATGCATTCAATAGTTTTCACATGAAAAATTAATAAACATTCATTTATCCATCCAAACAAACTTTCACTTTTATAATATTATTAGTAGGATAATTAGTAGAGAGCCACTTCCATTGCAATCCGGTTAGTATTATTATACAATAAGTGCAGTGTCATCAGCGTAGGTGAATATTTTCAATAGAGATAGACATTTAGATAATACTTATTAAAGGCACATAAATATTTTATAAACTTACTTGTGTCATGATGACTTGTCTCTCTACCTGAGACATGGGAAATTTTATGTGGTCAACAGTACTTCCCGGACATTGAGTGCATCAGTAACCTGTTGTAAACACTTACTAAACGTTGGCTGGGGCATATTAAACAAGTAGGAGGTACCGATATTACGTTGGTAAGATCCATTTGCATAAAATTTAATGCAGCCAAAATCTGCAACAAACAATAAAAATAGGATGACTTACATTATCATACTCTTTCAAACAAGTTGGGAACAAAACTAAATAAACGTGATATAGAAATAAATACTTACTTTTAGTTCATTGCGAACAGCTGTTTTTCGTAAAGGTTGTGGTAAATACGGGCGAAGTTCTTCTCAAACCTGTTGAAACGCAGCTTTGTTCAATCGAAAATTTGCCATAAATTCCTTCTCTGGCAACTGCAACGGGTCATTTAAGTCACGTAGGCGTCTTCTCTCCAGTCGTAGATGAAGTCGTTTCCTCTCTTCTTCAGCAAATCCCAGCAATACTATACGCGCCATTCTCCAAAATGTTTCGCAAATGCAAAACAATGATGCCCGCGATGAAAAAAATATTTGCATATTGTGCATAGACTTATGGGTATGACTACTGTATGGCCAATTTTATTCAGCTATTGCTCAGTCCATCTTTTATATCTACGGCACAGACCGCTCGACCGGTGGCTAGCTTAAAACACTGCTCATGAGCAGTGTCTTAGACGATGCCACTTTCCACCCGTTTGATTATAAATTTGATGTTGAACAATCGGAATGCAGCGAAATGAACGCATCAAATAGCTGTCAAAGGCATGTCAAAGGGTAAATTTCAAAAAACCTATTAAATTTAAATGTTCCCTTTATGCAAATATACTAACGCTCTAGAGGCACTTCTCAACTTAGTCGCATAACAGTCGATAAAATATAGAGGTGTCCAGTAACAATCCACTTATGCCACAGTTTCCCACCAGTTAGACAATCGCCCTGCTGTGCCTCGTGGATTTGTGCAAAAATGAAGGCATGCATCTTTTTCCTAAAAATGAAAGTCGTAAAGCGCAATGGGTACAAGCCATCGTACATTTTAAGCCTGGACGTACCATAAAAAAGCATTCGCACATATGCTCAGCCCACTTTAAACCAAATGATTTTATAAGAACGCCACTATCCGTGCTTTGGCACCTAGTAACGTAGTCAGTTCAAAACCATCTACAGAGTCCTTGGAAACTACTTTTTTTTTTAATACTCAAAAAAGAAACTTCTCATTATAATCCTACATTATGTGGTAAATCTTCCCTGGTTACCGGGTCATTTTTCGTTCACCAAACATCCGTTGAGGATAATGACGCCCGATCTTTTACTACTAGTGCAACCATCCACTAACAAAAAACAAAAATATTAATTATTTTAATTACATCTAGTACCACTGGACAGGCTGCTGTCAAAGTGCTTATGTGCCCGTTTGATATTCGCCATTTTGGCGCTGTCTGTCGTAACGGGGGTTTTTGGTACTAAGACTAGTGATGTCGATATCAGGTGACAAATATTGATAACTTTTGTTAATAAGTGTTTATAATAAATAAATGTATATCATAATTACTTACTATATTGTATGGACAATTTACAAAACACTAACTAATCATTAGTACATGCTTAACTTTACGTAGGTAAAATAGAATATTAAAAATAATGATTAAAATCTGACCTCAATAACGACATTATGATAAATTCATTTTCTTCAGTCAATGTTTTTCATTTTTTTTTTTAAACAGACTAAAGAAATTGTGTGTGTATTATGTGTGTATTTACGTTTCAGATACTAATCACAAAACCTGATAAGTACCCCATACATTGCTTCGATATCGATATTTCGTTCACATTGTTTGGTACAGCCCCTCTCTCGCAGCCATTTGGTTACGGTGTTTTTACCGTAATTACGATGTTGTTGGCAACACTGATTGAAACCGAATAGAGGTCCCGTCAACTCCCGTCAGTTTCCCTGAGGTGAGCGTAGAACATACCGCACCATCGATTTGTGTCTGGTCCTTTAAATTATTTCAATTTCCACGCTGGCGAATCCGCGGGCAGAAGTTATATCGTGTAAAAAAAAAAAAAAACAGATAAAAATCTTATGAAAAATATATTGGGGTATACTGATGTGCTGGCATGGCGTCTGTATGTGTGCTTCGGACGAGTTGCCAATGAGACGAAATAGATAGAGCTTATGACAAGATAAGAAAAATGACTAGATGCTATTAATAATGTGACTTACTAAAGATTTATATGAAATTGTTTTTTTTCATCGTGGTAATATCATCAAATGAATCCTCTTTCCCCGGGCGGGACGGGTGGGACTGCAGGCTTGTATTGATTAAAACCCACGGTTATCCCCCTTTACGTTCCAGGATCATGGTTATCTGAAAAGATAGTCTTGCGACCCAGACGAAATAGCTAACGTGACGAATAGTCATCGCAACCGTTCAGTCATGGTTCATTCCATTATTGTGCCGTTGTTTAATCATAAAGTCCATGGTCTATGGCTACTTAAATCAGACTTGGCTGTATGGGCTCAGCTCCCTTTGCCTGTCCCAAAGAGGCGAAAAGAACCAAAAAAAAAAGGTCTATGGCTGTCTATGGCTATTGGCTGTATGGGCTCAGCTCCCTTTGCCTGTCCCAAAGAGGCGAAAAAAACCAAAAAAAAAAAAAAAATGTCTATGGCTACTCAACTGTCAATGTCATTTCAGTCGGAGCATGAGTCAGACAAGCTTGAAATTGTGCTTGCTTGAAATTTGGTGTGTGAGTGAGGGTGCTATGTGATTATAATTTCAAAGCTTTATAAGTTAATCGAGTTAGTTTTATCTCGATGAGTCGATGATTGTCAAGAATCAATATTCAGACTCGTTGATTCGTCACACAAGTCGTCCCAGTTTTAAAATTTTGATATTCAGCTGCATTTCGATAACACCGAACAAGTGAAAGGCCATGCAAACGATCACCTTACGCTGTCCTAAAGTTGGTTTAAATAACACATGGGTTCTTTTGTTGAACAGGGCTCAGGATAATTGTTCATCGTTCAAACGATTGTCGTTGTCTCGTGAGGAAGAACCGGTCAGTGGGTCGTCTTAGGGAACCAGTATACCTGTGTTTCTGTGGGTTATTACGTGAAGTTTAACAAAAAATCCTATAAATGAAAGCAGTGTTTGTAAAAGGTTTTTGAACATAAAATACTCCACAGATCTAAGTCATAAAGTTGTTAAGTTGTTGCCTTATCTTTGTAGCTAGGAACAAAAGACAAAATTCTTCTCGTTTTAAAGGGTTCATGTTGCTCAAAGAAGTTATTGTTGTTGTAATTGTTAAATTAGTAATTGTTGTTCTTTTAGTCGGGCTTGGGAATGATGGAGAATTAATCTTTTAGGAATTTTATATAATTTATAACTGGTTAGTAATAAACTCTATGGTAGAGCTTTATGGTCAGTTCTAGCTTTGTTTAACAGTTGTCAGTGTGTGAAAAAACAGGTGAATCGGTTTGATGGATTTGGTAATAACATTCGATTAGAAAAATGTAAAAGTATTGTGAAAGTGATTTATTTTGATAACCGTTTATTTTAATACAGAAGAGTAAAAGTATATGTAAAAGTGACATGGGCTTTTATTGGAAAAATAATGTACAGAAGGATCTCATAGTAAGTAGTTTCCCCTCTCACCAAAAATTCTTTTAAAAGAGGGAATGTGTAGGTGTTACTCCAATAATCTTCTACAGCTGCTTGCAGTTCTGAAAAATATATCATCATTGCTGAGATCACAAGTCTGGTCTTTATCATTATTTATCTACGGGCAAAATATTCTTTTTAATTTTTGATGATATGCTCAACAAAAATTATCGTTCTTTGAAAGTTACTCACTTACTAGCTTCTGTAGCCAACTTTGCGACATTTTGACTACCTACTACCTAACATTAATGGGTGTCATAATGCCTTTTTATCATTGTTCAAACTACATCTTTCGATTAGATATCCTCTTTAACCCTTAACTGCATGATTTTTTTATTTTGGGTCGAGAAAAATCCCAGGTGTCCTAAATGAGGTGTACATTAAAGGAAAAATTAATGAAAAAAATCAAACTACAGTTTTTTGTGAATTTTTTATTTTTTATTTATTGATGTAATATTACATCATCATGCAAAATCGTCTTAAATTATCATACTAAGGAGTAGTATGAAAATCTGTGAAACAGTTGTTAGTTCCGTTCAAACATAGAGGGATATTGCATTTTGAGCATGCCCATTGGGTTGTGCCTTAGAGGGATATTGCATTTTGAGCATGCCCATTGGGTTGTGCCTTTACATTGAGGAAGTTTACAGCGTAAACGCTTTGAAAATATGGGCCAGTGCGCAACACCATCTGAACGCACGTCCTAACAAGGAAGCGGATGAGCTGGTCCTCTTCGTTTCTTAGCTTGTTCTTCTAAACAGCTGTTGCTTGGCCGACCTCTTTTGCTACCATTGCTTGTTCCCACATTGCACAGGGTATCTGCCAATTCATTTCGGAACTCTCCTAGATTTGGCAGTTGCTTTTTGGGGGTACTTTTTGCAGTCATGTTTTTCTTGAAGAGAACCCACGAGTTGATAACGGCGAGGTCTAGCAAATGGTAAAATAGTCTCATATACCATTTTTTACTTTTGACTCTTATACGATACCGTCCCAAGTAACTGTCCATGAGGTCAATTCCCGTCATGTGCATATTATATTCTTGTACCACTATGGGTTAGGGCATGGGACGTCAATTTTCTGTTTCAGTTTTTTATCGAACCGTTGCACTTTACCTGCTGGTTCTGCACCAACATACGTAGATAATAAAGTTACTATCTTATTATCCTTCCAAACAGTAGCTGAGAAGTCCACGCCATCGTGATGAGCCACTTTTTCTTCGTAGGTTCCTCGGGGGACGGAAGTTTTCATGAGCGCCTTTTTATCCGGAAGTCGACAGTTAGGTAAACGGTTTTGCTGGACAGTGCCGACACAGTAGATAACCTGCTTGGACAAGTAGTAGGCCAAAGGCAAAGAGGTGTAGAAGTTGTCAAAATATATGACGTGATTTTGCTTCCGCGGTACTACTCTGACCAGACGCAAGACCACATTGTTTGTGATCCCTAAATCAGGTTCGTCAGCTGGCTTGTCTTTGGTATTGTCTTGTCCAGAATAGACTTCAAACCGGTAGGCATAACCCATCAGGCTGCATAGTACAAATAGTTTGTAACCCCACTTGTGAGGTTTATTGAGACGGTATTGTTTGAGGAAGTGAGATATTTTTGTTGCACACTTTTGCTCGTCTATGGAGAGGCGCTGGTCTACAGGTATCGATGAAAAAGTCTTGTTCAGGTGGTCTATTACCGGACGTATCTTATGGAGGCGGTCGTGATCTGGGTGTTCCTTCGGTAAATGATGCTCATTATTATTGAAATGCAAGACTGACCTGATTGCCTCAAATCTGTTTATCGACATCATGGCTTTTATCGGCGGGTATCCAAACTTGTCGTGCCAGTATGACCGCACGCTTTGAAAATGTTGCACAGACATGAATAACAAAGATCCAATATACTTTTTAAGGTCTGCAACAGTGATAGTAATGGGATTGGCAACATTTTCTTGCACTGAATATAAGTTAGATTCATCTACTATCTTTTGTAGGAAATCTGGTGTAAAATAGTGCAGAAAACATTTGTAGGGTGTATCTAAGTTGGCTATTTCAGTATCTAGTGTAGATGTGATATATGGCGCCTATCAGACACAACGAAGTCGATCTCGTTTCTTGTCACGTTGTCGGGGCTTCGCCAGGTCCGCTTCCTTTGAGGCTTCTTCTGGAAAAAAGAGTTCATCAGAAAAAGCCCCTGGGCCTCGAGGAAGTTAACCAGCATTCGCCCCCTGTGATTTCTGCTCCCATAGCCGTATGGACCTACTCTCGACTCGCCACTCTCTTGTACTCCCACTTTTGCGTTGAAGTCACCCATAACAACAGTGTAGAATGTTTTGGTACGAGACATAGCTTTCACTATGTCTTCGTACATGGCCTCGACTTCGTCGTCAGGGTATGCGGACGTTGGAGCATACACTTGTACGATCTTCAGGGAATACCTTGCTGATATCTTCAGTACAAGGTATGCCACCCTTGCCGACACACTGCCACATTCCACAATGTTGCTCCTGAGTGACTTGTGGACCATAAACCCAACGCTACCTTGGGATGGTTGGTGTCCTCGGTAGAGCAAGTGGCCACTATCGAGGACTATCGTCTCCTCCCCCTGTCTATGGATCTCCGATAATCCCACGACGTGCCAGTTAATACGACTTAACTCTACTTCCAATTCGGCAACGTGCTCGTCCAACCGCAGAGAGCGTCCGTTGTACGTCGCCAAGTAAAAATTTCGTTTTTGGTACCCTGCCGTCGCCCGGGGATTCTTAGCACCCCCCGCCGCACCGTTACCGTGGCCGGTACCATGGCCAGGAATAGTGCAGCTACCGGGAACTGGGGGCCTTTTAATCACTGTTGTGCTTCATGTTTGGGGGGATTTGCCGTAGTCACCACGCTTGGCAGGAAGATTGCTGAGTGACCGCAGTGCTGAAATGCTTCCACTGTTGGTGCTGCTGCCCACCATCAGCTTAAGCATTTCATGGCATTTCAGCATACGACATGGTTATACCGCCATGTACCGGTTGCCAGAGCTAGGGCAGGTGAGGCAGCTGGTGTTACCTCACATTCTGGCTAACAACCCTTAGTCGCCAAAAAACAATCAATACAAAACGGGGGGGGGGGGAATCTGGGCATTGCTTAAATTCCATAGTAGTATTTACCCTTTTTTTATTCGAATAACAATTTCGACAATCCTTTCTGGCCGTTACAGTACGTTTTCTACCAGCACTGAAAAAACGCTCTTTAGATTTCTCTATTTTAGTCCATCTGTGGTTTTTAGGTTGCCGCAACGCCTACGACACTTGTGGCTCAACTTGACTTTCAGGCAAAAATTACTCAATGACTTTTTCTCAAAAAACGATAAGCTAGGCTTGCCTGAGAATTTGTTGTAGAGTTGTCGAGCATTTATCATGCTCATCATTATACCATGTATGAAAATTTTCACATAAGGTAAACGGCTCAGTAACCGTGAAGTTTTGAACTTCACTGACTTTACAGGTATGCTGTGCTAAAACTAGAAAACTTACAAATAAAATAAATACTTGACCAGAGAGATAATTTAAACAAGTTTTATTGTAATATTCTTTTTTTTTATTAGTATAAATTTTCTTTAACAATAATAGAAAAATATAAAATAAAGGGCTAATTGTACCAGTACCCGGTAGATTTGTACTAGTAAACTTTAAATTGTCCCTGAATCCGGTAATATCCATGCGAATTTGAACTCTATTGGTTTACATCAAGGTTCACAGAAATACTATTTTTGCATTTCTATGTGAAATAAATTAAGAAGGGCTTATCCAAAGAAAAGACATTTTTATTAATGAAAATTTTTCAAAGGTATTTATAAAAATTATAGGTAATAGTTAACATCAGGAATTTGTTTTTAGTATCATTATGATAACGTTCCAATAACTGCGCTTTATTTACGGGAAACCACTATATTTGCCATAAAATAATCTACAAGTTTAAATGTTCTTCTTCTTTCGTCAAAACTGTAGCCGGTCCTTTGGAGCATTCGAAAGTATAGCGGCCGCGTAATTTGTCATCCAACGTCGATCGTGGGATATTTTTTTTTTAATTTAATAATATTTGCCTATCAGTCATGGCTATCTGAAAAAAAAAAAAATAACACTGTTCACTGAAAATTTATGAATTCGTATCAATAGGAAAATATAAATAAAACAAATTTCACCTGACCCGCTCGGAAATATTCTATTTGTCATACGTAATCTGAGCGCAAAACTCCATTTTCTGCTCTAGCGCGGAATTTATTTTCAAAATTCTAGCACGTCTTCTATTCAATTATATTTCACCTCACAGGCTCGGAATGATTCTACGTATTTTGCATTCAAAATCTGAGCGCAAAACTCCATTTTGCGCTCTAGAGCACTAAGTATTTTAAAAATGCGAACGAGTTTCTACATTTAAATCATCTACTATTTTCTTAACGTTATCTAGCAAATTATCCTTACCTATTGGAAAACCTTGTTTCACCATTGCTTTTGCCCATGTAACCAACATACTTTCTGTTTCTTCGGTCATGTAACAGATTCTTCCCATTTTACTTTTTATAGGTGTCTCTCCCTTCACTTTAATCAGTAAAGTAACTCTTGGTACGCCGAATTTTTTTGCCGCAGTAGCTGTCGGGACGCCTCGCCTACATTCTTGTATAGCCGCTTCCATATCAGCTTCAGAATAACGGAAAATTTGTCCTTTTACAGGCGGTATGGTAAACGAACAAAAATTAAATAGCACTTTATGCATAGGATATAGAGGCAATAATCGCATGAACATGAGCTGAGTTGAGCTGAACATGAGAGCAGTTAGCTGTGACCCTAGTAAATGTCACACGTGTCGGCTTTTAGGTTTTCACTAATTTCTGGTACTAATAGTAGACACACATAAAATTGTTAAGAAATCTAACTAAAAGAAAAAGGCAATGGTCTTACTAAATCAATAATTTTACACAATAAACAATATCAAAACAAACGTAGCAAAAATCGCAAAAATGTGGAACAAAATAATCAGCCTCCTTAAGAAAAAAATTAAGAATCCCAGCGCGCGTGTTCACTTGTTCACATTGTTTACTTTCAACTGACGCCATTTTGAAATTTGCCTAGGAAAGTGTATGAAAGTTTTTGACCACGTTCCACAGATGTCACTAGGTGTCTCTAACATCAATAGTAAAGTAATTTCAATGATTATTATTATTCTTATCAGAATGCGTTTTTTTCGAAAGTGTCATCCTTTAGTTCACTGTCGAGCATTAGTGCTTTTACCTTAACCCTTAATTTGGCAAGCACCATTTTTATCAAATTTTATACAAAAATGTTTATATACCGATTATTTGAGGTGTAAGGGAATAAAAAAAAAATACTAAAAAAATTCTTTTTTCAGTAATTACGCGAAAATCATATGTCTTTTTAAATCAGGGTTCTGAAATAAAATTACAAAAAAATGCTTAAAAATAACAAAGAATGCTTAAAGTTTTATTTTTTCACGTGAAAATCGTAAAAACACTTTCGTTTTTAGGGTTCCGTAGCCAAATGGCAAAAACGGAACCCATAAAGATTCGTCATGTCTGTCTGTCTGTCTGTCTGTCTGTCTGTCTGTCTGTCTGTCTGTCTGTCCATCTGTCCGTCCGTATGTCACAGCCACTTTTTGTCGAAAGGATAAGAGCTATCCTGTTGAAACTTGGTAGGTTGATGTATTATGTGAACCGCATTAGGATTTTCACACAAAAATAAAACAAATTTTGGGGGTATACTTAGAATTGAAACTCAATTTTTTTTTCACCATACCCATACGTGTGGGGTATCTATGGATAGGTCTTTAAAAATGATATTGAGGTTACTAATATCATTTTTTTCTAAACTGAACAGTTTGCACGAGAGACACTTCCAAGGTGGTAAAATGTGTGTAACTTCTAAAATAAGAGAATCATAAAACTAAAAAAAATATGTAATGCAGACCTCAACAAAAACTTCCAACGAAAATTGGTTTGGATGAGATACAGTTAGCAGTTTTTGAGATGTAGAACATTTTCAAAAACCGCAAATATAACTTCGCCATTCATACAAACACTATGAAAAACAAAGTTATTTTTACTGTTTGTGTATATTACTTACTAATCTCAATATAATTACATCCCTAATCTATGCTTGCTACTACGGAACCCTTCATGGGCGAGTCCAACTCGCACTTGGCCAGTTTTTTTGTTAGACATAACCGCACGTTACATTTAATGCACATCACAGTGGACTGTCCATCTTTGCATACCCTGCAACGTCCTCTACTTTCAAGGTTAGGCAGATGACCCATACCGTCATATCTTATCTCATCTATTGGCCGGGATATAACTGGTTTCTTTATTTTCAGGCTAGGTCCCGCTACATCAGACCTTTCTACCTGTTATGGTGTTTTGTTGATTCCTTATTGTTTGGTGTTGTTTTTCACTATTTGTTATAACCGGTGTAATGTGGAAGCGACCAATTGGTCGGCATTCAATTGTAAAAAGAATTGTTAAAAAAATGGCCACAGTTCATGATTTATTGTGTAAGGGAATTTCGTTCCGAAAAAAATCACAAGGGCGTGCGTTCTCAAAATAACGTGTTATTAGCAACTAACTTCACAGTGCTTCACATGCGTGAAGTAAACGCCGTAACACTACCACTTCTTTGGAAATTAGTGAGAAGTAAATGTGACATCGAAAGTCTTTCAAACTCAACACTTTCTTCATATTTTTTTGTGCACAATGCCGTTGATACAATAACCAACCGTTATTTATACTAATATCTAGAATTTGGGCAAAAATGCCCGTGTACCATCTTCTGGTTTTCATTTGAGTCCTATATAGGGCTATCAGCATGTCAGATAAATCTACGCCCCCCATGTGTGTATTATAATGTCTGACGACTTTGGAACAATCGATATCTATTTTGGCTTTGTGATCCTTTGAATATCTCTTTTTTTTGGTTACTGGATAGGAATCTGCAAATGAGCTTACTAAAGTGACAGGTTTGTTGTCAAACCACTTGACAACGGCAATTTTATTTTCGTTGCAGACAATTTGAGAAAATGAACCGCGGCCTCTTTTTTACCGACATCAAAAAAAAGGAGGTTATCAATTCGACCCCGTATGTATATAATATTATCAGAACTGCCCAGTTTTCATAAGTGTATGTATGTATGTTTTTATGTTTGTGCACGCATATCTCCGGAACTATAAGTCGATTTAAGTAATTATTTTTTTTGTTGTACTAGGCATTGTTCAACTTAGGGTACACTGCAAGTTTCATCAAAATCGGTTCAGTAGTTTTAGAGATATGGTTTTTTTTATGTTGTGACGGATTACAAGATTGGTGCATTTGTAAAAAAAAAATGTATTTTAAAGAATTTGGGTTCAATATGTAATAAATAAACTAAAAAGGGTAAAATAAAAACTTTTTTTTTAAAAAGTACCGACTTCAAAACAAATACAAAAAAGTTTAAAATAACTTTTCTTTCGGAAGTCGGTGGCTTTGTTTTGTTGTGTCATTGACTATTGCTACCGACTTCCGAAAGAAAAGTTATTTTAAACTTTTTTTTTTTTTTGTATCCGTAAATTTATTTTTCCATAAGTACACACTACCTTTAAAAACTAAAAATAAAACTAAATTATTTACAAAAATAACTAAATTAAAACTAAAATTAAAAATTTACTTGGCGTCAAAAAATTCATCCACATCGCTGTCAATGGGGAAAGTGCCCAGAACGCTGGCAGCATTGCCGCGTTGAATGGCAATGCTGATCCTTTGACCGAGAAATAGGCCAGCCCTCTGGTCACGAGAGGCGTCGACTATACGCTTGGCGATGTCTTTGAAGACTCGGTGGGCACTCGGACCCCATGGCCCTAGTGTTTCAACCCCAAACGGCTCAAACACATAGCTAGAAGTCAAGCCATTGTATTTGCGCCTTTTGAGGTTTTCGGCACTTGCAGCAGCCGCACCAGCACAGCATGTAGTACCAGGAAGATGGGATGGCGCAAGGGTGTCGACACATGTTGCATCCCACACCAAAGGTCTACCCAACTTCCAAGACATTATAGTCATCCCATCTGGTCTCTTCCCATCGTCGCGTGCCAAGCCACTGGGTTCTAAAACGGCTGGCACCCCGGCGGTGACAAGAACACGACGGATAATGTCATTTATACTAGCGTGCCGTGCTAGCCGACCTGCACTCTTGCTGCAGGAAAGGCCATGGTGCCCGAGGCAGTCGACGCCTTCGCCACACTGACAACGATGTGGAGCCCCGCAAGGAGCGCCCAGACGCAGGCATGTAGCGATCCGGAAGGTTTCGTATCCCAGCATGGTACCTATGTTTGGTGACGGTAGTGCCTGAAGCCATAGACCCGACTCCCACTCGCCCACAGCCAGCAGGCGGGCACGCTCTACAGAATTGGTTGACGTATTAATAAGATTATACCGTACCAACCACTGCCTCTGGGAAGATGGGTTCACGGGTCGATCTGAATCCGGGCAAGTCATTTTCCAGGCGTTCTCCGCATCTGTCAAGCACGGCACTTCGGAGTCAACCAGGGAGAGACTTAAAATCTTCCTGGTTAAGGTTTCAGTGCTGTGGACAGAGGACAGGAACGCCGGTAAACTCACACTAGAAATTTTGCGGACGCCGAGTCCCCCAAATCGGATAGGGCTTGCAGCCACGCTCGGTCGTCCAGGGCCACATTAAGAATGGATGTTAAAGTTTCACGAACAATTTGGTCAATTTTGTCCAAAATATGTGTGTGCTTCCACAGAGAACACCGGAGAAAGTACATAAAATTTGGACCAAAACAACAGTACCCAATAATGGTGAAAGCCGAATGTAAATTAATTTGTGAAAGTCGATCTGAAATGTCGTTAAAATGATTAATTTTTTCGTCGATGAATGAAGAAAAACTATCTTCAAAAATAGGGGAACCTAGGAGGTGAAGAGAATTTTTGTCTAAAATTTTGATCTGGGGAGCTATTGCATTAAATTTATCAAGAGTAGATTGTCAGTCGTGTCAGAAAGAAAAATTTCACATTTGGAAGGGTTAAGATATAGACCGACGGATTTAAATTCTTGTTTGAGAAATATGAGATCATTGATAACGGTGTCTACATCACCTCCTAGAGTTCCGTCATCTAAATACCAAACATTAAATTTAGTTTTTGGATGATGGGATGTATGGCTAGACTGAAAATGACAGGCCCGAGAGGGTCACCTTGTTGGCATCCAACTGCTGACTCCAAAACATTATTTTTATATAATAATTTAGAAGGGTGCCGGTAGCACTGCCACAAAAAACCGAAAATCTCAGGTAATTCCTTTTTTGCCTCAGCCAACAAAGTGTCCCTGTTAACAGAGTTAAATGCGTTCTTAACGTCAACCTTGAGGATGACATCACCTTTACCAGAATTTAAAAAAGAGGGCCCTATCCTCTTTTTTAAATTCTGGTAAAGGTGATGTACGGCAGCCTCACAGCCCCCTCTGGAGCCAAAGCCAAGTTGTAGGGGCTGGAACTTTTTTGCATTTGTTTTGAAGTCGGTACTTTTTAAAAAAAAAGTTTTTTCATCTTTTTATCGTCGTCTATTACATTTTGGCATCCACGTAAACGGTTCGATTTGATGGTACCGAGGCTAAATATTCCCATAGCTCATTTTTCAAATAAACCACCAGCTCTAGGGACGTATAACAGTTGTCAAAGTATACAAAACACGGTCTGTTTTTGTTAGATTGACACAGTGCAATAACTACTTTACCTCTAAAACCCAAAGTTTCTTCTCTATCCGTAAATTGTATGTTGCGAAACGTATCGTCGCCTCCATATAGCAAAAAATCGTAGATGTAACCCGACACACCAGATCTGACAAATGCTTTGAAGCCCCACTTTTTAGGTTTTTTCGCATTGTATTGACGACGATTTTATACTTGAATGTTCAAAGATTCCATATAATACAGGTCCAGTTTATTAATATTTACTGGCCATAATAGACTTTACTCTTAATATCCCAAAAACATTCAGCCAAACCTAGGACCTCTGGAGATTGTTTGATATAAAGACCAATAAGGCATTAAACATGATGTAATAATTCATTATTTCATTGAAAATTAATTGATTTCTAGACATTGATTTAGAGAAATCAAATAGAATCTAAGATAGATATAATATTCATACTATTTTTTATACTGCCACTGGGTCAAATCAAGTAGAATCTAATATAGAAATACATAATATTTTATACATACTATTTGCTATACTGCCACTGGGTCTATTTTGTCAGCGAGGTCGATCTTGCAGGCGTCTGGCAGGCTGATCCGCAGGAGCCTCTACTCCTGAAAATTATAATTTGTTATTAATAAAAGTCTTGCCTACCTTAAGTTTAATACAATGTACACATTATCGTTGAGGTATTCTAGATATTATTTATTACCTGCTTGATACCTCTCAGGAACTTGTGCATCTGTTTGTGCCTCTTCTGGACTGGCAACGGGTACAGGTTCTGAAGTGTCTGTAAGTAAAAAAAGTGTTTGGTATGGCATGATAAAACATATTAAACTAATCTATGTGTCATTTGTGCATTATAACTAGTATCTCAAATGAAATTGTGTTTACCTGATATAACAACTTCTTCTGCCACAATGTGTTCGGGTTGCACCGGAGGACTGACAGCTACTTCAGGTTGAATGTTCTAAAAATATTAAATATTATTAGATGCATATTCCTTCAGACAGACTACATAATTATTATGTTTTTACATTTTAATAGGTAACATACAAATACTGGAACTCTGTGTTCAGTGTCACCATACACTGCTTGTTCCCCTAAAATATTTAATATCTTGATATCCGTGTCAGATAAATCCTCCTGCATGCTGGGGCCACCACCCGTAGCTAGGGCATCTTGTCTTCGTCTAGTTATCCTAGATTTTGTCTTAAATTTTAAATCAGCCCAGTACTAAAAAAAAAAGAAAACATGTAGCACTTATTGGAAACTGATTCAAGTCATACAAAGTAAAATTCTACATACCCTTTTCCACCGTTCACCTGTCTTCGTTGACCCAGAGCCAAAAGCATTGAGCCTCAAGGCTAGGTCATTCCACTGCCTGTCCACAGTTTCTCTGGATCTAGCTCCAAGCCCAATGCCTTTGGCTAACGCCGGATGCTGGGCCAGGAACTCGAGTAGTGCCTCCAACTGGTCGCTTGACACTCTATTTGCCATTGTATACTGAAATTATGTTTTATTATGTATTTATACACTGCAAAACTTTCACTTAAAACCACTAATCACAAATAAAATTACTAGTTGATGAGGAGAGAACAGCGGAATATCGCTTGGAATCCAAATATATACTGATTTCATGCACTTGAAACCATCTTAAAACCAACGCCACGCTATTTTGGGTAAATTTCAAGTGGATTTTAAGTTTTTTCATTGTGTAAACAAAAGTTTGGTCACATCTGTTTGACATTTTATTAGTACCACTGATTGCTACTAAATGGTTTTGGCGCTAGTATCGTTGCGATAAATGCATGCTAGCAAACGACGAACAATTAGCAATCAGTTTTTACATGATACGGATTTTTTTAGCAATTAGCGATTGATCGCGCGATGACTGCGCGATAGTTGCGCAATTTTTGCTGATTGCTATTTCATACGTAATCAGCCCGCGGGGGGCTCGGAAACTCTCTCCACTCAAAATCAAACAGACTCCGAGGCTGGTCCGTGCCAAGGTCTGCAGCAAGCGCGGCGTCTCCAGCTGGCGCGGCGACACCAGCAGGCGCGGTGTCAACAGCAGCTGGCGCGGCACGCCTCTTCGTCGTCCTCCTGAACCCAGGGTGTCATCATGGGCCTTAACACTCTGGGCACCATAGGAAATACCGCCGCATCCTCCTCGCCCTCGTCACTATCGTCAGAATCTGCGTCGCTACCTGTAGCGACTTGGCCGTTGGTTAGTGAGTACAAGTCAGGATTGGTGCAATGGTGACATAGAGCACCTGGTTTTGTACCGTTGTGTACCCTTCAACGGCCAAGTCTCACAACATTTACTATAATTATAAAGAAATCGCAGTAAGGAGGAACCTTAGACTTGGCACGACTTTGACACTCTATCGAGACTTTTGCTAGTTTTTTACAGAATGTTTTTGATGGGATACTACTTACATTATCGATTGGTAACACAGAATGTTAATTACGTTAGAAACAATATATTATAATATATCGTTTCTACCTATTATTGTATTTTTAAACATTTCATCTTAGACTTACATTTTTAAACATTTCATCTTATGCTTTGTAATTTCAGAGAGGTTACACAAATAAAAAATTAAATGATTAAAACTTACTTTCATTTATTAAGGTAGCTACCATAGTTATGATACAGATATTTTGTTAAAACTTCTGCTTTAAAATAATGATTATAAAACTCATCAAGTTTTGACAACATGTAATTGATGAAATGTTCATCTCTGTATACATAAATTACATTCAAGTCTTTGAATGTGTACACTATTAAATTACAGTACTTTCTACCACTGCAGTACAACTGCCCTTGTATTTGATAGTAGTATGGTGTACTGGGTTTTAAACTTAAAACATTATCATTTAATATTAAATATGGAACAGTTATAGGGTCAATAAGTTTAAATCTGCTTGTATATGGGCATTTAATTTCAATTTTAGTATCAGACCCTAACTATGCATCTGGTGAAGCAGCAAGATATGGTCGTTCCTGACTTACAAAGAGGCCACATGGTGAAGCAATAAGTGCGTAGGTTTGACAATATTTTTGCAGAGCAATTTTTTCATTTATGATATCGTGGCGGTTGGTTCTGGAATTAAATTCTATTCGATGCTGTAATTGACTGGCATAGCTTTTCATTGAGGTTGGCTTCAAATGACATATTGTGTGAAAGTTGCTAGCTGTTAATCTTCTTCTTTGCGTTAGCCATTCCGCACTAGCTGTCTGTTCTCTATTAGCCTCTTCTATCTGCTGAATTTGTTCCACTGTGATTACCGAGAGCTGCAGATCTAGTAGAACTTGAGTTTTTAGATCAGTTTCCAAGTAATCATGGTCTATTTTAATACCATATGGGTTTGCCGGTTCATACATTTGTTTTAATGGCATTGAACTATTGGGAAAATTAATTACCAAGTTTCTAATCCGAAATTTTAGTTCTGTTTATCAATTTTCTTAATTGGATAAGGTTCAAACAAAACTGACATATTTTGTCTCCTCCTTGGTAATTTCTAAATAGTACCATCCTTCAATTGGGTTTTTATTCGGTTCCATGCATCGTATGCATCAGTTTTGTTCTTGATTCAAAATTTGATTCAAAAATTCAAAAATAAGATCGTCTGTCCACTCCATTTCTCCGCAACCAACTACACACACACAACACCACTACTCGTGTCAGCGGACAAACAAGTTCTGACTTGTCGTCGTCTGTGCTACCGCGGACGCGAAATTATTGTTTATTATATATATTCCAGGCAATTTGTAACAGTTAGAAATACGGTGAAAGAAACTAGATTATATTTCCATGAAAACGATACCAAAATATTGGTATTTGATGCATCATAACTATTTTTAATAAATGAAAGAAAAGAGATCTGGTTATCGCGATTTTCGGAGCAAGCGCGAGACCTTGAATGAGCAAAATGGCCGCCCGGGGCTGTGCAGACGAGATGCTTTTTTTATAATAATATAATAATTTATTTATTTCGGACCATGGTGTCCATTTTGTTAGTAACAATGTTCTTATAGACTAGTGTTAGTAAAACTTAAGCTAACCACAACAAGACATAAAAATGAAGAAAATATTTTTTAATTTTTTGATTACCTACCTAGTTTGTCACTTATTTTATTTTGCAGTTTTACTTTTCTACATTAGTGAATTAAATTAACACTTTAATTAATGTTCTTTAAAAACATGTTTAAAAAATATATTTTTTTATTTTTTAACCGACCTTAACTTCATATGGAAAAAGTTTCGGAAGTCGGTGACAAAAAAAAATGAAATCGGAACCTATTAGCTAATTGAATTTCAAGTGATATCATATATCACTGGAATAAGGGTACAGATAGGTAAATTAAAAGCAACAATAATTAATAGTATATTTTTTAATCTTCGTCAAACGTAGGTCCCGGAATTCCAGTAAGTCTCCCGTTTGGCTTTAAAAGTACATTTGTCCTTAGTCCAGTCAAATGTAAAACAGTCATTAGGTAAAAGATCTTGTATTGCCCTATCATTTGCCCTGTCTTCTTCTAAGAGTGTGGTGGGCGTATTAGAAATAAACATGTACGCACGTCTCAACCGAAATCTACTCGTATTGCGACTGAGGACAGTTAGGCCAATTTAGCCTAATTTATGCGGTCCATGCGCTATCGCATAGTGACATATCTACCGCTATTTTATTTTAATCAAAGACTATAAATCATTAAATAGGAAAACAATATCATAGAATTTGTTTAATATAGTACTTATAATTAGTTTTACATAAGTACACCAAAAAAATGTAGACGTATTGAGTGGTCAACTCCATACAAACATTTTTTTTCTTATTTATTATTTTGTTTTATGTTATATTTTTTTTGTTATTTAGAAATTCACATCATTCATTTTTTTGACACAACATGAATCGGGCCTAAAACTTGTCATACCCCTTTGCTAATTATAATGTAGGAGTACCAGAACAGTACGGAGGCATTTCATACTTCGCAACAGCGTAATTTCGAACTGGCGTACATCGCACTCGTATGCTTTCTGACTAACGATACGTCGGCCTTGCATACTTCGCTCCAGTGAACTTTCGAACTGGCGTACATCGAGATCCTGTTCTTTAGAACTAACATACGTCGACATTTCAAACTTCGACATTCAGAGGCGGAGTACATTTTTACACCTTAATTAAAATCACTCAAAGCATTTTAATTATTCTGAACCTGACTGTACTGCTTCTCTTGGGGAACCCCATTGCAAAAAAAGCAATGGGGTTCCCCAAGAGAAGCGGTAAAAACATTAAGGCACAAATTGATTTCGTTTCTACAGAAGTAGCCGGTTCTTCATTAACTGAAAAAAAATACAAATGTTAATTATACACATGATGTGATGATGACATAATGGAGGTGACGCCTTTGCCCAGCAGAGGGAAACACCGACTGCGTACCCGTTGGACCTCCAAGTTTGGACCTCACTGACTATCATGACCCTTTGGACCTCCTTGTGCCGTTTCGACCTTAAAACTTGGATTTTGCCTATACTTTAGTGCCCATTGGACCCCCTATTAAACAACGTGTTCCGTTGGACCTAGTGATGGGTAGCTATAGCCATAACTAGCCAAATACCGGCTATGAGCAAAATAGCCACGGCTATGATATCCGTCAACACGATAGCTAGCTATCGGCTACTGGTTGGCTAGATAACTGACAGGTTATGATATAGCCGCGTAGCCGCTCGTAACCGCGTAGCCGCTCGTAGCCGCGTAGCCGCCACGGAGTATAGCTAACTGCTACGTTTTATAGCCGTCCCGGTATTCGGTAGCCGGGTAGCTAGAGTAGCCAAAATAGCCGATAGCTGTGTGCGCGCTCACTGCGCTACGCGTGTGCGATCTTCATTGGTATCGTCGATTTTTTTTTCACAATATTCACAAAATAGATTAAACAAAGAGAGAGCATTATACTTAGTGATTTCGTTCGTTTAATAAACGAACTGAAATGCGTTGATTAGAAAGCTGGTTAGTTACCGTCAGGTTTAAAATAAATAAAAATTTGATAGTTAGTATTTTGGTTATTGTGACCTCAGAGAGTAAATCATTTTTTATTTATTTAGAATCGAATTCAGATCGGGCAGTTGATGTTGCGTTATTTAAATCCTACCTAGCTACACCGGCGACGCTTCGTTGCGCCGCTAGTTACTAAACGCTATTGTTCAATAGCCAAGTAGCCAAATAGCTGGCTAGCTAGCTGGCTATTACACCACAAATAGCCGGTTAGCTAAGCTATTGAAATTTCGGCTAGTTACCCATCTCTAGTTGGACCCATTTTTTTACATCTTCGTATGAAAAGCTAAAGTACAATCGTGCACAAAAGTGAGACACTTTATCAAAAATAAAACACGATGCAATAAATAAATCAATATGTTTATTCAAAGATATAAAAGCAACAACGTCAGCTTTATAGGTTCAGGGGTTTGGGCCCTGCGTTGGTGACTTAGTGAATGAGTCAGGACTTTGATTTTTATATGTATAGATAAAATCACCTATTCCAATTAGATCACGTATTTACCCGATTATAAATCTTTAAGTTGGTATATTCCTACAGGTTGTACCAGAAGGGTGTGGATAATTGTTAATATAAAATAATGTGTATTATAAGTAAAATAATGTATATAAATCACAGATCAAATATTAAAATCAGTTTTATCCTAAAGTTAACAGACTGAAGATATAAAAATAATAATTATTATATTATACATGGTTTAAGATCACAAATTCTAATTACAATTAAATAACAGTAATGCCATTACATGATCTTTATTTTTTTAAGCAATTAAAGTACCTATATTATTGAATACAAATCATATAAATGATTATAATCACAGTATATCATAGAATTTACTTACATTTTTGCAAGCAAAACCTAAATATGGCGGCTTTTCTCAAAATTAAAACGTTGTAGCCTGACATGTCAGTGTTACCTAATCTGACGACTCAATGTCGACGGTAATATTCATAATGTTGCAACATTAAGTTATTTTTTTTTAAATAAATTTGTAAATATAACTATATATTTTACATGTTTCTAAATCACTGTTCAGTGTTATTATCGTTTATTTTGTTCGTAAATATAAAATATTGTATATTTTAAGTAAAATAGAGTATATAAATCACAGATCAAATATTGAAATCAGTCTTATCCCAAAGTTCAGACAAAAGATATAAAAATAATAATAATAATGATTAACATGGTTTTAGATCACAAATTCTAATTACAATTAAATAACAATATTGCCATAAGGTGAGTTTACAAAAATAACATTACATAAATGTTAAAAAAAAAATAACATTAAATCACAGATCAATTTATAATCACAGTATGTCTTTAGAATTTACTTAGACTAAATTTGGACCTAAATTAACCTAAGTATGGAAGCTTAGTTAGCTTCCATACTTAGGTTTTACACATAAAAAATAACATCATCAATCTCAAGTCAAGCTCAAGTAACAGAATTTTCAAATATTTTTTTGGAAGGACATTAAGTATTGTTAAATGACAAACACTTAAAATACATATGTAAGCAGCTTCTCTAAGCAATGACCTACATTAATATAATTGTTATCTAATTGCTCTAGAATATAAGCGATTTTTTCATCTTTTTCTATGTACTCTTTGCGCTTATTTAGTATTTGGTGTCCATTTTCTAGTTTTGCTATAGTTAAACTTGTCATTGATGCGTCTGTTTTAATTATGCTCAAAAATTGTAAAATATTTGGCTTTGTATTACCACACAACTTTTTATTAATACTCGAGTGCCATGCTTCCACGCTATTAGTTGTACGATGTCTTTCAGAGTTGAAACACCAGATTCTTCGCATGTCTTCTTTTTGCAGCCATTGTTTTGTAAAATAGTCATTAAATTTAACTAAATTTTCATTTTCTTCGGACCAGTCCTCCATAATATAAAACCAACCTTCATCTGTGGCTTGTTCTGGTAATAATGCTAAAGCGGCACATAAAGCAACATGTCGCTTACACGCGCGATTTTTTAAGATGTGCAGACTCTTTGCTTTTTTACTTAAAGCCTGAGTAAAATGAAAAAAACATCCCTTAATGTCCACTTCAGGAAAAACTGACTGAATAGCATTCATTTGCGCAGTTTCAAAATCTGTAGTAAATTTTTCTGGCTTCCAAGATGGATTTTGCGAAAGTAATAATTGAAAAATAATTTGATAAGTTTCTTCTTTTTTATCAGTAACCAAAGCATATATCAATGGTTTAATATTTGTGCTTTTTTCGGTGCTACCGAGATCTCCGTGAATACTGTACATTTGTACAAACGGCGGTACTACGCATTTAAACGTCCCATCTGCAAAAAAATGTTTCACCGTTTTCAATTTTTCTCTTGCTTCTTTTGATGAAAATATTAAAATTCTTCGAGCACCTTCTTGATAGTCAGCCATTAAAAAGTCGTTGTATTTTACAGGAACTTTGACATCTGTAACTGTTTTTGGCTTAATATTATCGATGCCAAATTCTTTTCTGCGACTGTTATAGAGTCCATGCTTCACATTATTAAAATTAGGTATCCGGGTCAATAGGTTAAGACCTCTATCCTTCAACCGGTTAACGCCTTCATTATATATTGTTTGCAGAGGAAGAACTCCTTGTCCAGATTCAACTTTCCATGTACTTATTTCTTTCTTTATTTCATTGCCAGCGTGATCACGTACACAATTGTTACTGTGACTGACTTTGTTCATAATCGTATTTCCTTTAATTGTTATAGTGCCGCGACACTTCGATTTATATTTGCAATTCCACCGTGAGGACCCATTTTTATTATCTTTTTTTTTATAGTACTGGTAACCATCATTTAGCAGAATCTCACCACCTCTTTTAGATGTCACGAAACAAAGTTCTTGTGTTTTATCTATATTATTATGTCGACTTGTTGAAGGGACTACTTCTATTTGAGACATTATTCATTAACAATGATTCTTCTTTAATCTGAAACAGGCCATTAAATATATTCGTTTTATTTAAGTTATTATTTTACACGAAATAAGTAGTGAGTAAATTTACCACAACATAAAAGACAACTAATTGAGTAAACTCAGCTATAAGAAAAAGAAATAAGAAATTAAAAATAAGAAAAACAATTGGACTAAAATCTATAACAATAATTAGGTAACTTATGAAGAGTGTCCATAAAACAAAGTTCCAAAGAAGACTAAAGTGTATTATTATGATTTTTTTTTATTTTAATCATAACCAATGTTACTAATAATGACACATTTTGCACCGGCTAGTCGACGGTCGGCTGGAGTCGTGTGTGTATGAACAAATTAATTAATGTATAATAATTTGGTGGAATGCTAGCATGACTAATTTTACAAATTCACAGTATGGTAAGTAATAATTGTTCAATAATTAGCAGAGACAAATTAAATATAGAAATAATAGTGACAAAATTATCAGAAAAGAAAACCACGGAAGATTTGAAATATACATCCAAATAAAATCACTTAAACATGCAACAGATAAAGTAATTTAATACTTACCAGGTACTTAATTAAACGTTTCCTTGTTTTCTTATTACTTGTGATCATCACCTTTTACCACACGGATTGCACAAATGCACACACGTCAACAACTGAAAGCTCCAACTAATTGTAATGTAATGCAAAATGTCACTGTTTTGTTTTTGCTGGCCTGCGATCCCTCTAATACTCACCCCGCACCATACCCCTTTGTCTACTCCCCTCTCTGCGCCCCCGCGCGCCGAAGAGAGCGAGGAAAGGTCTAGCTTAGACGCGAGTTTGCCTTGCGTATGTCCAAAAAATGGTAATGTTCGATTGTCTATTTTACTTATAAAACATATTACACTTTATATACATAAGTTTCATTGGTGTTTCTACATGAAGGTTACCAAAATAATAATAATAGTAATACCGTGTATTTGCTTAGGTACTTGTTTCGTCAATTTTTTTGATTTCCATTTAACAATTTTCAACATAACTGTACCCCTTTCCCAACTAAATAACATTGAACGAACAACAAATGAACACATATTTTTTGAAGGTCCAAAGGGTACTAAAAAAGAGGTCCAACGTTTACTTTTTTACTTGTTTTAATTTTGAAGGTCCAACGGGTACTACAAATGAGGTCCAATGGGCACATTGATTATTTTATTTTGAAGAGGGTCCAAAGGGACCTAAAAATTAGGTCGAACGGGTAACATTTGTAATAGGGTCTAATCTTTGAGGTCCAACGGGTACGCAGTCGAAACACCAGAAGCTATTTGATGCCCACTTTCTTTGCCCTGTTCCTTCTCCCCGTATCATTGCTTCCAGCCTTTTATTATTGGTGTAAACGTTTTGTGTGGAAAAGATTAAATACATTGAACAGCAAACAACTTTTGGTCAATTTTAATATGGCTAAATTAAAAATACATGTGGCACTCGGAGACTGTCGCGATGAAGCTATCACATTACATTTTTATTTTATTTTAAAAGAATAAAATCGCCTACCGCGTATATTTAACGAGAATATAATTTATTTAAAACTTTTTAAAAAAAAGTACCGACTTCAAAACAAATACAAAAAAGTTTAAAATAACTTTTCTTTCGGAAGTCGGTGGCAATAGTCAATGACACAACAAAACAAAGCCACCGACTTCCGCAAGAAAAGTTATTTTAAACTTTTTTGTATTTGTTTTGAAGTCGGTACTTTTTTTTAAAAAGTTTTTATTTTACCCTTTTTAGTTTATTTATTACATATTCAACCCAAATTCTTGTAAAATACAAAATTTTTCTTACATATGCACTAATCTTGTAATCCGTCACAACATAAAAAAATCCATATCTCTAAAACTACTGAACCGATTTTGATGAAACTTGCAGTGTACCCTAAGTTGAACAATACCTAGTACAACAAAAAAAGAATTACTTAAATCGAACTTATAGTTCCGGAGATATGCGTGCACAAACATAAAAACATACATACATACATACATACACTTATGAAATTTGGCACATTTGTTCAGACGCTGATATAGACTAACATATATGAAAACTGGGCAGTTCTGAGAATATTACATACATACATACATACACTTATGAAATTTGGCACATTTGTTCAGACGCTGATATAGACTAACATATATGAAAACTGGGCAGTTCTGATAATATTACATACATACGGGTCGAATTGATAACCTCCTTTTTTTTGAAGTCGGTAAAAATGTTTGTGGTGCACTACTGTAATAAAGAACTTCTTTGTTGTAGGAGAACTTTATAAGTAGGTTTCATTGTGAAAACTTCTTTTGTAGCTGGCCGTTTAGAATTAGTAAGAAAAAGTAAATTGTTTTTATGACGGATATATACTCGTCAAAACAAAATAAGGGCCACTTTTTAAAGTGCACTTTAAACAAGTATTGCTCGTATTCTGGGTACATAATAAATACTAAATATCTTGTTATGGTTTCTTTCAAGTATTAATATTGTTTCTACTGCATAATTGGAAATTCATAACTTTTTTTTAGTTAGATATTTGAGATTACTTAGAATTTACGGTATGTGTTTTTTAATTTTCAAACTTCTTACGGAGTTTTCTTCGACTAATACAGCAAGCAGGCTATAATGATCTTTCAATCTCATAATGTCATGTATTCGGAGGCATATGGACGCAAAAACAGCCACTTGGGGTGTCACCTTAATCCAGGGGGCCCGTAGCCAGAAGAGATAGGTTTAATGGTGGAATAATCCCAACGAGTGGTTCAAAATGCTTGAAACTGGTTTTCAAAGACGGGTTATATCACCAGACGCCGTGATCAAGGAAGAAAATAAGTAAGTAAAGCCCAAAAAGACCATTAAGTTTGTTTAACCGCGCAAACAGAGCGAAAATCTACTGCGCGGACCGTATAAACTCCATTTCGTCGAGCTACAGGCACCCCTATAATTGACTACACTATTCCGAATAGACTCCATAAAGACTAACAATACTCAAGAAGATGCCTGGTTCGCATCCAGTTAACTGCAGCGTATGGTGCAAATCGTGAAACATTTGCGAAGGAGAAAATTTATTGAACTGTTTTGACTGGGCTTCACTGTTTTTATTGAAGACTGGTGGGTTATTTTTTTTCAATAAAAACTGATTCATAAGAGTGTAGAGAAGATCTAAACAACAGGTTTCAGATCCTTGCACTCTTAAAACAGACTGTTCTGGCGAGTTCTGAGTTATGCTCTGGGGCGGTTATCTCTATCACGCAAAACTGAGCTCGCACTTCTAAAAGAGGGTGCTGTAACTCCTCAAAATTGCGTAGAGAATGTGGTGCAACTCCACATTATCCCATTCGCACAGCAAGGAATACCTGAGTTTTTCTTGAAGCAGGATAATGCTCGAGCGAACACTACGCGACTAACAGTGCACATATTCCCTTACGCTCGAATTACGATGTTACAGTGGACACTCAGGATTTTTACCTGAGTTCTAATGAGCATTTAAGAGATGAGTTAAAGAAGAGTGAAAAAGAAAGTAAAATTCCCATCAACACGCAACTGGATCTCATAAATTTTCTTAAAACTTGCTGGTAGAGTATCCCAAAAGAAAATGTTCGGTATTTAATCCAGACCATTTCACCTCCCATAAAATGAGCAGAACAGAGAGAACAGAGTTAAAAGACAAGCTTAAAAAACACTTTGGAACATAAAAGACGTATTTTTTTCGGTTTTTTTTAAGTTTTATGTAACTTGATACATTCTTGCAATTCCTCACTTTTCATTCAATTTGGTTTATTTTAACGATTTATTGGAATACATATTTAATTTTTGTGTATTTCCATCTAAAACCATTAATATTAATCAGATTCAGTCATTGTAACTGGTAATATTTAAACATTATTTAATAAATCGATAAAAACCAGGTGGCCCTTATTTTGTTTTGAGTAGTATATAAAAGCCATGCAATAGCTTTAAAACTAATAATCCCAGAATGTGTAGCAAGACACCGTAGATAAGTTTGTCGACAGAAAAATAGAAAAAAAAAAAGTAAGTGGCACTCGGGTACTGCCGCGATAAAGCTATTGCATAGCATTTTTTATCAACTTATGCAATTATAATTATTTATTTATTATATTTATTACTGTACTAATTAGGTTATGGTCAGCCACGTCAATCAAGTGAAACGTCAAGAAACGTTCTCCTCCTCCTCCCTCTCCCTCTTATTCGATTTACATTTACTAGCTTCTCTAAATTCCCTATTACGATTCTGGAGACAATCGTACAATTTTCCCTTAGCCAATCTCCTTACTTTAAGTTTGTTGTTACTTAAATATGGCACAAAATATGTACAAATATTTTCTTTTCTGAAAAGCGTTGTAATTTCTTGAGCGTACTTCACAAGTGTCGAACCAGAAACTCTTTCTAGTGGATCTTTTTCTATTATGTGCTTAACAATAATATTGTAGACTTTTCTATAACAGACCACTTTCGGAATACAAATTAAGTAGTCCTTTGCCCTCTAATGAATTATTTAATAAATCCTTTAGTCCCTAGACATAAACTTAATACACATATATAGGGGTGCTACTCTTCCTTAGGCACCGTGTGCAAAAGGGGTCTCTTTGCCCGTATGTAAATAGCCTGTCGTGTGGACGCTATAACGCGTGTCCCTCTGATTAGCAGAGGGCACAGCGGCGGAGCGGGCTTGCGGACGGTGAGTAATGTGTGCATTCAAGGAGTTGTCAGCAAACGACGGGGGCCCCTTATGGGGCCAAATGCTTGCTGGGGTCGCGGGATTGAGTAATTCCACTTTGCCCCACCAAGCCCGCCACCCTGGTGTGGCAAAGTGGACTGCCTAAAATTTTGCAGTGGAATATGCCCCACTATTCTGATTTGATGGGGCGGATAACACTAGCATAAACACTTTGTGGATTCTGCCCCACTAGGGTTGGCACCTCAGGATTTGTGTATGAAGGTTAACATGTATTTTTACATTTGTTTGTAAAAAAAATAAATGTATACCTATATCTGTAAGTAAAACGTTATTAGTGCTGGAAGCTTAGATTTAATACGTAGCGAAGTGGTTTAAATAAAAGTAAAAAATAAATAAATAATTTTAATGTACTATTTATTTCTGGAAGGAATCGGTTTATAAATCACAGATTAATTACCTTTTACAAATAAAATTTTACTAACTAAGATAAATCTTGATAATCACAAATTAAACAATGATTTGTTCTTATGATATGTTCTTAAAACGAAACATATTTACTACATAACTATTCAAAATCACAGATTCTTCATCATTTGGTATACCTTTTACAAATAAAATCTTACTAACTAAGATAAATCTTGATAATCACAAATTAAACAATGATTTGTTCTTATGATATGTTCTTAAAACGAAACATATTTACTACATAACTATTCAAAATCACAGATTCGTCATCATTTTGTATGGTTTGTGTAGATATAGGTATTTTCTTACTGATTACGTTGTAAATAAAAAAAATAAATTTAAACTATACACCGTGTTCTTCACGTTATCCATAAACTTTAGCAAATACTTCTATGGCTTTTACAAATCAAATCCAGCAAAGGAAGTAGTACTTAAAAAGGCTTCGTTACAAAGATATTTGTAATTTCATTTAATGAAATTTAATTGAGCTATGCAGTGAGAAAGTATCTTAATTTGAAATCTATCAAATACTATTTGCATTTCATTTGTTTCAGCCCGGCCAAATGTTATGAATGACGTTGCCAATTCGGATAAAGAGGCATGCATATCGGGTTATTTACGTCTAGGTATTTAGTTTGTATGAAAATTAACAAAAAACAAAAAATAAGAATTTATTAATGTGTCCATAATGAAAAATGCTTACTTCCGTGGTTTGAACATCTGGTCGAAGTTTATGTATATCGTCCGGAACACGGTGTATATATACAAACAGCCACTAAATTACTTGTTACAAAAAATAGAATCACAGATTATAGAGTCACAGATTATAGAATCACACATTGATCGACATGGTATAAAACAGTCTTATGTATTACCTTATGAATAAAAACAATTTATATGCAAAAAAAACAGCCACGAAATTACTTCCGGCTAAAAAACAAAAACTAAAATTATAGAATGATAAAATTTTACATAGCAAAAAGTCTTATTAATACAAAAAGAAACATCCTAACGAAAGTAGGTAAATACTGACTGTTGACAAAATAATTATCATAACAAACAGCCACTATATTAGTTTGAGTACTGACTATTTATAAGAATTAAAATCATCTGAAATCATAGATTTTGTATTTGTTTAGTTCACATTTTTTGGAAAAACTAAAATAGATTTCTTTTTTTTAGATTTTTTTTTTTTTTTGGAAAACTATCTTAGTTTTTCCAAAAAATGTCCAACCGTAATGGCGCCGTTTATGAGCTCCATTTGGGCATCTTGTATATTCTGATCGTTTTGTATATATTTATCAAGGCGTAGCTTGGAAGGTTGGTTCTGCATAGATTTAACTATTGAAAGCGTTATGTCTTCGTATAAGACATTAAGAAGTCTTAATAAACTGGGGCTTTTTTTAAGAATTTTTTTGTTAAGTTTATTATGCCAACTTTCGAGGGCATTAGTTGTGCGGTGTTTTGCCCCAAATACGCACCACACTTTTAAAAAGTTATCTTTCAGCCAATTGCGCAGCATATATTTTCTAAATTCTTTACTTTTTTCGTCATCTGGGCTTTGTGCGGCTATGTAAAACCAACCTTCAAAAATCTTTTCTTCTGGTAATAAGGGTAAGACTGCGCTAAGCGCTACTTGTTTTCGCAAATATTTAGATTTTGTCAACCCTAACCCTTTCCCCTTTTTCCAAATTGCTTTACAAAAATGAAAAAAGCACCCTTTGATTGATGCTGATTTAAAGACATTTTTAAAACCAGTCATAGCCGCTGCCTCAAAATCCGACTGAAAACTATGTGGTTGCCAATCCGGAATCTGTGATTTTATTACAGAAAAGAGAGCGGTGTAAGCTTTGGTTGATTTAGTACTCATAAGAGCATATACTAATGGCACAATATTTGTTGTTTGTTGGGAGCTACCCAAATCAGCATGCAACGAATACAATTGTATGAACGGTTGTGGGCAACTTTTAAAAGTGCCATCGCCAAAAAAATGTTTGCAGGTTTTCATCAAATTCTTAGCATGCTCTGAACAAAATATAAAAATAGAAATATCTTCGTCAATATACTTGGCAAGTAAAAAAGAATGAAATTTTTCAGGAACTTCTATTTCTGATAATGTATTGTAATATATTTTTTTTACATTAGCATTTTTGTTTCTGTATTTATACAATGCAGACTTTACTTTACAAAATGGAGGAATTTTACTCACAATATTGCTGTTGCTACTTTCTAAATGTAAGGAAGCTACATTTTTGTCGTATGTTGCTTGAATGCTTGGTACGTCTGCTGAAGTGATTTCTCTCTTTATTTTCTGCATTAATTTTGTCACTTTGTTTCGGTCAAAATCAGGTTGACATTGGTGAGGTTTTTCGTTTAAAAGTATATTTCCCTGAAAACAAAAAAATGTAGGTATTAGAAAATATTTATAGCATAGCACAACTTCAAGTAATATTATATGTATATGTATTATTATTATTTTAAATTGTATTAGACCCGTATTACTAAAAGTGAGTCAGTAAAAAGAATTACTAATAAGTAGGGACTTACTTTCACTACAATCGACCCATTGCACTTTTGTCTCCTTCTGTTTTTGCATTCCCAAATTTCAGATGCATTTTTGTACTTTCTTTTGAAATAGTATTGATGCCCAGCTCTAATAATACATTTTCCATCATTTATAAATTCAAGGCCAGTTTGCCCACTAGAACTTCCTGCTACAGAGTCTTCTGCCATTTTTGTAAAGCTGAAAAACACAAAAAATATCTTATTAAAAAAAATCTACACAAATCATCAGCATCCATGAAAAATAAATACGAAAATACTTACAATAAACTCAATACCACTCACCACCACTCCACAAATGCAAATGTCCGTCTATTTTGTAAACAAACAGAATGAAACAAAAAATGTCAGACAAGGACAACCGATAAGTCGCGGTGGGCGAGGCAGTGGTGAACCATAACCGGTTTAGTCATTTTTACTCCAACAGCATGTTTTAATCTCAGATTAAATAAAAAAATACTAACAAACAAATGAAGCCATGATGTTTGTACGTAAAGGACCTCAAAATAATAGACCTATTTTGACATTTGTGTTCGCGGCGTAATTAGTGATGTAACCATACGACTCGTAGCTAATTTTATGAGCTTATAATTACAAGTATTTATTTACTTTTTCGAAGCCGGGATAAAATTGATATAGATTTTTTTTTAAACTTAAATCCTTCCGATATTTTTATTACTTTCGAATGCATTTCAACGCATTTTTTTATTATTTAATAAGTATTTGATTTATTTAAAGATAAAAAATAATAATATGACAATAATACAAGTACATATCACAAGACTTAATAACTAGACTTAATAAATTAACATAAAACTATAACTCTCATAAAGCGTTTCTGAACGCATTCTTTCACAATCTGTGGTTACGTTACGTTTCGATACTAGTAATATAGTATTTACGATTTCTTTTAATAATTATTATTTAAATTATCCCTTTAGTAATAGTGTTCTCGTACATTATTTTTCGTTTTTTGTTATTTAATAGTTATCAACAGTGATAATGTATCAATTTCTGGGCAAACATCTAAATATCATTTAATATCATTTAATGTTTTTAATTTAAAATCATTTAATGTTTGCAACGGATGGATCGGAACGTAAATGGAATACAAATAGCAAATGTCACAGCTATGTCAGACTAAATTGAATAAATACAGCAAAACTATATAATGTATTTAATTAAATCCAGGAAGATTTAATATGTGACAGTTTTTTACAAAAGTAGAACCTTAATACACTGTTTAAATAACCATTTTGGTGTATTTAGATTTACGTTTGCTTTCTCAGACTTGTCAAATCCTAACGTCAGTGGTTACATTTATTTTTTTTACAAACAAATGTAAAAATACATGTTAACCTTCATACACAAATCCTGAGGTGCCAACCCTAGTGGGGCAGAATCCACAAAGTGTTTATGCTAGTGTTATCCGCCCCATCAAATCAGAATAGTGGGGCATATTCCACTGCAAAATTTTAGGCAGTCCACTTTGCCACACCAGGGTGGCGGGCTTGGTGGGGCAAAGTGGAATTACTCGCGGGATTGTCTAAACAGGATACCGTGGCCCGGAACGTAATTGGTAATGTCCTGGAATATGCAAGGATTTTAAATTAATAGGATATTTAGGTAAATTGCAAATAGTGGGCACTATTAAGCAGGTTTATTGTATTAGAGTAAAGCCTCCTGCAGACACACGCGATTAATCGCGCTGCGACAACGAACCAAGCTAATTTCCACTCTAAAAATACTGCGAATGGACCGCGACATGTCGTCCCGCGCGATTAATCGCGTGTGTCTGCAGGAGGCTTAACTCTTACTTTTCGATTGTAATGTTACCTCACAATAATAATCGATTTTAGAAGAATTTTCATTGAAACCAATGACTTCCATATCTATTTTATGTTTAAGTATGTTTAAAAGCCTAAATGCTTTTTGTGTAATAAAATTGGATTGTGAACCAGAGTCCAACAAGACGCGCAATGTATGCAGCTTGCTTACACTATCGGTAACATGCACTATGGCAGTAGATAAAATAATAACTTAGTCACAAACCAGTCTCCAAGCGACTGTATTTGTGTGTGTATTCTAAAGCCTCTTCTTCCTCTAAAGCTCGCAGACCTCGTAAGTGATGGGTTATGTTATCCGTCAACGATCTGAGAGCGCTTGCTGTGTCCTCAATTGGACTCAAATCAAAAAGACATCTAATATGGTTTGTGGCAAGTAGATTTGGATTGCTATACCGCTCGCATAGTACCTTCCAAGCAATATTATAATTGTCAGCGGAGTACTCGAGAGAGTTGACAACTTCTAGGGCTCCATCCTTTAAACAACTTTTTAGGTATTTATACTTCTGAATTGTTTTCAGTGAACTGTGGTGAATTAAGGCATCGGATGTTTCCCTGAACTCAAGCCAGTCTTTAAAATCTCCACTAAAGGGGACGGATACGCTTTCATACAATTTTGGGCCTGGATGTAAAAAGATGAAACTGGTGTCAATTGATAGCTACTATATTAACAAACAATCGCTGAAAAATTTGCAGATTTTGGCAATCTGAGAGCCGAGATCAACGACCATATATAAATAATAAATAAATAAAATACGTTTATTTCGAGCGACTATATGACTCATAAAATGAACATAGTAATACCATAATCAAAATTAAAAATTAAAGTCATCGTAATAAAAATAAGATAATAATAATAGCTTTTAGCGATCAACCAAAAAACAAATTAAACATGAATAAATTATACAATTAATTGATTCACAAAATAAAATAAAATAAATTAACTGATATTAAAAGTAAATTAAATTGTAATAAAATCTAAAATAATTAAAATATGGCATAAAAATTAAAATAGAATAAAAAAAAAAAAAAACTAAAATAGAAATACGCTGCTAGTCACGTGTTTATCAGCGCAATGCCTTAGGTAAGGACAGTCTACCCTGTCTGCAATCATCTTCAAGACAATATTGGTGCTGCCCCGCATCCTGCGCAACAATGAGGCGGCTCGCTTCCGCATGATGGCGTGGAAGCCGTCTACGCGCGCCGCCGCGAACATGCCAGAGGCGCTGCAGTAGCGGGGCAACCCCATCATCGCCCTGAACGCGTTGTTGTACTGGATACGGATTGCGCTGTACGACGCCTTTGTATACCCGGCCCACAGACTACACGTGTAGAGTGAGGTACAGTACGCTCTGAAGAGCGTCACCTTCACCCCTCCGGAACACCGCGCAAATCTGCGTGCCAGCATATTCGCCCGGATCGACAGCGCCCTCCGTTCCCGTTCAATGTCGGCATCGTCTTTGAGGTCGGATGTCAATATATGGCCAAGGTATTTGAAGTGCCTCACTCTTTCAAGTTGAGCCCCATTGAGGAAAACATCCGGTAGGCTTGTGTTTCGCTTTGTTCCGGCCTCAAAGACCATGCACTGACTCTTATTGACGTTATATTGTAACCCGTGACTAGCAGCATACTTTTCACACGTCCTAATAAGCCTTCGCAGGCCACAGACTGACGCGCTCAGCAAGGCCATGTCGTCCGCATAGCTAAGATTATTTACGCTTACTCCGTTAATGTGGCAGCCGACATACTGCTTGCTGAGCTCGACAATAAGGTCATTTATGTATAGATTGAAAAGTGAGGGAGACGTCAAACCCCCCTGCCTCACCCCACATTCCAACCTATACGGCTCCGACTCTACACCCGCCCACCGGACTGTGTTGACCTGGTGCCCATACCAATATCTAAAGATGTTCGTTAGTTCGTAAGGTAGATTTATGCTTTCCAGCTTCCCCCATAGGATATCGTATGACACCAGATCAAACGCCTTAGAAAGGTCTAGGAAGCAGGCATGAACTGCGGTGTTACGTTCAGTATAATGTCTGACGACATGCTTAAGGCACAGTATTGCACTCTCAGTGGATAGATTGGGTCGAAAACCAAACTGATTATCGTGCAGAGACAAGTACCTGTTTAACTGTGAGTTAAGCAGGCCGTCAAACACCTTTGCCACAGTTGTTGCCAATGAAATCGGCCTGTAATTAGTCCTGTCCGACAAATCCCCGGTTTTATTCTTAAGAATAGGCACAACAACTGTTCTCATGAACTCTGAAGGTAAGTAAGAATGGCTCACGCACAGCGAATAGAACATTGCCAGCACTCGAGGTAAATGGGGACCTGCGTGAAGGAGATGATCAATGCTGAGGCCGTCGTGGCCAGGAGACTTGCCTCTCGCAATGGTTCCCATCGTCCTTCGAACATCTTTGGCAGTAAAACTAATCTCCACCGGCCCATTCCGCCTCTCAGCATCGATCAACCCCCCCGACTGACTTAATGGTGACTGCATTTTAAACTGATTAACAAAGCTGTCAGCAATACCCTTTATGTCGTTCACACCACCAACACTCACTGGAAGGCCAGGTCTTGCGTTCATTTTCTTAGTACTCTGCCAAAATTCTCGAAAGTGCCCCCGTGAGTGCTTGGCGGCGAGAGCATCCATTTTTATCTGGTCTTGATGGTTTTGGCACCATTTTAGACGAGACTTGAACACCCTCTTTGTCCTCATATATAACTAGACTCCTAATCACAGGCGACCGATGTCTGTCAACACATTAGGTAAAAAAATCTTAAAACCGTCGTGACTCGACCACTCCTGTGAGTCCCCGTGTCGCACTGACCTTGAGTTAGCCAATCAGAACGCAGTATTAGCCAATCAGAACGCAGTACCCCGTCTCCCTCGCTTACGTCGTACCTCAGCGACTTGACAGAATAATTTTCGTTAGTCAGATCGTGCATGAGGTGTCTAGTTATACACCGTGACTTTTTAGTCGTCTTACAAAAGCAGCCCAGTTCATGTATCCAATGACTAGAACACGTTTATAATAAAAAAATATGTATTTAAGAGATTTGAAAAATTTAATAACATAACTTTAATTGGTTATTATGACACAAGGCGTAGTTAGAAACGCCCTTGTCTCATAGAAAATGGAAATTGAATGATCTACCCGACTATTGCGCTGGGTAGGTATACTCCACAGATTGATACGTAAACATTTTAACAGGGTGTTTCATATTTCTAATGTACCTATTTATTAAAAATAAAAATTATTATTAACGATTTAAAAAAAAATAAACTCGCCTAGAGGTATTTTAGGTCGGATACATTAAGTGGACGACTTTTGTAAGACGACTAAAAAGTCACGGTGTATATGGTCGTTGGCCGAGATATAAGAGATTTAAGAAAAGTGAGGTTACATAACAAGCTATACATAATAGGCGATTTTTGAAGTGCGATTGTCATTTTTTATCCGATTGCTGAAGGAATAATGGTTTTATCAGTATACGTGTATATTTGTATGTATTTATGTTTGTTCCTCTTTATCGTTCTAGAGAACAAACGCGTAAGCCGATTTTGATGATTCTCACGTCAATCTATTCGTCTTAATCTTGCGAGTGTCACTGGCCACATTAAAATTGAAAAAAAGGCGGCTTTTCGACACCATAGGATTTTGGGAGGGCTGTTTTTTTTAAACTGATCGTGTGGGTTATCAAAAAAAAAAGGTTTTTAAGAGGTGATTTCAAGATGTATCCTTTGACTGCACAGCATAATTTACTACTTGTTTACCTACATCTTTTTGGTTCGCTTAGCAGTCAAGGTTTATGATTATTTTAATTACTTTTTCTTATGATTTAGACTGGATGTTAAACATATTTTGTGAGAGGGATGGAGAGGGACAGAGTGGGAGGAGTTTAAAAATAAAAATCGTTTTTTATTTTTATAAATTTTTTATTCTTCTTCAATGATTACAAGATCATCTAGGAATTGTGCAGTTGGTACAATATTTTCTTGGTACCTAGCCCAACTAAGGTACCATATTATTGACATAACATGGGCGCAGCAGCCTACAGTCCGTCTGCCTACGATGCAGTTACAATAATATTTTAATATTGCTTCCCTACCTCTGCGAGAGCTGTCAACTAGAACGTAAACAAAATACGTTTTGCAACTTATATGTCTTGATTGAATGCGGCCCCTTAGTAGCCATGACGAATTTGAAGCCGACAGCTCTCGAAGTAGGCTGCTGTTGACCTCCCTGCACACTTCTATTACATAGCCATCATTGCCCCTTTCAGCCTTCATTTCCCGTTCACCGAAATAAGAACGTGCCTGCTTTATTTGATACGTGCCTAATGATATTAATATGAGCTCATTATCAGTAAGCTGGGGAAAATCATTAAGGTTATCGTTTTGTACAGTTATTGTATGAAAATTAGCCCTACGCCTATTATAATTGTTTCTTATAATAAATTCTGCTAATTCATTTTCTTCATTCATATGAATATTTAATTTGATCTAATATTTCCCCAGTATTTTCACGATCAACAATAGGAGGGTGAAAACTGTTTAAAAGAGCAGCAGCCACTTAAAAATCTTTTACAAAACTTTTACTCGCTACATTAAAATAATTTTGCCGTAATAATTTAAAATCTCTTTTAAATCTGCCATTTACTACCTCCACAACCCAACGACATATGGTGACTGCTCTCGATTTATTTGCTTCACTTGTGGAAAGCTGTGTCTCACCCTCCTCTAATGAAGCAGGCACATAAGTCCTATATCCACATTGATGCAATGAGGGCAATGAATCACGAAAGCCCCTATCCAGAATAAAAGCATCACCTTGACGGAAGTATTCTCGTAATGGTTTTCCATTTGAAAATTCGTTTTTCATTATATCAGCGTCTGAAGTGGTGGCTGGATAGGGGCCCAGCACATCAATTACGAGTATATGGCCATCTGTACATACCATTAAAAACGGTTTCATTAGATTACGATATTTGTGCAAGCTATATGTTATTTTTTGGTATGAATAATTCGAACTCTTTTCAATGTAACAATATGTTCCATCAAATATTACAATGGGCCTATCAACTCCCTCAAAGTTACCAAACAATGTTTTAGGTATAGAAAGATTTCTTTGCACAATTTGCTGCCTATTAATATGATGTAAACCTAGGTGTCTAGGTACAAAATACTCATAAAGTAGATCTCTCACTTGGTGCAACCACTTTTCTAGAGTTCGCCTAGAGACTGCTAATAAAGTTGACAACCTCTCATTAGAATCCCCAGTTCTAAGCTTAATTAAATATGCTGCTAAAGCTAGGGACGCTCTAGGTATTTCTAATAACTGAGGGACTTCATTAAACATTTGATGGAACTGTGCTTTGTTTAACCCTATCCATGTGTGAACGACATGGTCTTCCATATCATCTATATTCTCAAAATGAAGTAATCCTGAATCTACAACTTCTTTTAAGGACATCATGTCCTGGGTATGTTTTGCTGTAAAAGTCTGTACATAATTATTTCTCAAACTGGTAAGAAAATCCCTTGCTTCTATAACTAAATGGCGATCACAAAGTCGACGATGGCGTCCTTCGCCTCCCGCCGCACGGCCTCCCGCTCTTCGGCGACGGGGCGCTCCCCGAGCGCCCCGTCGCATACACATATATCATACACTCTGGCGAGCACCCAAGCCACCAACTCCCAAGGAGGGGTGCCGGCCAAAGCGCACGCCGCCGCGCCGCCGAAAAGCCTACTGAGCGGTAGGCCCTTGCCACCCGCTGTGCAATGGCCCTTTGGGGCCTGCGAATGGCGGTCGCATTCTCCCTCCTGTGTAGGGAGTCCGCCCAGATGGGGGCCCCGTATAGGGCCATGCTCCGGAGGATGCCGGCATACAGGCATTTCGCCTTGGGCCCCCCCAGGTTCGGGAGGAGCCACGGAAGGCGTCCGCGGCTTTCAAGAGGCGCGTCGACAGCCCGCTGAAATGCGCGCCGAAGCGCCACCTCTCGTCCAGCACCAGGCCCAGATACTTCATCTGGGGCTGGACCCCTATTCGGACGCCCTCCACGACTATGTGGGCATCGGGAGGAGGGCGGCGCCGGCCGAGGCCAGACAGGCCGCCTCCCCAAAGTTCTTCCCTCGGGCAGTGAGAAGAGTGTCATCCGCGTAGACGATGACACTCGTGCCCTGGAGGAGGGCTCCCCGCAGGAGCCAGTTGAACCCGATGTTCCACAGGGGAGGGCCCAGCACTGACCCCTGCGGAACACCGGACTCTGCGCCATTCCGCCCCACCGTGGCCGTCTTGTCCACGAGGAGGACCTCTCGGTCCTCCAAGTAGCTTGCCAGGAGGTCCCGCAGGTATTGGGGCACTCCGTGATACCGGAGCGCCTCCAATATCGTGGAGTGGGGCACGGAGTTGAAGGCGTTGGAGATGTCGAATGACACCACCAGCACTCCGTCCCCCGCCTCCACTGCCTCTTTCACCCGGCCCTTGAGTAGGACCAGCGCGTCGATCGTCGAACGTCCTCGGCGGAAACCGAACTGGGCGTCGGACAGGTCCGGCCCCACCAAATGGCCATCAAGCCGGGAAGCGACAATCCCCTCGAACAATTTACCGACCTCATCGAGCAGGACGATGGGCCGGTATACCGAGGTGGAGTCCACCGGGCGTCCCTCCTTACGGAGGAGGCATAGCTGCCGCTCCTTCCACAGTTTCGGGAACCTCCCAGCCGTAAAGCACGCGCTGAAGAGGTCCCGAAACCTGTCCTCCATTTGAGAGGCGGCTATAGCCACCACCCGTGCGGGTACGCAGTCTGGTCCGGGGGCCGTCTTCTTCTTGCAGAGGCCGAGAACCCCCGCCCCGATCTCCGTCGCCGTCACCGGGGGGACCCCCTCCGGCGGGTCCGCCCCCCGCGGGGGATCCATGGTTGGTGGGGTGAAGTCGGTCCTGCGCGGAAACAGGGACCGGACCACCTCATCCAGCAGCGCTGGCTCGAGGGTCTCCGACAGTGGGGCACTACAGGGGCGTAGTTGGCTCCGCGCCGCCCTGTATGGCCTACCAAAAGGGTCCCTATCGAGTCCCTCCAGCATCTCGGCCCTCGCCGAGTCCTTGGCGGCGCCCATTGCAGACTTGAAGACCGTCGTCGCCTCCCGGTAAGAGGCATACAGGCGATCCTCTTCTGCCTGGTTGCGGGCGCTGCGCCGTCGGCTCCGCGCATAGGCCCTTCTGGCCGCCACGCAGGTGGCCCGGAGCCCCGCCAGCTCCTCCCTCCACCAATAGACGGGACGACGGGGAGGCGGACGGCGAGACCGGAGCATGCTGGAGTTGCACACCTCGGTCAGGGACCCCCTCAGCCGAACCGCTGCGGCGTCCATGTCCCGGACCTCGCCAGGGGGCGACAGCCAGTCCTGGAGAAAGGCCGCCTCCTTGGCTGCCTCCCGGTCCAGGCCCACCGCGGGAAGGGGGATTGCCTAGCGCGGGCCACCGCTCCCCCCCGGCCAGATATGTCGAACCGCACATATCGGTGATCCGACAACGTCTCCACCATCTCTACCCGCCAGTTGACCACGCAGGTGGCTAGCGCGGGGGTGGCAAACGAGACGTCCACCACCGCCACAGACAGGTAGATGGTCCTAATTTTTAATCTATAAATTAAATTTACGTCTATCCCCGTAATTGCCGCTGATACTTCGAAATTTTCAAAAAAACGTCTGCTAGTGTTTCCGTCATTGGTATTTCCAAAGTTGGCTTTTGGTATATCCACCAACAGACCGAGTTTCTCCCGGAACTTATCTTGATTTCTTTTTTTTATTTTCCACTGCTTGCTTTTCCTCGGCAGTAAGGAGAACGTTCCATTTTTTTACGGGCAATCTATAGGCCACATGTAAAATGCTCTCAAAAAATCTTATCCGAGGATGCAACAAAGATAAGCCGAATTCTAGGTTTTCTTTTTTGCATGGTCTCTCCTTCTCCAAATCATTAAACTGTAATGACGTGGCGCCGCATATGTAGCACCTCATGGTTGATTTAGTATGCGTAGCAGTTATTTGTCACATCTGTAGTTTCTTTTATGAATCTTATTCTTATTGACCGACAATACGAGTACCGTGGTGAAGATGGGGTAGGATTTTTGCATCCTTTATGCCACTCGGCATTGTTTTGTAGGAATCTCGCCTTTGTTTTGCGAGCAGCTAACCATTTTTGTTTAAATTGATGTCTGATGATCGACAGTTTTTGCTTTACATCAGCAATATTTTGGTCATTTTCTGCATATTGATTGAGCAGTTCCCGCTCCATACATTGCAACTTTTCATCAAAAGTTGAGGTACTTGAGCATTCTATTATATTAAACAAATCATTTCAAGTCATAACTCTCATTCCAGAAGAGCCTATAACAAAAATACACCAAATATAAGTAAAACTTCAATTACTGAGTATCGAGCGTGTCTAGGGAAAAAAATCACCAAAAATAGAGGGGCACTTTGGGGCGGCAATTTCGCACTTAATTACATCCTAAAAGGTCTACTCTAAAGCTAACCATTACAATTTTGGCTTAGAAATGATGAGAAATATATTAAAACTCCCTTTGATCTTCCAAAATGTGTTTTTTAAAAGCAGTTTCTTGGGGCTTACTTCTCAAGGGTATAAATTAAGAAAAGCTATAGATAACTTGTTAAAAGTAAGTGCCAAATAAAATACATACCTGGTTGTGCACAATCCACAATGAAAACCAACACAAAATCGTTCAGTCACAAGATGGCAAATATTTTAAAACAAAGAAATCTGAGCGCATCGAACAATCACACGAACACTTTTGGCGAACGGTAACTTCCGACTGAGCCCACGACGTACTGGAAGGGGCTAGCGCTTTGTGTTTTTTTTTGCTATTGTTTGGAGCGGTTATCCTTGTTTTTGGAAACAATGGCTTAGAGGGAGTAGAACTAATATAAAAAAATCGATTTGGCCAGCTTTTAGCCAAATACCTGTCTTGCACCGATCCACCCTGTTGCCGCACACACGTGTGGATCGCCCCCTTGTTGAGGAGGGATACACCGCATAAGGCCGCCCAAAACTCGACGGCGCGTCCCCGGACATTGCAGCTGGTGGCTGGGTTGCCCCAGGTCACCGACTTGGCGTTCAGGTCGCCCAACACCACGGCCTGGCGCGGCGCCGCCCTCCCTACGACTGCGGTGAGGATCTCGAGGAAATCCTCAAAGTCCGAGAGGGGGCGGTTTGGGGAGAAATATACCACCACCACCGCTATGTCTCCCCATGCGGCGGCCACGTATGCCGGTCCCCTCTCTAAGAGCGAGAGGGGAGGGGAGTCTGTGGAAGACCGCGACAACAGTGCCACGAGGCCGTCCCGGTCGCCCAGCCAACGACCAGGGACCGAGTAAGGCTCGGCGACCACCGCCAAGTCCACCAACCACTCAGCCATGGTCTGCATCAGCAGATCCTGGGCTGCCCTGCAGTGGTTGGCGTTCGCCTGAAGGATGCGATGTTCGACCCTATCCATCAGTCGGACATAACGGACGGAACGACGACGGTGCTAGCAGCAGTAGCAGGCCCGGTCGGCGCCTGCGCTTTGCCCCGCTTAGGGGGAGGATTGCAGTTCCTCCCCTTCATGACGTGGGCCGCCGGGCGGCCTCTGGCGGCACGTGCGGCGTGGTGACCTTGCAGGAGCCGGCTTTGTGGCCCTCCTTGCCACAGCGGTAGCAAGTGTCCGTCCTGTCTGCCGTGGACGGACACAGGGGCCGGGTGTTTCCGATGCCGAACCACCGGAAACACCGCAGTGCCTGTTCCTCGAGTGCCCGTACTGCACCCGAGCTGAACCCTACCGTTAGCCGTCCCTTCGCAAGGACGGCTTTCGCAGCGGCGATTGGGCACTCGAGGCGAATGGTGCCCATGCCGCCGTGGCCGGGTCTTATGTCTCGGCCTTGGACCGCCGCGACGCCACAGCCCCCTATCGCTGCGACTGCCGCCACCACCTCCTCTTTGGTGACGGGAGTCGTCAAGATCCGTCACCTCTATGGCCGCTGACTTGACCGGCCGAGCCATCTTGGCCGAATCTGCGATGACCTCCTGCAGCTTGGCTGCGAAGAGGTCCGCATGGGCACTCCCCTCTGCCCCCGGGAACTCGAAGATTCGGGCTCGAATCTTCGAGTTCCCTTGGGTCCCGGCTTGGGTCCGCCGGCAAGAGACACTGCCGATCCCCAGTTGGGTGGGATCGGCATTTGCACGCGCCCGCACAAGAAGGGACGCGTACGTCTCCCCTCGCCCCGCAGCCTCCGCGGTGAGCGTCACTACGACGGCCGCGGTTTTTGGGGGGACTAGCTTCCCCTTTCCCCTCGCTTGTCCCTTCCCCTTGCCGGTCATTTGTGACTGGCTGGGAGCGGTGGGAGCGGTAGTGGCCGGGACGGCAGGGACGACCGTCGCCGACTTTTTACCCTTGCCCTTCCCCTTGCGGCCCACTACCGTCCACTCGTTGGTCGGTGTGGTCGAAGGGAGAAGGGCATCTTCCGCCTGAGATGAGGACGGCTCCGGCTCGCACTGCCGTTTATCCGCCGCAAGCGGCGGTCGGAGGCGTTTCTCCGGCAGGAGCCGGTCCTCTATCCCTGCTAAGCAGGACCTTGTGAAGGCCCTCTCCTCCATCACAACCTTGCGGATAATATCCTCAAGGTTGGAGGTGGGGCCCTCTCTCGCGGGGCTCGTCTCGGCTTGTTGAGGCCGGCCCGTGGCTTCAGCCAGCTTCTTGTGAAGCTGGCTGACCTCCGACTGCAGGCGATCGACCTTCGCCTGCAGTTGCCGCGTCTCGTCGGTGGCCTTACGCCGGACCAACTCCGTGACGACACCGCGCAGGCTCGCGGCCCGGCACTTGAGGGCCTTGGAAGGTCCCCTTTAGATGTGAGGAATTTGTGGCGACCTCCACGATCTCCCCCTCGTCCTCCTCCGCCATTTTCTCCAACTCTATGAGGGAGAGGTCCACGTATACAACGCGGGACGCGCCGTACCCGGATTTGGCACGTGCGGCGTGCGCCCGTTCTTCGCTCGCCGCAACCCGCTCCTCCAGCTCTTTTTGGAGCTGCTCCCGCCGAACCAGATCCAGCCGGCGTTGGGCGTCCGCGAGCCCAACGGCATGGGTGTCCGCGACCGCCGCACATACGGGTATTTGCACCTAAAAGCTGGCCAAAAATATTTTTTGTCTCTAAATAGACCTACAGGTGTTAGTTATTTAAAATTTAATGTGTTATCATTTATTTTGTGACTCATCGTAAATAAAACCAAAAATTAAATCAAAATTACTATATATTAAAAAAATGTTTAAACATTGTCGCCGTCACTACTTAAGTCTGTGTCGGTTAGTGACTCAGAACAACTACTTGGCGGTTCGGCAGCCAATAATAAGTTTAAAGTTTCTTTGTGGAATGGTCGGGTTTTCTTTTTTGGTATTTTTCTCATACCAGTTATGAGAGGATCTGACGTCAGAAGGAGTCTGTTTATAACATCCAGGTTACAAGCTTCTCGAGAGAATTTTCTTGAGTAATTCAGCCTGTAGTTTCTAAAGTGTTTGTTTCTGGCTTCTGCAGCCTCTTCTGAGAGCTGGCCGATTGGGAGCAGGGCTGACGAAATTACTTGTGCTCCGTGTCGCAAAATTTTATGAACGGTTGGGGACATTGGATGCCATTGATATAACTGAACATATAGTTCTTCAGTTTCTCTTGCATATTTTTCAAACGTTTCTATGTTGATTTCATGTCCACTAGATATGGCTTCCAATATAATTTTAAACCTAAAAATTAGGTTTACATCTATGCCAGTTATTGAGGCAGATAGTTCATGGTCAGCAAAAAATCGCCTACTTGTATTCCCATCATTCGAGTTACCAAAATTGGCTTTAGGAACATCCACAATTAGCCCCATCTCATTTCTGAATCTGTCCTGTATTTCTTTTTTATTTTGTTTGACTACATCTTTATCACATTGTGTCCTTAATTGCCATTTTTTGAGAGGAAGTTTGTATGCTAAATGCAAAATGTTTTCGAGAAATCTAATTCGAGCGTGTAGTATTGAAAGCCCAAATTTTAATGATTCCTCTTTGATATCCCTTCTTTTTGATAAATCATTAAACTCCTTAGATGTAGCACCACATATGTAGCACCTCATGGTCGATGTTGTATGTGTTGCTGCGTTACACACTTTGCCATCAACCATAGTAAATAGCATAGTATGGGCTATTTTCATGCCTTGGAATTCCGTGGGCTCGAGAGCATTGATTTTTGAATTTACATACTCAATTTCTTCATTGGTGATATCAACAGACTCGTGTAGAAATCTTATTCTAATAGGTCTACAGTATCGCGGCGATGAAGGCGTCGGATTTTGCCAAACAACAGTTTTATTTTTACTGCACACTAACTGTAATGGTACCATAGAGCTTTGAAAAATGTTAGCGTCTGAGTCCGTCTCATTTTCAAACTTCTGCTTGTATTGAGTTTGTTGCGAACCATCGCACCCCCATTTACTGATCAATTCCATTTGTTGTTTATCGTCGTCACTTAGCGTAGCCACAACTTCCTTTAAATGCATAATTAATCTTGAGGCAGTATGATTCAGTAAGTCTTGTAAATTTATTTCGGCACACGTAGCAGTAACTCTGTAGGATTCTTTAATAGGATAGCAATCGTTCTTAGCTCTCTGAAGAATTGTATAGCAATGATACATTTTCTTATTGCTCAATCTAACTATTTCATATTGCGTTCTAGTTAGACCAGCTTCTACATACATAGATAAGGCCTCTAAACTGGATAACTGGCCAATATTTTCTTCTTGACTCTTTCTAAAAGCTACTTTGTATTTTCGGGCTCGTGTTGGACTCTTTGTTAAATCTTTGACAACATTCGCTGCATCTACTTTACCTGAAGCTCTTAATTTCATATGAGTCGCATAATTCAGCTTTTCAACATCATGTGACCGGAGATCTTCAGTTTTTCGGCGTTTGCTTCTCTCACTGGATTCTGTAAATGTTTTTTCAGGACGACCAGGACTTATTCCTGAAAAGAATATTTAAGTAAAAAAACCTTACGAAACATTCAAATACGAAAAATAATAAATGAATTATTTAGAACTTTATGCACAATAAAACATAGTATACAAAGACGGACTTAATGCCAGAGGCATTCTATACCAGTCGACCAAGAAAAGAAGGTGTGGATAAGTGCAAACATTAAATAAATTGACGCAAACAATGTCTATTTAACCACAGTAATACATACCTGTCATTGGCAATGGTAATGAAGTCATTCCATCAAGCCATTCAATGTTGTTTTTTTCAAAAACATCTTTCTTTTTATGTGCTGCATGCCATCTGGATTTAAACTGATGCTTTATCAATGATAATTTATGTTTCCAATCTTTCAGTTGATCTTCATCTTTACAAAAGTTATTGATCACAGTTTCTTCCATGTGATTTAACTTTTCATCAAAAGTTGGTTTCTGTGAACTTTCCACCATATTATAAATGTATTTCCGGGATAGGAATTTGACACCAGACGGCCCTAAAAGAAATTAAAAACCAATAAATTTAATTTGCAAAAATTTTTCAACTCACCCTTCCTACTAAAAAAATATATGAAAAATACATCCGCGGTATTCCACGGCAACTTTTGCAATGAGTGTGTTACTGAATTGGTCGTTTTTAATTATATGTATATTTCATTGCATAGAAAAGCTTAGAAGTTAAGTAAAACTCATGAAGATTATTTCCAAACTGCCTAAATTCACATATTTTCTTTAACTTTTTATTATTTAAAATTAATACTAAAATTCTAAGTTGATTTAACTAGAAATGGTTAAAAATTGAACTACATACCTGGTTTTGACGAATCCGTTATATATATTTTGTAAGCAGTTTCAAAACACAAAATAATAACAAGTATTGTGAGAGCACTCAGGGGGAATATCGAAACAATCACGCGCCACTTCAAGCGAACGGTAACTTACGACTGTTAAGGCGCGGGGTGCGTGGGAGTGGAGTCGAAAAAATGGCTGCCACTTGATGCCTGATACCCTTAGCTATTTATGGGACCAATTTAATTTTTAATATCAACGATTTTGCGAAAATGATTTTTGGCCAGCTTTTAGGTGCAAATACCCGTATATGCGCCGTCGGCTTTTTTGCCTTCGGCTTCGCCCTACCCGAGGCCGAGGAGCCCCCGGACCCACCGCTCCGGTGTACCCGCTTCCGCGAGCGTGAGTCGTCAGTGTCCGACACTCGGACAGCCTCTCCGAAGAAGCTAGCCGCAGACGGCGCGCGGCTAGCCTCTGACGCCACAGCGTCGGAGTGGCCCTGAGAAGGGCCTTTGGGTTGGCCCTGAGAAGGGCCTTTGGGATGGCCCTGAGAAGGGCCTTTGGGTTGGCCCTGAGAAGAGCCTTTGGGTTGGCCCTGAGAAGGGCCGTGGAGTTGGCCCTGAGAAGGGCCTTTTTGTTTTAAAAACCGCCCGCAGGCGTCACGCGCAAGTTTTTTCTCAGACATAGAGAATCCGCAGGTCTCAGCAACAAAGCAAGATAAAATAGCTTCGAGGTCACAGTGAACTTTGGCCAACCCAGTCTGCCACTCCGTTACGGTGGTCAGAACTGGGTCGTTTCCAGGGGACGCGACGTGGACGCAAACACTGTGGGGTGGTCCCCCAAGCTATCCTAACCTAACCTAATCTAAGCTAACCTAACCTAACCCATCGAGATACAGCTGTCATGGAAGCCGTACTGGGGCTGGCGAAGTCCCTGGTCGTTAAACCTACACAACCTGACCAAACCTCTACCCCATCTCCTAAAAACAAAACTATGTAAACCGAGTAACAGAGTGAGCCGTCATACTCATTTAAAGGTCTTGCCGATGGTGGCGTTTCATATCTAAAAATATATATATACATATAATATACATAGTAAATATGGACTCACATAGTAATTAAGTTTAGATAGTAAGATCCGATGTAGGAGTGCAGCAACTGCCTCCATAATATAAAATAAATATATGTTAACAATATTTAACATCTAAACAAAGTCGCGGACGCCTCAGTCCGCGGTCAAAAGATACTAAACAAAAAAAAAAAACCTAACCTAACCTAAGCTAACATATCCAGACTTTAAGTTCGGCTGTAAATAATGCGCGACCCATACTGAACCATCTGGGAAGACGGTTAGACGGTTGGCTTATGTGTGACTTACACTCACAAAAATAAAATAACTAACCTAACCTAAACCCTTGCGCGCGTGATCCTCTTAGTGCCTAAACACACTATGCCGAAGTTACGCGACGGAAGTTCGGCGGCTGATTTCACGTTCCGACGTATTCGGCTGATATGACACACCATAAGTGCCGAACTTACGCGGCGGAAATTCGGCGCGGGTGGCGCGGGCGGCTCCCTGCTGCTCCCCGCCCCCGGATCTTCGTCGGTAATCGAACCGAACTTCGGTCGCGTATAATGTGTGGTCACAGAATAAGTTCCCGCCGAACTTACGCCCGACCGAAGTTACGCTGTACGCTATGACGCGACGTAATTTCGGCATAGTGTGTCGTCAGTAATTCAAATAGCATTGCAGGCGTAATTGCGCCGAACTTCGGTCGCGTAACTTCGGCATAGTGTGTTTAGACACTTAAACATTACGAAGCGTCACGTTAGAGTTGACCTACATCTTTATTCTCGATCAATTATTATATTATCCAGAAATTGGGCAGGTAGATGAATATGTTCTTCATAACGGGCAAACCCTAGGTACCATATGATCACCATAATATGCGCACAGCATCCGACAGTGCGTTTTCCTGGTTTGCAAGAGCAGTAATAATGCTCTATTTCATCCAATCCAGATTCGCCATCTTTAACTACAACATACGAATAGTGCTTGCGCGCAGTTGTGTGCCTGGATAGAGGCCGGTGTAACAAGCTCGCAATTGCAATTCGAGGCGAGCACAAAAATCGGACGAAACATTGCTATCTCTATCTGACTTTTCGCGGCGCAGCGCGCAGCTGTGTGCGTGCGTGTAGTATGTTTGTACCGAGTGACTGATAACCATTTCATTCTACTAATTTTATTCAATATTTGCTTTATTTTTGTTATTTAATTTGAGGAACCGTTAGTGAACGCACAAACCAGTAACGCGTTTTTTGGAAATTACTCTACAATTGCTACTTTAGAAGATTTTAGGACTTTATCTAAAATCTAATAAAATAAAACGTCATAATTATCTCTAGATTATATAAAGATACCACCACCGCAAAGCACCTGAATCCTATTCTCCAAAGACTCAGCGCCGCCGCGCCCGCCGTGGCAGTGTCGATCTTTAGTAGATTTTCACCTTTTCAAGTAGGTACCTATGTAAAGCTGATAATAAGGATGATAAAAAATAAAACTATGTAGGTATATTAGTTCTTATATTGTTTTAAAAACATGACACAATTATAATTTTAAAAATAAAATCGATGATTTTAATAAAGCCGTGGAGGGGTGGCCATGTCATATTGTGTAAAATCAGGACACAGTGTGAAAGATCCAAAACAACATAGCTACGCTGATTATAAATATTGGATTGATCGACAACTGCTTTTCATCACTTGTTAACAGTTAGGTACTGTTATCAAGTGATGAAAAGTTGTATTACGTAATTACAACAAAATTATGATCTATCAAGGAAAGTGGCATTTAATCTAAACTATTTGTGAAGTTGGTCTCTGAATGAATATAACAAATGAATCTGTATTCAAATAAAAGCCATGATTGAAAAGGTACTAAAATATTCAATAACGGTGTAAAAATGCTATTTTTGCTTTTACTTATGCAAACATGTAAATGTATAAATTACAGAGGCCCTAGCTTGAATTCTAAGTATTCAATCGTACAGCGTACTTGAAATATTACGAAGTAAAAGTCAATGACCAAAAATGTATGGAGACCTTATGCCTTTTTTAGCGGCAGTCGATCTGTTATCGATTAAACGATGCAAAATAATATTTTGAACGAATTTACGTTTTTTTTTACGTTTTTATAATTAAAAACTACAAATGTTAAATTCTGTCTCTGATGGGCAGTTTTCTAGGTAATCGCGGATCTATTAATTCAGGCAATATACATGTAATATGATGTTTATTGAAACAAAAACTAAGGTTGTTGCTCTGTAAAGAGAAATTAATTTTTATATGAACATCAGAAACCATATTTGCAAATACAACTTAGTTTTACATTATACAAATAACTGTTATTTACTAACCTGTAAAGAGAAACAACATTAAAAGCTATTGCTTCAAATATTAATTCTTTCACAATAGTAATTGAAATTATTTCTAATAAAGAACTTGCAAACGCTGTAATTATACAAAACCAGCGAGTCTCCTCAGAGATGGATTTCCATAGTAAACATAGAGTAAAAAGTGCTGCCACCACAGATAATACTTTAAAGTATGTCTTGCCAGTTATGCGCGGGAAATTCAAATTAAATGAAGTGTAAAAGAGCTTCATTTACATACATTTAAAGTAAAAGTCTTCTAATTTTAAAACTTGAGAATCCCAGATGTCCTTGTCTCTTTTAATCAATTCATATGCAAGTCCTTTTGGCGTCCATACAATAAAAAAACAGTATGCTCGGTTTGTTATTTGTAGTTGTCCTTGTATTTGGTGATAATAATTATGATTTCTTTTTAATTTGATTTTATTTTCTTCTTCCCCATCCTTAGTACAAAAACTATTTTTTTTATTATTTATTGCCTCAGTTGGTGTAAAGTTTGCTGCGCTCGCAGGACATTTTATCTCTACGATAGCGTCATCACCGACCAAACCATCTGGGCTTGCTCCAAGAAAAGGACGTTTTTCATCGATAAATAACCCACATGGTTCAATACGTATATTCAAAATTTTCAGCATCCTTTATAGCTATTGCTTCATTTTCGTTTCCATATTTTGTAGCATCGTTGCCTTTAAATGTCCCGTATAGTAATTGCTTCACTATATTTTTGCAAGATGTCGTTTTTTTTAATTTACACACTTGACCAAAGAATGAAGCTGTCGACCTCAGTTTTCTTTGTTTAATCCACTCTTGGTTGACACCTTGCCTTATGGTCTTAATTTGGATTTCGTGCCTCTGTAATATACACACATCAAAAGTGTCTAGGGATCAACATATATTTTTGCAATAACTTTTCTCCTGATTGATATTAATTAAAATTTTCTTTAAGGATTCATCAAATAAAGTGTTTTCGTTTGTCACAGTAACGATAAACCAAGTCACCTTTGCATTAATAAAGAAATTTGCCATTTTCCTAATAAAGGGATTTTTGACATTTGAACCACTAACACAAAAGTTCGAAAAAAAGACTGAAATAACAGTTTTCTTTAAAATTTTATTGGGTAACTTAAACAATTAATAATCCGTGTTTCTACCGCGAACACTAACAACACAAGAACATCGGTTTGGCATACTCAAAATGAGTTCATCCAAATCACGCTGTGGAATGGCCGCCCATGTTCGTTGCAACAACAAAAAAAGGTCTTCTTGCGACTGGATACCCTCCATCCATCTCCATTCTCTGTAGCATATCCCATGCATGCTCAATCGGATTCAAGTCTGGCGACTGAGCAGGCCAGGGCAGGACATTGATGTTAGCTGCGGCGAGAGTCTGTCTTACAACTCTTGCGGTGTGCGGTCGTGCATTATCATGCATTAACTGAAATAAGGGACCGATTTGCACTTGTAGAGGAACGATGACGTCTGATACAATCGTCTCAGCATAAATTTGAGCGTTGAGGTTGCCTCTGATCCAAATCAACTCAGTTCTGCCGCCGATCCAAATACCCGCCCATTCCATGATGGTTCCACCACTATAAGGATGGACTTCCTGGCAGGATTTTAATCGCTGTTGGCGTCCAGGGGTTCTCCAGTGTCGTATACGTCTTGTATCCGGTCTCATACCGAAACGAGACTCATCAGAAAAGCACACGAAACGCCATTGTTCTTCTGCCCAATTTCTGTGTTCAAGAGCCCATTGATATCGAATCCTACGATTGTGCATTGCTATAGGTGGTACCCGTAGCGGTCTTCGGGAATGAAGGTTCACTTCATGCAAGCGGTTTCTGACTGTTTGGTCGCTAATTAAGTTCCCTGAAGAGTGATGAAGCCTCACGGCTAACATCATGGCGGTTATTGTTGGAGCTCTTCGAGTTAAGATTTGAATGTATCGGTCTTGTCTCCGTGTGGTGCAGCGATACCGTCCTCCATGGCGTTCAGCCACGGTACCAGTGCTTCGGTAACGTGTCCAAAGTCGACTGATAACACTCTGACTTGTATTCAGAGCTAAAGCCACAGTACGTTGCCGGGAACCAGCTTCTATCATTCCCACGGCTCTGAGCATTTCTTCCCTGCTTAAATGACGTCGCCGCTCCATAATAACATTGGTTTTAATCAGTAGTAGGGAAACAGTAGCACTAATAATGTCTTCAATGCGTTGTATGTTTTTATAGGGAAAATATTGACAGCTGATTTTCATCTTTTACTCGAATTTGATTCACAGTTCCTGATTCAAATTATGAAATGCACCAAAAAGGATCCATATAAATTTATAAAATCATAAATTTATTACAAAGCCACATCTCAATCTCAAGAAATCCGCATAAAAATGCTTGATCCCTAGACAATTTTGATGTGTGTACTTTGGTTCAGTGCTGTCATGAATTCAATTTTCTTTTTATTAAATTGTTCGTCTACAAGGTCAGCTTCTTTCTCCAAATCACCATAGTGATCATCTGCATGTGCTATATTACGTTTAACTCGTTTTGCATTTCTAGTGGTGCCTGCTTTCCTTTTATTTTTGGATTCAGTACGCTTTAAATAATTAGTTGAAACATCAGTTTTATTTACGAGTGTGTTCACTAAATTGCCGGTGTTTTGTTTTGCCGCTGCTGCATAACACCGTGTTTCATAGGAGCTACGCTGGCAGTAATTAATTCGTTTTCCGCCTATAAATTTTGCTATTATGGCATTAAATTGCTCTGCAATATTATTTGTGTGTGCCATTATAAGACATCTACATTAGTGACAAGTAGACTTAAAATAGAATAAATATCGTACCACAAGCCACATTTTTTCATTTCTGGAACGACATTTTCCCCACTGACTCCTTTACAAAAATATGATTTACAGTTTTCGTGCTCTCCAAAAACATGACATGGGCTATTTAATAAATCTTGTTTTAAATAACAAATTTTTTGCTCCAAGGTTAAATCAGCTAATTTTAGATAGATTCCCCACACGTATGGGTTTGGTGAAAAAATTTTTTTTGAGTTTCAATTCTAAGTATGGGGGGCACCCCCAAAATTTGTTTTGTTTTTATTTTTGTGTGAAAATCCTAATGCGGTTCACATAATACATCTACCTACCAAATTTCAACAGGATAGCTCTTATACTTTCGACAAAAAGTGGCTGTGACATACGGACGAACAGACAGACAGACAGACATGACGAATCTATAAGGGTTCCGTTTTTGCCATTTGGCTGCGAAACCCTAAAAAGGGTTTTTATTTAACAATGACCTAGGTATTATTTGTTACCAGTAGCTAAACGTAATTAAACATGATCCTTCTAGTTTTATGATAAAGTCTAAATCCATATTTGTAATGTGTAGGTAACTGTTATTCAGTAGTATCTTATTTTTATGGCCTTCTAAGCTATTCTACAGCACTTCTACGGCATAAAGTTGAAAATTAATTATAAGCTCATCGACGAGTTCGTCGTAGAGTTGATAATTTATTATGTGCTTATATAATATAAAAAGAATACCACTACCTGCAGAACTGATTAAAGTGAGCTAGATAAAACTAGATAGGTAAGTAGGTAGATACTTACTGTGAGATACAACCCAACGTTCGTGGTCCATAACTCAAAGCGAATCGTAAACAAATCCAAGTCCGTAAACAAACACAATTCCAAGTCACAAGGCAAATCAAAATCCAAATCCGTAGCAGAGGTAAATAGTGTCAGAATTATTACAAAATAATTTCACATACAATAACGCACTCGTAGCAAAGTCAAGTAATAATCTAACACTGACAAACCCAAGGCGCATGCCACGGCGGCGTGGTACCTATACGTGAACGTTAGGCTAGTGTGAGTTTCTGCAATCACACAACCACAGTGCGCGTACACGCACACACAGTCCATGCTTGACGCGACAGCGCTACTGTCATTTCAGATTTGTGATAAATTTGTTTGTGTTCCGTAATACCAAAAATTATGAATGAAACTTGATATTTTTCAATTTTTTTTGGGTAATCTGCAACTAGACAATTTAAGCTATGTTCCTTCTTCTTCTTCTTCCTGCCCTTATCCCATTCTATTTGGGGTCGGCGCAACACGTTTTCTTCTTCCATTCTCCCCTATCAGACGTCACGGTATCATTTACTCCTTTTTCTTTCATATCATTCCTTAGACAATCCATCCATCTTTTCTTTGGCCTTCCTCGTCCTCTCCATCCATCAACATTCATACTCATCACTTTCTTAGTCACATGGGTGTCATCCCTCCTCATCACATGTCCATACCAAGATAGACGATTCCCTTTCATTTTTTCTGTAACAGGCGCCACTTTCAAACTTCCCCTTATAAACTCATTCCTTACTTTATCCATTCTTGTCACTCCACACATCCATCTCAACATCCTCATCTCCGCTACATGCAATCGTTTCTCATCCATCTTTTTCACAGCCCAGCATTCCGATCCATACAATACGACAGGTCTAATCACGGATTTGTATATTTTCCCCTTTAACTTGAGGGGCATCCGTGGGTCGCAAGTTGTTCCGGTGACCTGTCGCCATTTCATCCATCCCGAGTTGATCCGGTGTGTTATGTCCCGGTCTACATCGCAATGTAAGCTATTACAATAATATTAAGAATATTAATGTTTTTAATACTGAATAATTACGTTGAAAACATGCTGTTAGTGGTGTTAAAATGTACGAAATGCAATTCGCTCGCATTTCGTAAATAGTCAATGTTTTAAACAGAAAGTTTAATAGGAACCTAGATAATTACCGTCTGTATCCGAATAACATAACTTTAAGTCGGTAATATGTTCGAATCGCGAATGATTTTGGTATTACGTTTGTATGGAGAAATTTTCGTTCACCGTACCCTTAATAGCCATAAGCTCTCTCCAGGAATTCCTGCGTCGTTTAAATCGCTAGTCAGCTGTACAGAATCCCGATATAATCCGATAACATATTCGCCATTTTGAAGTACATGCTCAGCATAATAGCTATGAGCTAGTTTAAGCTGGTATGACCTGAGTGCCAATAAGATTAGGTCGTCCTGTGTCAGTCTTGGAAAAGTCTCGGGACCTGGTAACTTCGCAACCATATTTTGGAAAACTACTGCTGCTGTCCGTTAAGGCGACAACGCTGGAATGCATTTGTAAGCGCAGCCGCTATCCGAAAATCAGCAAACATATGAGACATTGCGTTGTGGAAGTACTCCTGACGAAATAACTTGAAATCTCTTTTTATGCGTCCGTTTACCACTTCAACCACCCATCTGACCATGGTTAGCATTCTGGATTCATTTGCCTCAGAGGTAGTTAATTGTGTTTCACCAGTCGCAACACTTGCTGGCATGTGTGCTTCGAAACCGAAGGCTTCGAGATCACCCACAGCATCTCTGAAACCTCGGTCGAGAATAAATATATCACCTTCACGGAAAAAGACATGGAACGGATGATCTTCATTATTTAATATATCTAAAGTGATGGATGCGTCAGACTTTTTGGCTCCATGGAGCCCAGTCACGTCAATGATATAACCATCACTGCTAACCATCATAAATAATTTTAATAGGTTCACATATTTGGGCTATACGTGTCTATTTGAAACCCGAAATTGCTGCTTTTATGTATATACTTATACATAAGTTCCATCAACGACACTTATAAGTTTAGAATTTTCAGGGTTTTCATAAAGCGCATTATCATCATCAGCCGGAAAACGTCCACTGCTGAACATAGGAAATGGACGTTTTCCGGCTGATGATGATAATGCGCTATTATTATATTATTATGCGCATTAGGTACTCACAAATTCCGCTGCAGCAACATCTCTCTTGAAATATGGTCCCAGCCAAGATGGCGCGTGACATATTCACGAGTCAATGCTTCTCGAGCGGATTTCATTAATCGCTCAAGTTTTCTGCGACTCATATGAAAAATTTGTTGAGAAATGCCATGTATAGCCATGAATGCTTTAAAACAAACTGCAATATCTTTCGTTTGAGAGTTGTCAGTGATTCTAACCCGGTATATATAGGTTGCTGAATGTAAATTTGCATCGTCTTCGGCTTTCCTTGGACGCCTTCGTTGTACCTCATAAACTGTTATGAGACCACACAAATATAAATTCTGTTCATCACGGGTCTGCATGAGATTAAATTCTTTTAGAATTTTGTTTCTTTGTTCTAGATTTACCACATCAAAACACTTGTACCGTTTACAATAACAATTTTCTCCCATCTCATGACTTTGTACTTTTATCTTCTTGTTAACTTCTGATATTCGACCGGGAGTTTTTCTCTTTTTACTAGACTTTTCACACCTCAAAACATTATACTTTTTGTCAGACATTTTGCGTAAAAGTCACAATTCCAGTATTTTTAGCGCTCTTGGAAACGAAAGAAAATATAACCTAAAAGTCTTATGTCACTGTCATAGTCGACCATGGACAATGATTGATTTTTTCCTGAACGGTTCTGACGCTGGATGTTTTTTCCCTGTACCAATATTTTAAAAGCGTGATAGCGCAGAGACTGTGAATATTAGCCCTGTTGTTTTTGAAAGAACATAGCGACAGATATAACCATTCAGACTGCAGTGCTAGTTGAAAAAAATAAAAAATGTGACAAAAGTTGTTTTTCCCCTGACCCCTGCTAAAACAGTAAAATAAGCAATTTTATGACATTTTTTGTTTTTATATTATTATTTTTTTGAATTGTTCATCTAAGATGAGCAACCTTTTAGCAGAATTCTCTTGTGCGTTTTGTATCAGTGTTGACCAAATTTATCTTTTAATGTATGAGTTGGTCGCTCAAATTTATCTGGTCAGGTCTCCTTGTTTTCAGCCACGATTTATCTTTGTTTTCTTTTGATGATCTTGTTCTTAATACTTCTGACAGAGGTCTTTTTAATGTTTGCGGTGTCCAGCTCTCCCATTTCAAGTTACTGTCCTGTAAAAATAAACAATAATTGTTAAATTTTGTTAGCATACCTATATAAAAATATCAGTGGCCCGCCCCCAGCTTCGTCCATGCTACAATAGCCTATTTTACCTTCCTGTTGGTGAATGATGTTGAAGTCGGTCCAGTTGTTTTGAGTTTATCAATAGCAAACAAACATTTCCTCTTCACAATATTAGTGTATATACGTAGGGGAGACTGGGGCAAGATGAGATAGCTAAGACAAAACTCGTTATACAAGGAAAATTAAACTCTTTAATAACATTCTTTAACAAAAGAGGTAACCATTATACATTTGTCTCTTATAATTAAACGTTGTAGCATGAAATCACAGAACTTTTTTGGGCAAATAAATAAACTCGGCAAATTTCCCGTTTTGCCCCATAACTGGGTTAAGATGGGAAACGCTGTGGGGCAAAACGAGTACGCTTTTTAATCGGGTAGACAGTGTTCACAAATGTGTGCCTCTTCGTCTTCCTGATCTACTCCGGCACATGAATTATGCGCCCAACCGTGGCAAACACCGCAGATGACCCAACCTTCGGTTGAATCTAAGTATAAGTACCCACAATAGATGCAAGCACAGTCATCATCCTCTTCTTGGGATGAACTATCTTCCGATTCAGTTTCTTTTTTGCACCTTTTGGTTTGACGCTTTTTCTACAGGTTTTCCTTGTCAGTTGTCTTTTTAATCTTCTTTGCAGTCTTTTTTTCCAGGTTTCTTTGTTTGTTTTTTACCTTTTTCAGTCACTAGATTATCAGTCTTTTTCTTATTTTTAGTTCGTTTTTGTACGGTGATTCAGTTAGTATTTTAGTTAGGCCTGTTGGTCTAGTGGTTAGTGACCCTGACTGCTATGCCGGAGGTCGTGGGTTCGATTCCCACCCAGGACAAATGTTTATGTGATGAGCACGATCATTTGTTCTGTGTCTGGGTGTAATTTATCTATAATATGTATGTATTTAGAAATATATAAGTATGTTTATCAGTTGTCTAGTACCCATAACACAAGCTCTGCTTAGCTTGGGACTAGATGGCGTTGTGTGATAGTTGTGGAATATTATTATTATTATTGCAGTCTTCCATCGTTTCCTAGTCTTTCTCTCCTGAGTCCTAACTTCCTTAGGTATAGCCATAATATTTTCAAAGAAGAAGTTACTCTTTTTATTTGCCTTTCGGGAGTTTTGTCTTTAGCTCGAAATGTTGACATCGAAGGTTGCTCGGCCAATGTTTGTTCAGGGTTATTTCTAGTATTAATAATCTCGGGAGAATATCTATTGAAGTTAGCATCTGCAGCAACGTTATGGGAAGACGTGGTAGTCATAGAAATGTCAATTTGAGAATTCAACGAGACCAGGGCGTCATTGTTATTCGAAAAGGATGTGGCTGGTTCAACAATATCTTCTTTTTACCGACTTCAAAAAAAAAGGAGGTTATCAGTGGATAAAACTGGATGTACAGCATTTTCTGAGGATATCAGAGGCTCTGGAACACTCCCTTTATCAATTTGTAAGTTTGGATTAGAAATAATGTTTTCTGTATTTTCTGACAAATCACGACCATTTTCAGCCTGAGAACAAATAGCTGAAGAAGGTACATTACTTTGCTGGGTTGCAGACGAAATTTGTTCAAGGTGAGCTGAAGGGGATGGCCGCGATAGATTTTCTTCAGTGATTGCTGGTTCGGATGTTTGAGTTGATGGAGCATTTTCCACATTTAGCTCTTCTCTTGCCAGATTTTCTGTGTTAGTCGTCTCTGCAGCTATGAAATCAGTATCCGTGAAAACATTTTTATCTAATGGCCATATACCACATTTGCGAAATCCATTTATGTTTGTGAGCATTGTGGCTGCTTTTAAGTAAGATTGTCCAAAAAGTTTTGCCACTTGGATATGGTGTAACCACGCGACCAGGGTGATCTCTCAGCCATTTTTTAACTTCTGCACTGTAGTACGTGCTTAAAGGTCTCATGAAAGACACGTCTAAAGGCTGCAATTTGTGAGTGCAGTGTGGTGGTGTACATAATAAAATCACATTATTTTCTCTGGCGTAATCTATTAGGTCAATATTTTTGGTATGTGAAGAGTGACCGTCTAACAGAAGCAATACAGGCTTTTCTTTTGTTGGTTGTGCAAACTGCCCGAATGATTTAAACCAATCAAAACATATTTTTGTTGTAATCCATCCATTGTCACTGCAAGTGCCCCAAAACCCTGACGGAGCATCATCCAAAAGTTCTTCTTTCATCCGCTTCCGACCGTATACTAGCATAGGCGGGACATAGGTGCCAACGGCATTAAAACAAATTTCAGCAGTGACCAACTGGCCTCTCTCTGCTGATGAGAGGCAGCCGACTTGCTTCTGGCCCTTCATTGACAATATCTTAGATTGACTCTTTGGAACAGTACTGATCCCCGTTTCGTCTACATTGTAGATCCTTTCAGGCGTCAGTTTATGTTTATCTATTACATTTTCCAACAATGTAAATAATTGTCGACTGCCACTCTGTTAAAAGCCATCGCTCTTGCGGCTGATGTTGGTTCTGGGCGTCTGTATGCTAGATCAGGGTGTCGTTTTAAAAACCCGCTGAGCCAATCTTCTCCTGCCATACCAGTTTCTGTATTAAATGGGTTATCTATGTGATTCCGCTGAGCCAACTGATAAGCTATAATACGAAGCTCTTTTCCTGTTAAACCAAAAATCCGTGCTTCCATAGATTTCACATACTCCGCCAGCTCATTTTCTTGCTCGACTGTGAAAACAGTTTTGAATCATCCCAAATGTTTTTTCCCACAGTCGTTATCAGAATCAGTGTCGGCATTAACAGTTTCACGAGCTTTTCTTACTCGTCGTTCAAAGGTCGACTTCGGAACATCGTATGTAGCCGAGGCTCACCACCATTTTATCTGTAGACAAATAAATAAATATTTTTGATCCTGATTTAAGTATAATTTACAAATATTATCAGTACGTAGAAAATGTTATTTTAATCACAAGGGCGGGGCAAAACGAAATAGTAACCCATTATGCCCCGTTCATCTTGCCCCGATCCACACGTAGGAAAAAAGATGACGCAATGCTAACCTAAAACTTTATCGGCGAAAAAATCTGGTTTGAATTTAATGTTTTGGACTACTATAATAAGCTGAGGATTAAAATAATACATTAACACAGGTACTTACATGTCTGTACGTTAGTTTTCGAATCAAATATCGCGTAAAAACACTTGCAATATCACTTTTTTCTCTCTGCAACGCAAAAACGAGTTCTAACCTGTTCGCTCTGCTTGGACGCACTAGCGGAGCAAATGGCGCTGTCACCGCTCCGAACACGATTACTATTCACACACACAAGCTTACTTCCCGTGCTGCCCCGAACTTCATCTTGCCCCGGTCTCCCCTATACAATACATAGTATAAAACAAATCAATTCGGACTACCACTTCAGTCACAAGTATGTATACCTATTTTGTGCCAAGAAATAATATTTGTTATGTTTGTATGTGCTACCTTAACGAATATACCTATTACTTATATTATTTTTAATCTGCAATCAGAATATCTTCATAATTATGTAGGTATACATAGTAACACCAAGACCAGTCACCAAATCGAATTGGGGAGCTTTTGTGTGTTTAGCCGGCACCTCTTATGATAACCATGTACTGTGTATAAAAATCACATGTCGAGCTACATAAATACTTACATTCTCTTCCTGAACTTGAAGTTGAGAAGTAGAAGGAACCTTATTGTGTAAGGTTGTTCCCTCGGACCAACCATCCGAGGTTATTCCATTTATAGGCTCCGTAAATGAGCATGAAGGCTCACTCTCAATTAATATAACTTGGCTGAGTATATTTTCTGGGTTTATATCAGTTCCTTGAGCGTAATCATCTGTCTTTGAATCACCATTTATCCCGAAAATACAATAATTTATTTGTTAAGAGCCACTAATAATAGTAGTAAAGACTAAAATTGTGTGGAATAATATAATTTACATAAATTTCTCAGTAGCTAAGTACTTACATCTAGCAGAGCATCACTGTCATAAAAAAAATTCTAGTCCTTCTAAAGCGGTGCTCAAATCTTCACCAGGCGGTCCGCCTTAGTACCTCCAGGAGCTGGAGGTAGTCTTCCGCCACCTAAACATTATAAATAAAGAAATATTTTTAGTGCATAACATATATTACGTCAACAGAAATTTATTTAATCCATACATGTATTGTATGCAATCCCTAGGAAAAAAAGATAAAAGGAAATAAAACCTTTCATGTCGGTCGGATCATCGGATCACAACAGAGCCTACATTGTACAATGTAGGCTCTGTTGTTTTGATCACGACATTACATTGAGGATCTCCTCTTTAGATTATCACGGTTGGAATCAGTCAACTTAATGGAGATTATTGCCATGGCAAGTTTTATATTATAAATACATCCTAGGATTTCGGAATTTAACATATTTATACAAATTTTCTGCTTACCAGTTTTAAATAGCTCCCGTTTGCGAGTTGCTGATTGTTTTTTTTTGTTTGACGTTTAATATTCTCCCAGCAGGTCTTCAAGCTTTCGGGAGTACGTCCACAGTATCTACTGTGAGCGTTAAATTCTTGAGTCAGACGCTTCCAACCCTTAACTTTTTCAGCATTCGTAGCGTCTGATTTTTTATTTTCTATAGGGTCCTTGTACTTTGCTACAAGTTTCATTAAAATTGACTGTGCAGTGAGCGTGTAGAGAGCTTGTTGTGGACTGTAGTTTTGAAGACTCGAAGATTCCGAAGACTCCAGGAGCTTTGACTCAGGAACAGGGGAGCGTGGCACTGATTAAGACACTGTTCAGACTTCACATTTGGGTTTGGCAGGGAAAAACCCTACCGCGGGACTTGCGCGTCTAGTTGTAGACTGCTTCGTAGAATACTGAACACTGGTTACCGCGCACTATAGTACCCTTTTTTATGCTTTCTAAATTTCTAGAAAAATTGACTGGCCAACGTGCCATTTTGTCAAAGTGTGTGTTTACTTATGGCAAACCCGCGTCCACGCTCACCATAGATCAGTCCATGCCACGCCCATTTTCTATTTATTTATTACGAAATAAATCTTTTTTCAAGACTAATTGGAATCTTATAAGACTAAGTTATATTTTCTTTATAAGATAATGACAGGCTCATTCACTATACATAGTCTCATGTTGCTACGACAAGCAAATCTCGAGATATGGCGTATTTTCGCTTAATGATAGATCGTCCAAAATATTGTTCTTCTAGAAGCTCTTCCAGAAGGACTTTGATCGTGCTGCTAGCAGAACCTTATTTTGTATGAAGTATGACGTACGTCCTTCTGGAAGTACGATAGATACTGGCAGGACATCGTACGTTTATAACTAAATCAGTTGTTGTAAACATTTTTACTTTCCTCCTCATATGATACTCGTAGTTTATCAATAGGTACTCATGCCTGCCGGGGTCACGGGACTGTCTTAGCAGGATACCGTGGCCCTGGAACGCAAAGGGCACCCGAAGGAAAAGGGTGGATTTTAGTCAGTAGGAGCTTGACAGTCCCTTCCGCTCCGCCCAGGGCGGGAGGACTCATTTAATGATTTTGCCATCCCTTAAACAACAGTAGGTACTTGTAAGACTTATAATAATGGAGTACCTGGTCGACCGAGCTTAGCTCGGGAAAAATAGATAAAAAATTAAAAGTGATTATTAGAAAAACATAAATGAGACTGTAAACTTCACTGATAATAAATAAATAATATTTGCTTTAACACCCAATTCTTTTTTTGTACATTTTAAACAAAAAGAATTAAAGAATTAGATTATAAAAAAAATGTAACATGAATAAATTACACTTAGTTGTATTCTAAACTTGGAAACGCTTAGTTTTTTTAAACCTTATGGTTAAACGCATAGCATGATTATACAGAATTAATGAAATGAAAATGTTTTAGGTACCTAAAACTCTTATATTGGTCGCGGAACTTATACCATTACCGTGACCCTTGAACGTAAAGGGCTAATGAAGGACACCGTGGATTTTAGTCTGTACAAGTCTGACAGTCCCTCCCGCCCTGCCCTGGGTGGGAGGACTCATTTGATGATTTTACCAAGCTAAAAAAAAAACTCTTATATTACTACTTTAACCCAGCTTCGTCATGTACATACGACAATAATAAAGTAACTAACAGAACGAAAACATAAAAAAAACCACGAGTTTGAATCCACGGTCACCAGCATAGCAGTTAGCGCGTCAGCGTTTGGGTGCAAATAAAAGGAAATTATAAAAAAAAAAACCTAGAAAAAATAGAATAAAACCCGAAAACCCAACGGACAAAACGAAAAAAAAAAGAAAAATCCTATGTTTACCTGGGGTTTGAACCCATGGTCACCTCCATGGAAGTCAAAGCTTAAACAAATCGGGCCACCTTGACGCCGGTTCGCGCGGTGAAATTATGAACCATAAATTCTTCCTCTAAATCTTTAAGCGTGAAAATACGGAGAAATCGAATTTTCCCAGACATGGGACCTATCTAGATTGATTTTTCGGCCCTTTAAACACTTACCTATATTCCAAATTTCATCGAAATCGTTAGAGCAGTTTTCGAGAACCGGAATATATATACAGGGTTACAGGTTAAGTCGACCTAAATCCTTTAAGAGGTGGTAGTTTCCATCATTCCTGACAGATTTGACTTTGGGACCCCATACCCCAAACTTAACCGTTCTCAAGTTATGAATATACTTTGAAGTTTTTAATAAAAATCCAGATTTTTTGTCTTTTGTCCCCTTTTTTTGTGTTTTGTACCTCTAATGTTTTTGTTTTTGTATTTTTTGTGTAGCAGATTAGTTGCTTCATTATTTTAAACACAAAAACTGCAAGTAACTGTACCAACTGAGTCATATTAGACGATTGATTGTTAAAAAAAGAAATAAATTTGTGGAAAGTTTTTTATTCTTTGTAAGATATTTAAAAAAAAAGTCTATGACAGTTATGCTACAGATGTGCTTAAAAATATCTACGGTAGCCACTACACTACTTCCTTTGCTGAAAAGAGTCTTATCAGCAATTTTTTTAAGCGGGAAATTTTTATGGGCTGTTTTCAACGTACCGATATAGAATAATCCACATTTTGAAAGTTCAGTTGCCGTTTTAACGCAAGAAAACCATGAATCACCGACAACAATACGCCCACTGCCGTGCCATGGCTCTGTCAACCGTAAAGTGGTAGCAGTGCCAGCACCAAATTGCCGCTGCCATTTCTTGTTACTCATAGCTCATACCCTCTTTACCCTCGTTTAACTCTAAAGCAATCATTATGTTGGTCTGGCTGTCAGCTATAGTTTTGACTTCACATCCTACACCTTTAGGTTTTCTTTTTATTTTCATGATAGCTGGGATTCCAGTAGCAAAATACGATCCACGGCCATACCATGCTGGATTCATCTACGGTTATTTTGTACTCAGGTGAAATAACAGACCGCCATTTTTCATTTATCATTTGAATAAGCGGCCGAACTTCAAACCATTTGTCCTTATCATTTACTTTAACTGGTGTGAACAATGCCATAAGGATTTCTTCAAATTTTTGTCTACTCATACCATGTCTCTTCCCGAATTCGGGTGCGGGAAATAATCCATTGGACACAGTGTTCCAATAGTTTCTTCTTTCGGGAAGTGGGTTAGTGCACATAGCATACATAAGACCAAAAAACTTATACGACTCTTCTTCAGAAACTGCGCTGGATATATTTTTTAGGTGTGAATTAGTACAGGGCAAAATATAGGAAATCTCTTCCTCAGGAAAAAATAACGACCAAGTTTCTAATCCACTTAGCTTTTTGGACGAGTTTAATAACTTGGCCTTATACAAACCGTCTTTATATACGTCTATCAGGATTTCTTTATTAAACTGCCACTAAACTTCTCCTACAAGCACACTGTTGTTGTTTGTTGTTTCTTCAATATCCTCTTCTAATTCTTCTTCAGATTCATCATCAGTGTTCGAAGAACTTGAAGACCGAGATACTGGAGACTGTGTCTGTGGTTCGCGGTGTGTCTGTGGTTCGCGTGAGGTTGTGGGTTCATCACTAACTGAATTTGCGGATTCTAAAAAACTTTTGTGAACACAACTTATAGATCCGTCCATTTCCCACACTACTTTTAGTTTATTATTTTTCAAAACTGACGTTACACTCCCATAACAATACGCCGTTGCAAAAGAATCACCAAAATGTTGTCGACTCCAGGCGTTATCCGAACCCGGCGGGTCATAGTGGGACGCTAGCGAGCGCACGCGGTCGCCACGTCTAAACATCGCAGTCATCTCGCCCACACTAATCATACGATGATGCAACAAACACGCCTAGAAAAAGAAAGAGACAAAATATATGCATAATCCTGCTGGCAGGCCCGTTTGGGTAAAATAAACCAATAAATTTGCGTCTTAGCGGCAAGACCGAAAGTCCTGCTAGCAGGACTCTAGACGATTTATCATTAACCGTGAATCTATAAATATCCGCTTACGCGCGCGCGGCTTGCCAATTTAAGTATACCAAGTTTGTGGGCCACAGATGCCCTATGTATGACATAAGTAAATATACAGCACTACATCTTAATATCTAAGGGACAATAATGTTCTACCTCAGTGTTAAACTCTTTATTTTTATTACACTATACTTATGTTTACTTTATATCTATGCAAAAAAGGGTTTACAGTTCTATTTACTGTAATACATAGTTATCAGACCTTATGTACTAAACATGGCACATTCTTATACTGATAAGGCTTTATTAAGTAAGTAAACAATATAAGTTACGTTAAATTACACAATACAAAAGATATAACTACGCTTATATTGTTTGTTTTTCATCTTGGGTGAAATTTGCTGTACGCTTACGTATATTTTGCATCACTTAATTATGGACTGAAAATAACTTGAATCACTTGGTAGGGTCCGTCTCACGAAAGAAGTCTCGCAGATGCGGGATGGTGATTGCTGAATGTGTTGTGATGATGACGATGACTGAATGAGTTAAGGGGCTGGTGACGATTGAATGTAATGTGGAAATGACGATGACGATATCTGAAAGTGTTGTGGTGACGGAAATGAGAGAATAGGTTTAAGTGAAGGAGATGGCTGGTTAATTAAATGAAGTGATGGAGATGTCTGATAATGATGAGATGGGAACGATGAATGAATGACTTGATATGAAGGGGCTTGCTGCATATAAGAATTATTACTGGAGGATGATTGGGAATAAGCAAAACTTCGAGATCTAGTAGTTGTTTCGATTCTAGATTCGAAATTAAGATTTCCCGTTTTTGCAAGAAACAAAATATCGGAAATAAGTTTCTCAGCTACTTGGCGTTGTAATGATTCTATTTGATCCAGTTGCTCTCCGACGTACAATCCAAACGAATTTATTTTCTTCTGATTTTCCTTTCTATCATCACTGCAATAATTCTTGCGCAGATTCTATTATTACTTGTTTTTTCATCTCGAATGTAATTCTCTTTTTACTTCTGCCCCTCTCAGGTTCTGATGATTTGGATTCCTAAAAAAATGAGTGTTTTCAGTTAACCTCGTCGGTAAATGACTGGAGAATAGCTGCAAAATCTTTTCAGGAACTATGGCAATTTGACATCTGTGTAGGTTGCATGGACGGCTAACATGTTATAATCGAAAAACCATCCGGAACGGGATCTTTGTACTATAACTATAAGGGTACATTTAGTGTCGTGTTGTTTGCTATTGTCAATGCAAACTACGAATTATTAATGTTCATACGGGTATAAATGGAAGTACGTATGTCAGATGGAAGAATTCTGAAATCTACTAGGTTCTATGAAAAACTCATCAACGACGATCTTAAGTTACCTGAATCACTAATACTACCAGGTACAAATGTCTCAGTACGGTTTGTTTTTTTAGGACATAGTGCATTTGCACTTGACACAAATATAATGAAACCCTTCCCTGACAAGAACATCGTTACGAACAAAAGAATATTCAATTATCGTCTATGTCGAGCTCGGAGAGTTGTTAAAAATGTTTTCGGCATTCTTGCTTCGCATTTTAGAGTATTTAGGCAACCTATTAGCGTTGAACTTGAAAATAATCTCGACGCAATTGTTTTAGCCAGTTGTGCGTTGCACAATTTTTTAAGGTAAAAATCAAAAAATTATTGGACCCCCTCATGTTTTGACAACGAAGATATACAACAACATACATTCATACCTGGAGATTGGCGACAACAAAGTGCACTGACGCCTCTTAATCGAACTAGTGAAAGACATACTTATGAGGGACAGCAAGTGAGAAACACTTCAATGGAATATTTAATAGTAGGTAGTGGCAAATTAAGCTTTCAAGAAAAATAGTTAAAATAGTTACGGAATGATGAGACTAACATTGTTTATACTATTAGGCATTGTTTATGTGATAGTGTGTTTGCTTTGATGAAGAGCGGGAAATTCAAATTTTCACGTTTTTTTTTCAAATTAGTACGATGTTTGAAGTTGTATTTCTATTAAAATAAAATTACCATGGGTCCAGGACATGATTCTAGACCCCCCGTGTTGGAATTTTTAGTCGGATTTTTCCTAAAATTCGGACAAAATTTAAAAAAAATATTTTTTGGACTTTTTTTACTTTAGCCTGTTCATAATCGTTATTCTTACCAAACCCAAAGAGATTTTTAAGAAAAAAGTAATTAATTCACTACTTTCACTAAAAGTAGCAATGTAAATAATAAACTAGAAATGGTCTCTTCTTAGATGTTTATAATGAAAGGTCATCGTCACAATCTGTAACAGTAAATTAGGTAAATGTGAAGTTAATTGAATCTGAATTTCAATTTTTAGCGTGCTACAGAAATGACATTTTCTTAAAATTGACCTTATTTTTATCCTTATGACATTTATGTCTCGGATTCCATATCACAGAATGTCTTTGGTACAGCTCAATAAACTTGAAAGTCTCTTCGTTCGACCACGCACTAGCTATAATTATTAAATACAGTCAACACGTGTGAAGCGCTCGATGGCCCGGAGGGCAGTGCTCGTCCCAAAGTTTTTATTTGTTAGACGTAAAGGCGACTTATAACCCACGCCAAAAGGATTGCATTAAATATATCAAAGATCCTGTCGATATATCCAATAAATTCTTGTTTGTCTAATATTTTCATTACAATGTAGCCAGATATGTAGTACAATATATTTCTATTTTTATATTTATATTTTTATAGTCTGATAAATCGGTTCTGTCTACCAAGTGCATAAGAACATCACTCTTATCGGTTTCATTTTCTTCTATAGTGTTATCGTCTTCCACGATCGATCTTTTGGCACTTCGGAACTCAAGTATTGCAGAATTTTCGTAATCGGGATTTGTACAGTTTGCATTAATGCTTGGTCTGACGCTGTTACGAAATAGAAACTTCCGCATAATAAACATAAACTGAAGAGCAGTAGGGTTGTCGTTTGCCCCTCCTCTTGCTCTCACACATGAAAAAAACATTTCAATGTGGTCTTGCGAGGCCTTGTATGGTAATAGGTAGGTCGTATTAACATCAAACAAATCAGTTGCTAATTCAGCAAAACTGTATGTGTCTATTATCAGACCAAAAACCGGCGTCTTCCTTCTATGGGTCATTATATTTTTCCCGTCGACTTTAAGTTCAGTCAAGTAATGTCTTGTTTCTTCGAAGCCCTGAGTCCAGACATGTTTATTGTTAAGTCGCAAAGGGGATTTGAAACCAGTTCCTACTGTTTTTTTGGCGTTAAGAATGTCAAACAGTCTGTCCAAGTACCGTAGGTATTCCACTGTGGCTTCAGTTCCAGCAAAGCTAGAATGACCAATTGACCTCAGATAGTCAATTTCATCAGCAACAGAGGAACTGAGTACTTGGGCAGCTAGTTTGACGTTCATTTTCTTGCCAAAAAAATCGACATGTACCCTAGTCAATTTATTTTTTAATTTCAGCCCCTCTTTCTCTTGCAAATCTTGCAATTTCTGTACGTATGCGAACTTAATATCTCCTTTTTCCGATGACAAACAAGTATCGGCGAATAAATTTCGGGCTAATTTAATCATATGGGCAGGGTCGAGTATGTAGTATACTTCTGTAGATTTAATTGGGTGATCAAAATGAGTTTTCATATTTGCAAGCGTAAAATTGCACCCCAGAATTTCAAATGTTTTTATGTTTGCTTGTGGCCCATCCGCTGTCAAAGACCTCACCACTATATTAATATCGGGCAGCATACGAATCGCTGTTAAGACGAGCTGAGATTGTACATGCGCAGAAATCTTATCTATAAAAAATAAGCGATAGGACAGACAATTTTTTCTTTAGAGAGACTATTTGAAACATTAAGGCGTCTGTAGCAAATGTTTCAGAATCGCTTGTTAATATTCCGCCTAAATCGACGCAACCCCAATACTTGTCTGACCCTTTATCATATTGTTTGCCAGCTTTGATAGCCATTGCATCAAAAATTAAAGCGTAAAGGAATTCCATCACTTCTGCCATTAAACCCACGTTGCATTTATGCGTCGCCAATATCCTTCGCAGAGTTGCAGGGTGAGGTAAAGGAATACGATTCCTCAAAAATAAATAGGCTTTTCCAGAATAATAATACAATGATAAAGCAAACGATTTCATTTCACGAACGATTTTAGTTTTGTGTGAATGTTTTCGAAATTATGTTGGACCATCTGTTCGACTTCAAAATAATTATCACACTTTTTTTTATAATTTTTAACAAACATTTTAGGTTACCAATAGTTGTATTACGTCTTTTCAGGCGTTGTTGCAAGACTTTTAAATCTCGACGTAGTTTTTTTTTTATATAGGTTTTCTATAGGTTATGATTGTTGTTTTTACTTACCCGTGGAAAGAAAAGCGGCTACCGGGATAAGACTCATTTTTGCACCCTGTTACACAACAAGAATTCACTATATTTCATGAAAAACAATTTACATAATCGCAAATCGAAGCACAAGAATCAACCAAACAACCAATGAGCAAACCACCATCTGGCATTTAGTGTTACCAGGCTCAAACATTTAAGTACTGCTGTTAACTCAGTATTAATGTTCTTTTTTTATAATACTACGAACTGATTATTAATTATATGGACTATAAAAATATTGATAATTATGTTTTATTGTTTAAGAATTGTTCGTTTTGGTAGAACATAAAAAATAATAACATTTAATTTTCTACCACTTCTACCAAACCCTATGGTTAGTTGAGCTGGCAAGATCTCAGGCAAGGACACACACCAGCGGGAGCCCTCTCGCCCGGACCGCTGTTAGCTAGCTACCGCTTTTAAGAAAATAGCTACCCTATGTGCAAGGCAATAGATCTCATTTTTCTTTGTTTTAGCTAAACAAAAATTTTTGGTGCACTGTCTAGTTGTAAGTATAAGGTCTTTGACGTCAAATAACTGAATTGTCCTATTCTTCGTAATTTGAATCTCTATTTCGCTGCAGCGCTAAAATAATAACAATTCGTCTAAACCGTAACTAATTTACCACAGCGCTAGATTTGCTGCGGAAGTGTGTTTATTCTCGGCAAAAAGATCTTAATCGCCATGTAAATCACGGCACTTACGCGTTTTCTTCAACAAAGTGCAACAACATGTCTTCTCTATAGACTATGGCAGGAGTACTACAGAATGAACAACGTAGGTATTTTGCCTACAGGGTTTATTTCATAAATAATAGACATTTTTTTTTATATATTTTATTTAGTCACCTTTAAATATTACGAGTTTAGTCATCTTTAGCCTTTTTGTTGAATAATCAACGCTTTGATCTGTTTGTACTTCATGTTTTAAACGAATAGTAGTATATTTATTAATAATCTCCCGAATCAAATGAATTCTATGATTCAGTGTACTTGGTTGGCAAAATGAATGCTGAACCAAAGACGTAAATACCTCCGTGTGAATAAAATGCTCCAAAGTATTAACAGTAATGTAACTGTAAGTATTTCGTGGTGAGGCATTTCCACCACTTTGGTTTATAAGTTTTCGTATGATAGTTTCCGTGATCACACATATTTTGTATACGTCTTCTGAAGAATATAACAATCCGCCCATATCTTTAATAGTTATAAGTTTATGGTGTGGCAGCCTTTCTGCTGTTATTAATGCTTCCACGCATTCTTCACATTTTAATGATTTTGTGAGATTTCGAGCAATGTAGCCAGATATGTAACCGACTATCAATTGAGAACCAAATGGTATTTGTTGGGAACTGAGTGTATCGGAAAAAATATAACAGTTGTGTTCAGCTTCTATATCAGATTCTAAACATCTAGTTGCTGACAATATTTCGTATTCCTCATCGACGTGTCTGTAAAGGGCGTCGTACTATTAATAACATTTGTTGAAGAATTACATAGAATGTTTATATTATCTAAAGGTATACAATTACCCGTGAATGATGAACGAAGTTCCAAATGGTTCAGGGTTTTTTTGTAGGCAGCTCGAAATTGTAAGACGTTGGGATCTTGACTTAGACGGTATGTAGAAATATATGTCATATATTTTTTTTCTTCTACTACATGTTGATGTAAAGTTTTTAGAGATTCTATACAAATCAAAGCTCCTATATATCCTGTTTTATTAGCCGATTCAACAATTTTCTTTTTTGAAATCGACAAAGTAATACGTGGATCTAAATGTTTTCTTTTTACGACTCTTTTGCATTTTATATGAAATTCAAAATTTAATATGTATCTTTTTACTTTTGACAAAAAAAATCAGTACTTCTGACTTATTTATGGCGCCAATTGGTCGCTTGAACCCATAAAAATGACACTTTCTTGAATTCATTGTGTCAAAAAAATCATTAAACGTTTCCAAAAATTGTATTGTAGCCGACGAGTCCGCGTCCAAGTTGTCAAATGTAGGCAGCTACAAACTTGATTTGAAATGGAGAATATCTCAATCGTTAGAACCCTCGGTTAGTACGATTAGTTACGTACCGTTGAAAGACTATAAGTTGACAGTTTTAGTGAAATACCTTTGAACTATGTACTATACTGTTTACCCATTTGGGTATAGTGACCAATATGGTGTTGAATTTCGATTTATGTGTTTTCCGATTCAAAAGCGGGGAACTGTGAAATTATTGGCAATAATCGGTAGAGGCCTAATCATGAGTTAACACGCTTTTGTGAAGTGTAGTAGTGTGAAGTACGGGGACTTAGACGTTAATTTGATGGATGAAATTGATTTCTCGTTGTACTACGAGAGGCGCAATTTTATTAACCGACTTCAAAAAAGGAGGAGGTTACCAATTCGACTGTAATTTTTTTTATGTTTGTTACCTCATAACTTGCGACTGGGTGAACCGATTGTCATGATTCTTTTTTTATTTGAAAGCTGGTGCTTCCCGTGTGGTCCCATTGTCACCATTTCAATATCTGATGATTGGATCCTGGAGAAATCGAGGGCGACCCTCAAATTTTATAGGCCCACACATCATTTTTCGCAAATATTATGAAGTAATTTAAGGACTTGCGTATGGTAATCATCATCTCATGTAGCTGAGCTGATGATGGAAGGTACAACTCCTTAACAGTAAGGAGTAGGCATCGACTGATCTAGTATTTTTTTTTTCATTAAGTAGTTCAAAGCACTACAATTTAATAAAAGGTCCGGAGTATATCTGATGATGGAGCCGAGAGACAGTCGAGGGAACTCCTCAACGATTCACAGCAGCTATCTTGTACTACCCTTTTTTATGGTTGTTTTTTTAGAAGTCGGTTAGATTTTTTTTTTTAAACTTTTTTTCCATACAATTTACGTCGTCATACTGTAAGTACACTGCAAGACCAAATACGTAGAATTCATTTTAGGGCCTTTGACCAGAAAATCGCTATCGCTTCCAGTGCCTAACCGAATGCGAAACTGTGGACGAGATTAACAATGGGTTGGTGGAAACTGTCCAAGCTCTTTAAGACCCCGCGCCGCAATAAGCCTCAAAAGCTCTCGAACGGAACCATCAAATTGATGCAAGACCGGGCCGAGATGAGGCTGTAATCTTCAGCTGATATGTCGGAATATGGCAAACTCAATAGACGAATCTCTAAAATTACGTCCCAATCTAAACGTAGTTCCTAATTTGTCAATTGAATTTTGAAACTTGAATACATGCATTAAATACTTGACTATAACCCATTAACAGAAAGCTTATTAAGCAAGATATTAATTAAAACATAATTAAAAGTTAATTTATGATGATACATAATACCTGCTAAGTACAATAAATGTAAGATTGATTGTAAGGAAAAACTGCTAAATCCCACATGTTTGGGCTATAGGTTATCTGAAGTTTTACAATAAATATTGCTTAATTTATCATTACAAATAAATAATAAGATAACAGTATAAACACATACGTTTCAGTCCTTTAACTTTCAACCTTTATTTACACTGTTATCACAGAAAACATCAATTATTTGTATGAGCACATTTGCCGGCATCGGAATCTCGGTACAAAATGGCTTACACGGAGTTAGCAGGAAACTTTTGACGTTATGGATTTGACAGTTTTACTCAGCACGCGTTTTTGTCAATTTTTAAGGAAAACGGACTGTGGCTGTTTTTCTAGATTGTGTATTTCTTTTTACATTTTCGAATGGTATGAATAACGTCATAATTATAGTCAAAAAATGGATTTGGCAGGTTTACACTCTAAGCCGACGTTACATTAAATAACAGTGTTTAATAGTTAAGTAACATTTATAATTTTTGGCTTATCTAATAAAAAAAAAACATAGCTTAGGAGCTGAGGTTAGTAATGTAAATAGCACAATTATTTAAACATTAGTCAGCTATAAACGCTGCCTAAATGAAAATCGTTTGAATCGGAATGGACATTGTTATGACAACATACCTAAGTATAAAATTTCTAAAAGTAAATAACATCTTCATCAGATATTAATATATATTCTTCAGGACTTTCATTAAATTGTAACATTTCAATAACTTTAATGATAGAAGCTTCAGGGACCGCAATATCTCGATCTTGACGCTTTGGTTTTATAAATTTTACGTTATCATTTTTTTTGACACATTTGTAGAATGATATATTGAAAGTTTTTGTGTCAAAATCAATGTTTTCTCTTATTCCTATGTAATATTTCCATTTGTTTGACTCGTAGTATCTAACCAACACTTTGTCTCCAATGTCGTATTGTTTTTTTTTCGGTTAAATTTTCATTATTTTCACGCGAATATTGTAGTTCTTCTTCATACAAGTACTCAGGAAAGGTATCAGTGAAAGAGTAATCACATACTATTTGTGATTCTTTTTCCAGCTCATAAGGTTCATTATAGAACTCTTCATATTTATGTTCACTCCTCTTCGGCAAGTCTTCCATTTGTAACTAAGCTTGTTTTGAAAAATCCGTCAATTTTGGGGTGTCTGAATCAAAATTAGTTATATCACTGAGGACGTCAATTATATCGGAATCACTGTGTGTACTATAAAAGTCTTCTTCAGTAGTTGTAGAACTATCCTGAGACTTTCTCAACCTCTTAACGGGTCTGATGTTCTTACTTTTAGCAATTTTTTTCAAACGGCGTTTAGTCTTTTTATTTCTACTCATGGAGATGAGAGGCTCTCTGCTGTTTGGAGAAAATTTTAAACTGTCTTCATTGTCGTCACTACTTAATGAGCCATGAATGTTAATATTAACAGCAACGCGATCTAAAGCTTTTGCCTTATCGGCATTCGTTTCAGCAAGAGATTTTTTTTGCGGTAAATTATTGCTAATTTCTACTGCAGTAGTACATGCTTCTGAACACAAGTGGAAATTTGTATCAATTTCTTTTAAATTTAAAGCTTTAGTTTTATAAATAAAAGCAGTGTTTTCTTCTGAAAGCCTAATATCGGACAGAACAACCACCTTCATCGGTTTGGCTGGATCTTTGCTCGCAGTCACGGATGACTCGGTTTCATATTCGTTAGTATTTTCTGTTATTTCCATAAGACCCGTTTTCTCATTTAAAATAAATTTTGTTTGATAGTCATTCTCATTTTCATTAAAATTGTCGAACTGGTCATATGCGGCATGTGTTTTTTTTGTTATTGTCGTATTATTCTTAGATGGTTTGACACCACCTCGCACATTATATTTTGAAGGCTTGGGGCCATTTGACTTGGGAGCCTGTACAAAATCATTGATAACTGATTTCCCTGGTTTAGTTTCAATTTTTTTGTTTCTTTTAATATCCATTGGATTTGGCTGTCTGATTCGTTTCAAGTAATCAAGCAATGCGTTATCGATTCCGTACGATCCTAGATCTTCTTGATATTCTGGTATACGTTTTAGTACTTCCCTTGGATTGTATGGGTAGATTCCAGTAGCTTTAAAACCGCTTTTGATATTTTTAGATTGATTTAACTGGATTTGTTCGACTAAAGACTTTAATAATTTTGGAAAATGATTTTTGTTTAAACTGCTTTGGTTAGGGTTTTCCATTTTGTACTGAAGCAGTATTGCTCGCCACAGTTTTTTAAGTGGTGCAAAAAATGCCACATCAAGGGGTTGCGTTATCTGTGTGGAGCTCGATGGAATGAAAACAAACTGAATATTATGACGCTCGCATAATTCGATAACACTCACATTTAGATGGCTTGACAAATTATCACAAATTGTGACCTTTTTACCAGGTAAAGAGTTTTCCCAATCCAAAACAATTTTCTTGAAATAATCTTCAAAAACAGTGGAGTCAAACCATCCAGATCTTGTGCGGTTAAATCTTGTATCGCGCGGTCCACCTTGTATCCACTCAGAGTACAAATGCTCTGCCTTGTATACGACATAAACAGGTAGGAGCACTCCGTCTGCTGCTCCGGAGAACATCAATGATATGGCACCTTTTGTAGAATTTAGAACCCTTTAGATATTTAACTCCTCGTCGAAATATACATTTCGACGATCCTGGATCGTCTGTTAAATTTGTCTCGTCAAAATTAAGTATATTTGACGGAGGGACATCTTGTAAAGTATGTTGTAAAGAACAATACCCAAAACGTCCCCACCCTTGTAGCATCTTAAAACCTATGTTAATCGAAGGGCCATAACCGTCTTACCATTTTATTGTACTACGGCGAAACTGAAATGTGCATCCGAAAAAAGTTATATCGACATGAAGGAACCGGAATCAGTCACAATATTATGTTCCCGATCACGATGGTTTTCTTCTTTAATTATTACCGTGGAATGATTTTGTTCGTTTGTGGCTAATTGAGGAGCTCGTGGCTAAATAATTACAGCCGCACAGGCCGATCATTCGGGTTAAGCCGCGCTTGCCGAGGTCGGTCTGTGGATGGGTAACAATCTGTCATAGCGAGTTTCCTCCGTGCCTCGGAAAGCACATAAAGCCGTTGGTCCTGGCCATCATTTGTAGATCTTTGACAGTCATTACTGTTAGTCAGAAGCTCTAAAGTTTGACCACCAGTCTTACCATGAGGTATCGTATTACCACAACCCAGTTACTGGGTTGTGGAGGTCCGATAGGCAGTCGCTCTATGTAAAATACTGATATCAGGCTGCATTTGGTTCGACTGGAAGCCGATGACGGGAACAACTCACAGGGCAGAAAAAAGGTTCAATGAAGAATTCTGTTGAATATCGTTATTGTGAAGTTTTGACGGTTTTTTAGGAGTTTTCAAATAAAAATATCTTTTTAATTACATTATTCGGTGTTTTTAGTGTCTATTACAATATTGTCCCAGGCACTGGCTGGTCCGACGAAATTCTGTAAATGCCTTCCAACTCCATAGTACCACACGATACTGACAACATGCGCGCAGGCACTAACTGTCCTCAAACCCGTCAAACATGAGCAGTAATATGCTTGAATAGCGTGAGCATGACTGCTTCGCAGAAGGAGGCGACCGCTTCCCACTCCGTCTCGCCCCGCAGCATGGCCTCGACGGGCGCGAAAGGTCTCCGCCTATCGCCGTCGTGAGGACACGGTGGTGCTCTGCCCAAGCGGGGCAGTCCTGCACCGTATGCTCCACCGTGTCCTCAGGTCGATCCTCGCAGTGGTGACACCCAGGCATTTATTCCCTCCCTATCAGACACAGGAACCACCCGAAACTTCCGTGCCCGGTGAGGACCTGCCTCAAGCGGAAGGTGAGGATGGCGCCCGTGGCGCATCTCCACCCACTCCTCAAAGAGGGGCCTTACCGCCGCGATTGCGGCGTTCCCGGAGTGATGAGGGTATGTCGGGGCGGCGAATTGTACTAATACGCGATGGATCGTATCGGCCGATGCGATGAGGGGATTTGGGTGCTTATCACCAGATTCAAAAAAATGCTTGGAAAGGGGAAAGGCGTTTGATGAACTGAAGAATTGTGGGAATTTTAAAATCTAAATGGAGACTATCGTTACGGACATAATACGGGGCTCCCGTGACTTTCCTGAGGAACCGGTTTTCGACAGTTGGTGCCTGCGCGCATGCCATCAGTATCGTGTGGTATTCTGGGGTTGGAAGGCATTTAGATAATTTCGTTGGGTCAGCCATTGTAATAGACCGTGAAAACACCGAATAATGTATTTGTTGTGATAAAAAGTAAACGGTTTTATTTGTAATTAAAAAGATGTTTTTATTTGAAAACTCCTAAAAACCCGTCAATGGTTACTTCACAATCACGATATTTAACAGAATTCTTCATTGAACTTTTTTCTGCCCTGTGAGTTGTTCCCGTGCGGAAGTCACTATTTAGTTCCAAGAGTTGTTTGAAAACTCCGAACGAAATTATCCACCACCTTCCTAGCTTTTTCCCAACTATATTGGGATCGGCTTCCAGTCGAACCAGATGCAGCTTGATATCAGTATTTTACATAGAGCGACTGCCTGTCGGACCTCCACAACCCAGCAACTGGGTAATACGATATCTCATGGTAAGACTGGTGGTCAAACTTTACAGCTTCTGACTAACAGTAACGACTGTCAAAGATCTACAAATGATGGCCGGGACCAACGGCTTTACGTGCTTTTCGAGGCACGGAGGAAACTCGCTATGACAGATTGTTACCCATCTACAGACCGACCTCGGCAAGCGCGGCTTAACCCGAATGATCGGCCTGTGCGGCTGTAATTATTTAGCCACGAGCTCCTCAATTAGCCACAAACGAACAAAATCATTCCACGGTAATAATTAAAGAAGAAAACCATCGTGATCGGGAACATAATATTGTGACTGATTCCGGTTCCTTCATGTCGATATAACTTTTTTCGGATGCACATTTCAGTTTCGCCGTAGTGCAATAAAATGATAAGATGACTATGGCCCTTCGATTAACATAGGTTTTTAGGTGCTACAGGGGTGGGGACGGTGTCCATACAATTTTGGACCTTGTTCTTTCTGAAATATTCCATAAACTCTTCAACACCTTTTTCAGCCCTGGTTTTTTTTATATTCTGGTTACTGCGAACAGTTAAGTCGGAGGAATGTCGTGACAAAAAATTATCAACCCATGCTTTTCCAGGCGGTCTGCCGTTGAAAATGTCCGCTCGTCCATTTTTTTTCAGGTATTCGAATACCACGAGACGAAGATCTAATTTACTTAGAGGGCACCCAAATTCTCCAGCAGCAATCAAAACTTGTATAACTTCATTAGCAGAAAGTCGCGTAGGACATCCGACAAACTTAGTATGAAAGTTGTTTACCTTATTAATTATAGTTTGTTTAGGAATTGCAAATTGTCGCGCGGCCTCTCTTGCAGATAACTGTTTTTTCTTTACTAGATCGATAGCTAATTCAAGCATTTCACTTGAATAATTTTTATATTGCCGGGCACCTAGACGCCTGCGACTTTTTCTTGCCTTTTTTCTTGGTTTCGGTGTAGATGTATTCATTCTGTAATAATATAAGAAAAGAAAAGTAAGTAGAAATCTCAAAACCGATCGGCGACGTAGAAGTACCTACTTAATCTATTCAGACGTCAATCAATTACGTGAGGAGATTTTTTCAATCAGCCCCCTCTTCCTTGGTGAGATTTGGTAAGATACCTATAAAAGAAAGTGAGTAGGGGCAGCCCTAACACATGTTTGTTGGTGGCCAAAGTTGACATCTTGTGTTCGCAGAAAGTGATTGTAACATTGGCCGCTAAATTTCTAAGTTCAAAAAACTCGTTATGATTTAAAAAAGCGCATCATGTTATTATCATGAATTCACCCAAAAACATATAAAAAAACTACTCACCTCGGCAAGTTTTCACGCTTCCTAGAATCACAAAACACGAAGCAGAATTTGGTACCACTCGAATCGACTTTCTTTCAACGACCGTTGACAGTCAACTGAGTGAAGCTAGCAAGTGAACTTGCTATCAATATTGCCATAAATATAACCTTTTTTCCCTGACAGACTGTAAAATGTTGCCATTTGAGACAATATTGTCGTTACAACTTGTTTTGCTTATTTTTGGTAACTGGCCAATGTTAGGCTTGAAAATCAAAGTTGGCTGATTTCACGGTACAGTACTGTTTTCTCAAGTCACTTAACGAAACGAACGATCATCCCAAAAAAAGAAACGGTGATCCGAAAGAAACAAAAATACGGAACCCTAAAAATCGACAAATAGTCTACTACTAAATCATAAGATTTTTTTAACATTATGCGGTATATTTAATAAACGTGATTTAATAAACATGACGTGTTTGCTCCTCGTTACTTTTTTGAAATCACAATATAAATTAAAATTCAAGAAAATTATGTGGAGGTTATTGACGTTTCGGTTTTCATAATGTCATTAAGTTATAATATTATTTGCTTATAAGCTAAAATTACAAACAATTGTCATGGATTATTTGCTCTACTCTTCTTCCTAGCAGCACTACAATAACACTTTCTTTTTTGTGTAAAATTAAATCATATTATTTTATCAAATAAGTAAATTATTATTTATAAAATGAAACACATAAATTACAACCTACTAACGAAAAGGCAATGGCATGTGATCAAAACATTCAATCAAAGGTGCGTATTTGTATTCATTCGTTTTGTTTACTCGATATGCCCTGAGGTGAGTACTGTAGTTAATTATTATAACACAGTACATGAAAAGATGACATTTAAAATCTTTATCCCTGATTAATATATCATAGAAATATTGGATTATCAGCTTTGCATTCCAACAAAACAACAGACATGTTATCATAAACATATCCATTATTTTCAAAAGTAGCACTCGAATAATAATTATCTACATTCAAATGATCTGGAATATTTACGCATTGCTTTAATTTTCCACACTTTGTTTTATTTTCAAAGCCACCATTTGTTAAAAACCTGCTACAGTCCTTTAATTGGCAGCTTAATGAAATCGAATAACATAAGCCTGCCTTACTCGCTATAGAACGTGATACTCTTTTTAGTTCTTTGTGCTTAGCTTCAAATTTGAAAGCTGAGTAACATATAGGCGGTCCTAATTTACTTATCACACTCGGGTAATGTACAGACGCCAGCACATCAAGCTACCACAATATGCCAAATTTCTTCAATAGATTTTCAACCTTATCATAATAGTGGAAGATTAATGTTCGATTGGTAAAATCTGACAGTTTCAGGTAGGTTGACCTGCTGGCGTCTGTACCAAGAAATGGTATTTTGGTTTCAACGAAGTTTTGAATAGCTTTATGTAAATTTCATGGTGTTCTTTTATCAGTTGCTTCAAATTGGCTACATGTTCTATGGATATAGTTTGTTCGGTTAACGTTTCTGTCAAGTTTAGTAAAAGCAAATAATAATTCCACACTTCGTCTGTTTCGTCAACCAAGTCACCGACAAAGTAACGGAAATTTCTCACAAAGCATAACATCTCCGACGCCGAAAATATTATTATTCCATTACACAAATGTTGCTTAGTTACGGGTGGGGGGGGGTGATTATGCTTGGATATAGTAAATGTGAAGTCTTTAGTTCTGGAATTTAATTGCTCTAACGTAAACACCTTTCTGTTTATAAATGATTGTATTATTGAAGCCATACTATATCTATGAACTATAAATCACATACACACATAAATCATGCATGACATCTACACTAGTATTTTCACAAGCATGGAAGCTGTCTAGACTGTTCCATACACACTCTTCTTTTACGCCGACATTATTGGCTAGACTGATTCATAATCAGCTCGTGATCATATATTTTTTTTTCATTTTCTGAGATGGCTGTTTGGCATTCTTGTTTATCCATAGTACAAATTCTACAATAATAACTGGCAGAAAAACTTTCCATGAAACCCAAAATAGAATTAAGTCCTAAATTATCTACTGATAAAGCAATCAAGTAGAATTTTACTTTAAGTTTCTCATTTTTAGAATGTATGTCTATACCACATCTTTCCAAAAAAATTAATTCGTTAAGTAATGGTTGAAAAACGGGTACACTACGATAATACGAAAAACTTTATTCCGAAATTCATAAATACGAATTTCAAAATACCGATTTTCATAATTCCGAATGGTTCAAAATTCCTAATATAACAACTCCGATTGATCATTATTCCTATTTTCATAATTCCGAAATTTCAATATTCCTAACATTTATAATTACTATTTTCAAAATACCGAGTTTCAATAGACCGAATATCAAAAATTCCGAATTAATAATTTTCCGAAACATCAAAAACACGAATTCCGATGGTTAGAATTCCGATTATTAAAATTCCGAATAATTAGAATTCCGAAAATTTAATCTCTTATCAGAGAAAAGTATGCTTTTAAAACGCCTTGTCAAAATGCCTCTTAACTTTTCAATAAAAGAATTTCTTTTGAATAAGAATATTTTCTTTTCAATGATAATAATTTATTTTATAATTTTTTTTGAGTAATTAAAATAATTAATTTTTGAGTTACGTATTTTCATTCATAATATTACAAAAAATCCCTGTGAGAAGAACGAAAGCTGTCAGAGTCGGGGTGCCCCAAGACACAATTTGCTCGCTATCGCATCTTGAATTCCTGAGTTATATTACCACTAAGGTGGTTCAACGGAGCCCCGCTTTGCGGGGCTCCTATTTCCGTTAGCTTAACCTAACTCGAACCTAACCTGTCCGAGTCGGGGTGTCCCCAATCCCGAGCTCGCTTCGCTCGCTCTTACATCCTTGATCAATTTGTTGATTACCACCAAGGTAGATCGACGGGCTTTGCGGGGCTCCTATTTCTGTGAGCAACGTTTAAAGTAACCTAACCTGTCCGAGTCGGGGTGCCTCCAGTCCCGAGCTCGCTTCGCTCGCTCTTGCATCCTTGGTCAATTTGTTGACTACCACCTACCAAGGTAGATCGACGGAGCCCCGCTTCGCGGGGCTCCTATTTCTGTGAGCAAGGTTTAAAGTAACCTAACACGAAGGGGATGGCGGGGTCTTTCAGACCCCGCCATCCCCTTCTAACCTAACCTGTCCGAGTCGGGGTGCCCCCAGTCCCGAGCTCGCTTCGCTCGCTCTTGCATCCTTGGTCAATTTGTTGACTACCACCTACAAAGGTAGATCGACGGAGCCCCGCTTCGCGGGGCTCCTATTTCTGTGAGCAAGGTTTAAAGGAACCTAACCTGTCCGAGTCGGGGTGCCCCCAGTCCCGAGCTCGCTTCGCTCGCTCTTGCATCCTTGGTCAATTTGTTGATTACCACCTACCAAGATAGATCGACGGAGCCCCGCTTCGCGGGGCTCCTATTTATGTGAGCAAGGTTCAAAGTAACCTAACACGAAGGGGATGGCGGGGTCTTTCAGACCCCGCCATCCCCTTCTAACCTAACCTGTCCGAGTCGGGGTGCCCCCAGTCCCGAGCTCGCTTCGCTCGCTCTTGCATCCTTGGTCAATTTGTTGATTACCACCTACCAAGATAGATCGACGGAGCCCCGCTTCGCGGGGATCCTATTTATGTGAGCAAGGTTCAAAGTAACCTAACACGAAGGGGATGGCGGGGTCTTTCAGACCCCGCCATCCCCTTCTAACCTAACCTGTCCGAGTCGGGGTGCCCCCAGTCCCGAGCTCGCTTCGCTCGCTCTTGCATCCTTGGTCAATTTGTTGATTACCACCTACCAAGATAGATCGACGGAGCCCCGCTTCGCGGGGCTCCTATTTATGTGAGCAAGGTTCAAAGTAACCTAACACGAAGGGGATGGCGGGGTCTTTCAGACCCCGCCATCCCCTTCTAACCTAACCTGTCCGAGTCGGGGTGCCCCCAGTCCCGAGCTCGCTTCGCTCGCTCTTGCATCCTTGGTCAATTTGTTGACTACCACCTACAAAGGTAGATCGACGGAGCCCCGCTTCGCGGGGCTCCTATTTCTGTGAGCAAGGTTTAAAGTAACCTAACCTGTCCGAGTCGGGGTGCCCCAAGTCCCGAGCTCGCGTCGCTCGCTCATGGATCCTAAGTTCTCCTAATAACAATAACAATCCTGAAGGCAAACAGTCAAAGTCCAGAGGATACGCCTCACCACTCCGCGCCTACACAGGCTTAAATAACTCTCTAAGAGTACGGTAGACAAAACTACGTGGAGCCGGTTTTGCAGCAATTCGTTTCTGGCACTGACTTTGTAGAATGAGAAACGAAATTCCGATTTTCATTATTCCGAAAAAATCTGTTTATTCGGAATATTGAAAATCGGAATTTCGTTTTTCGGAATGAGAACTCATCGAGCATTACATTTTTCGAATATGTGAAAATCGGAAAACTAAGAAATCGGATATACGACTTTCGGTTAAATAAATTTCGTGATTCTTAATAATAGATATTGTAATTTTTAGGTATTATGATATTCGGAGTTTTGAAAATCGGAATACCGAAATTCGGAATAAAATATTTCGGAGTATTTGGGTGTTCCCTTGAAAAACAGTGTTATTACTCTGAGGCTTGAATAAAAAAGCAGAGCCAGAAAATATTTTCCAGACGACTAGCGAACTGCGGTGGAATAGTTGCAGTGCTACAATAAACAGCTGAGCTAGGTTCTAGTTCGGCTCTAACTTTCCATAATACTCCAATAACAACGTTTCGCAATAAATTTTCGGTGCTACTAAGATATCTTTGATAATCTAGTATGGTCTGCAGTACGTGTGGTAATTCTAAAAACAACTTTAAACTATTTCTCAAAGGTACCAAATGAACGTATTCAATTATTCATCCTTTAAAGACATAATAACTTTGGAATCTACTCTTTTTGGTGCCTTAGAGACACCGATTTTTTTCCTAATTGGTTTAACGAACTTACCACTCGCATTTAAAAAGTTTATGAGTCTATGTTCGGTTTTAATTGCTTGAAAGCAGTTCTTAAATATATCCAAGCACATACTTAAATTCTTCATTGGGCAATTGTCGTTACTATCAATATTTCCAAGTACTGGAATTTGGTTTTCTATGTAAGTTTCTGAATCAGCAAGAAAACTTTTAAAAATATCGATTACGTTTTGAATTTGATTTCTTGGCATGTTTAAGTTACTATACAATTTCGATATAAGAACTGTAACGGATAAGTGAAAGTCTTTTTGAAATTGCATTGTTACATCCTCACTATCATGTGTTTGAGTTTCATTTATAGTTATATTATTATCGTCACTGTCTTTAGTACAGTTCTCACTGTTAGATTTAAGTTTGGTAGAACTATTTAACTTTATAGGATCATGACTGTGTTTGAGTTTCATTTATAGTTATATTATTACGTAATGCAGAATCCAGATGTGATGTCCTTTCCATGGGCTTACTGTTAAGTCGGCTATTATCAAACAACTTGTGAAAAATTGTCAAATGATCTAGTACCATACTTTCTATGACAATTTTCAATAGGACAATGAAAGTTATTTTTTATTTTATGAATTAGTTCTAAATGTAAAATGTATTTTTTAAATATTACTAACATCCGCTTTGCACTCGGTTCACAGCATTTTATGATTTCACTTTTTTCGAACAAAATTGACACCACAAAGTAGGTATTCTCTAACCGTCAACCTTAGAACAAAGTAGATAAATTTTAGACGGTGCATACGCAATCAAGAAATTGAAAAAGAAAAGACCAAATGTCAGCTCAAACGGTAACTCAATACATCTTTTTACATTTGACGAACTTTTATAAAACTCAACCTTATTATTAAAAACCAAATTTTACACATCTAAGTTTAAAACATCGACCATATATGATGGTACTGTATCATACGCTGTATGGACTTGGTACACTTTTTTTTGAATGATTATGAGGAGGTGTTCAGCCACTTGAGGATACTTAGCGTGAAAGACGTGGTATATCTTGAACAATAATTCGAACGCCTTTGCAGCTGACTGCATGTGGTATTTGACATCATTAATTACGATGTATATCTGGGGGAAATTTTGCAGCGGTCCTTGTATGAGCACGTATGGTTGCACGCAGTTGCACGGCGTCTTTCCGCGCTGCCGCCTTAGTTTTCTGCGTTTGGATTACGTTGACGATATCTCTGGCGTCCTGCATTAAAAACTCAACTTTTAATACCATAATTCCCAGGAATATTCCCCAGCTCAGTAGAGGCTCTACTATGTAATACACGCTGTGGTTTGGAAAACGTGGTGAATTTTTAGAGGTTAAAAAAAATCGACCCTCACAAGGTACAGACAACTTGCCTGTCCCTCCAAACAATCAAGAACGGACTCCTGAATATCTTGATGACTCAAATTATGTGGGCAGCAATGTTGAGATTGAGACTAGTCCATCAATACTACAGCATGTTCCTGGGCCAAGCAACTGCAGCGTTGACTGTACAAGTAAACCATCAGGTAATCAAGAACAAAAGACACGTCAGTGCTTTCAGGGGCCTATCCCTTGCTGCAGCTTCCAGCTTCCTCAATCAGCTGATAACAATGAGGGAAATAAAAAAAATACAGTAATTTTCTCACCAGAGCTAATGAGACCTCTGCCTAAAGCACTTCCCCGTTTAATTGGACATAATAAAGGACGTAAAAGAAAGACAGCTGTTCTTACGGACACTACAAAAAAAAAATGGTTTGGCCGAAAAACAGGCTAATAAAAAGAAGAGCAAGTGAAACTAGAATGAAGGTTAAGGGAAAAGGTAAACAAAAAAATGACCAAGAACCCGCTTAAAGAAGAGTTTTGCAAGATGACGACAGTTCTGATGATGAACAAGAATGGTACTGTATCATATGTTGTGATACCTATTATACTGTTGATTCATAGAAAAAAGTATAAGGTATAAATACATTATAATATATAAAGTTAATGTCTTTTAAATTCTAAATTAATTTTCATTCATGTAAAACACCTAGCATTATCAACGGCACAACTGACCTCAGCTACGGAACAACTTGCCCCAAAGTGGGGTTGCTAGTGCCTTGCCGCCGCTGTATAAAAAAATCACTTCTTAAAAACTATTTAAAATGTGCAAAATCTGTAGGTAAATTCGTATTATAGACTAAATTTGGCTTAGGATGAAACACTACTTTTACTCTTTACTTTCAGAAATAGCACTTGTTTTATCCGAATCATATAAGGATTTGTCAAAATCGGCACTTTCAGCCCCGCTCTCCCCAAATAATATTTTTGATTTGCGATTTATTAGCCGTAATGCAATCAGCATCGTGAGTAGAGCCTTAGATTAAAATATTGCCCATGATTTCGATTTCACCCTGTATAACTATTTCAAACTTATTCATACATGTAAGGTATTTGAACCCTTTATTAAACCTTTTTATGCAATTAGATATGGACAAGAGATCTCGTTTTCCTAAAGGTATATCCGAATTAGAAGACTCGACGAATACCACCAATTCTGCAGCACCGGAATCCTCGGGGTATCTTCTCTTGTAATCTGTAACTAGATAAGGTTTATACGTATCTGCAACTTCCATCTCGGACTCTGACGACGTCGACTCACTTCATCATTTCAGATTTTTCACCCTCTCCATCCTTCTTTCGTTTTTTTCTTATTCGCACCTTCCCCATTGTTATTTATATATTTCATAAAGGATTTGATGCATTAATATTTGTTTTCACTCCCAAAAACTCGATTAATAAAGGATTAATTAATAAAGCTTTCAAAAATCCTGGTTGGTTAACTCAATAGTTTCCCGCGAAATCTCGCCACACTGAAATTTTAAATACCAGCGTTCGACAGGCTTCATCATGGAATACAGACGTTAAACTCTTCGAAACATTGGAGCCACGTGAGGCCTCTTTGGTCGCTTTGATGATACAGTCTTCCGATTACAACTCGCGGTTAGTTTTTCTTTTATATTTACGAGACATAGGCTAAAACAAAATTAATTAGTTTTTGTTATTATTTGGAATCTACTAATTTTATTTTAAAAATGCAGGCAGTTCATATTAAGTCATATTTATTAGAAAAAAATGCATAAACTAAAACATAATAACATACGAATGGTTAAAAAATATCCCCATAATAGTAGGTATGATTATGTTACCGGGGTTTCTTGCCCCAACATACTTTTTTATTCAAAGTTCGATAACATTACTTATGTGGTTTGAACAACAACAGAGTAAAGGAAGAAATCCGAGCTCACTGTGGTACTTACAAGGCCAGACTGGAAAAACATCCCAACCCACTGGCAGTCCAATTGACAATCCAACAAACGCTGATATCGAGGCTGAAACAACGCAAGCGAATGGACTTCAATGACATGTCCTAACTACATATAGAAGGAATTTACGAGCTGAAGCAGTGCCATCTGCAAGTTACCTCATCCCCGAAACACATGTCATCTGCTCATAGTCCTAGGACTGATTGTATGATAATACCAGAAAAGAAGCACTGGTTTATTATAAGGCCTTTGCTCGAACAGTTGAAGTGGATTAAAGTACCCGAAGGGCTATATCTGGATGCCGCTGACGGAATCCTCTCAGTCAATCATATCCTGGGGGTCTACTCTTATTCAACGAAAAACGAAGTTTCGATCGAATTTCGCGTGTTTCCTACCACTGTTCTATTCGTTCCGAAGTTTCAACGAAGTTTCTTTCGAACGAACATTGACATTTTAATTCTCTAAACCTACTCTAATTCTTATAAGTTACGAACGAAAATTTGAATTTGACAGATGATTGTTCGGAATTTTAACCTCAAATTGACGAAACCAAAAGTGTTACTTTTTGATTTTCGTTAGTCATTCGGTAGTGTATATTTTGTTTTATATTTGCTTGAAATGGCTACAAGAATGCTCTTAATCGAGGCTGCTCTACGTGAAGAACGTTTAGAGCGTAGAAGGAACCGGCGTCGCCTGCGCAATCAACTTAATATTAATGAAATTCCCGACTTAGAGTTTGTAGGTAATTACAGACTCAGTCGGCAATTATTCGAAGAGTTGTGCCAGGAAATAGTGCCGTTATTACCTCCAAAGGCAAGGCGTCATGGAATCGAACCTACAGTTAAGCCGAACGTCCACCGCTAGCTAAAATAATAAGGAACTAAGCTCACTGAACTAAGCTAAGCTAAACTAGGAAATAATTGTTCGTCCACCGAAAAATAAGCTATAACTACGTTAGTGATGATCAGTTTGTGCTGGAGTGTCGAGTTAATCAGACGTGATGGATGAACAAGAGAGGAGTTATGACGAGAGTTCAGAGGAGGATTACATTCGCCATAGGAAAAGAAGATTGATTATTGCTTATTACACAAAGAAAAAACGCAAACATAGATATTGGATAAGCAAGCACATTCAACATTGGAAAACAAGCGGAGAATTTAACACTCTCTATAATGAAGTAGACGATGAAAATTTTAAGTTGTACTATCGTGTATCCAGAGAACAGTTTAATGAGTTATTAACAATGATTGCCAAGGATATCACTAAGATTGATACTAATTATCGAAAAGCTGTGTCACCAGAAGAAAGATTAGCTATTTGTTTGAGGTAAGTGCATCAACATTAAAAATAAAACAGTTTAAGTAACATAATGAGGTATATTCATCGAAACGTAGGTTGTACACAAAAAATATTTTAATTATGTTAAATTAAAGGCTACAATGACTACAATGGGTCAAGGGAATGTGGAGTAGATTGAGCAGACGATGTCGAGTACCCATAGTTGTACTGACTTTCATATAAGTAAGTCTCATACTTCTCTTCCGCTTCCATTATTATATTAAAGACTTTCTTTTTAACGTCTCTTTGCAACCAATCAGGAAATTTGACTGCTGTTTCGCTCATACTTTCAAAAAAAAGTTTTATAGGATGTTTTCTTGTGTCTTTTTCAACTCTCTCTTTCTCCTTTTGCTCACGACGACGCTTTTCATAATCATTATCAATTTCTTTCAGTAAATCAGTTAAAGATTCATCGTTAGTCTTTCTCTTTCTTTGTCTTTGTTCAGAGGGTAAGCTGTCGCGAGATGTAGATGGTATGGATTCAGTGTTAGAAACATATTCAGAATCCTCCAGCGTCGCGGTATTTTGATCTCCCATTGTCGTAGTAGTCGTATCCTGACTTTCATTTGCGTTACCAGCTTCGACTGAAGTGTTTGTAGTATTATTCTGGGTTACATTTATATTACCACTCCTTGTGCGGTTTTTCATATAAGGCAATAAAAATTCAAGTAGACTGGCATATTTCCAAACGTTTATTAACGGTGCAGCTTGGCCACTTGTAAAGCTTTTCATTCTTTTTAATGATTCTCGATGCCCATCTCGTAATTTTTTCCATTCATTTTTAGCCGTTTTAACTGGAACAATAATAAAAATATCATCTTTTGCAGGTTTTTGGCAACAGGGGACTCCTACAAAACAATTGGTTATAATTATAGAGTAGGCGACAGAACTGTTTCTAGAATAGTAGAAAACGTCTGCCACGCAATTTGGAATAATTTGCAACAAATGTATATGAGTGTGCCAATAGAAACAGAATGGAAAGAAATTGCCGAAAATTTTATGAATAAATGGCAATTCCCACATTGCCTTGGCGCAGTCGACGGCAAACACATCTCAATAAAATGCCCACCTAATGCAGGTTCCCAATTTTTTAATTACAAACATTTTCATTCCATAGTATTACTCGCAGTTGTTGATGCGAACAAGAAGTTTATAATAATAGATGTTGGCTCCATGGGCAGATTTAGCGATGGTGGTATTTTTGCTGACAGTGAATTTGGACAAAAGTTAAAAAATAACCAACTAAATTTGCCTAGTGATCAGCCTTTACTAGAAGGTGGTACTCCAATACCTTACGTATTTATAGGAGACCAGGCATTTCCCTTACAAAAACATTTTATGAGACCATACCCACAAAGTGAATGTGTGATAGTAGAGAAAAAAGGCACTTTAATTACCGTCTCAGCAGAGCACGAAATGTGGTAGAAAATGCATTTGGTATATTATTAATGCGATTTCGAGTATTTCGTCGGCCTTTGGAGTGCAAATTAGAATCAGTTGATACGATTACAAAAGCTACTTGTGTGCTACACAATTATCTTATAACCAAGCAAACAATCTTAGCTTTTGATGTCACGAGTGCTGTAGATGACCAACTTCAATCGGTGGGACATTTATACGATAACTTACGAGCAACTAGGGAAGCATTCCGTGTCAGAGAATCATTCTGTAATTATTTTAACAATGACAATATAAATTAAACTTACCATCTTTTATTTCCGGGTTTTTCATTTCATCCACTATAGTTTTCCATATACCATCTTTTTTATTTGCATCACGGTAATCTTTTGCCTCCGGGTTATACAATATAGGATATTGCTTGACGTATTCAATAAACACCTCCATGCTGCAAATACGCTGTTTCACTGCCTGCGCACGATCACACACTACAAAACAACACTAGCGAAAGGCGCCAGAGGGGTAACGCAAGGGGGTGAGAGAGGCTTAGCTTAGTTCGCGTAGCTTCGTATCGGCCTACACAAATAAGTTAGTTTGACTTATTTGGGATATTTTAGTTAGCTTAGTTGGCATAGTTTGCGGTGGACGCACATGTATGAAAAACTGGCTCAACTATGCGAGCTAAACTAAACTAAACTAACTTATTTTAGCTGGCGGTGGACGTTCGGCTTTAAGGTTTTGTATATTTTTTACTATCATTCTCTTCAATAGAATGAAGCTAGCACTGTTCACAATCCACACCTTTTTCAGATCCTTACGGCTTTGAACTTTTATGCCCGAGGTAGTTACCAAGGATCTGTGGGGCAAAACATGGACGGGCCCATGGCACAACAGACTGTTTCTCGTTGTTTGCAGGAGGTCACAACTGCCCTCAATGCACCCCATATACTAAGGAAGTACATAAAATTCCCGCAAGATATAAATGAAAGGAATCTTATTAAGCAGAAGTATGTACATAAGTTTTATTATTTATTTCAGTTTACTTTATTTTGAATGAATATTTAGTAAGTATTTAATTAATGTTTCAGATTTTATCAGAAATATCGGCTTCCTGGGGTGATTGGGTGCATCGATTGCACTCATATTGCAATTGTTAGACCTTCTGAGCATGAGGAACAATATTTTAATAGAAAACATTTTCATTCACTTAACACCCAAGTTGTAAGTACCTATAAGAACTTAATATTAATGATTATATTGTGACATTTACTGTTGTTGATTCTCATTAATCTCTCTATGCCTAACTTACTTCTTTAATGTATGATTCATTGAATGACATTATTTTCCAGATATGCGACAGTGATTGCTATATAACAAATGTGGATGCTTCATTTGGTGGAGCAACACATGATGCTTACATTTGGAGAGAGTGTGACATAAGAAGCCACATGGAGGGTCTCCAGAATGAAACAGTTTATTTATTAGGTACGTTGGAATTTATTGTCTTTAAAATATATATTACTAGCTTGTCTGCCGTTTTGTCTGTAATACCGGGATCAAAAGTATCCTATAGATGTAATCTAAGGTCTATCTGTGCGCCAAGTTTCATCCCAGTGTATTCAGTTTTACATGAAAGAGTAACAAACATCCATACCATCCTCACAAACTCACATAATGTAATACTTTTTATTTTTATTTTAGGTGATTCTGGTTATGCTCAAAGGGAGTATATGATGACACCTATAGATAATGCGGTTGAAGACTCTCCTGAAGGAAGGTACAATTTTATCCAACAGCGTGCACGCTCCACCATAGAACGCACATTTGGCATATTAAAAGGTCGATGGAGATGTCTTTTAGCAGCTCGGGAACTGCATTACTGCCCTGAAACAGCAGGTAAAATTATACTGGCCTGCTGTGTTTTACATAACTTATGTATAAGGGGTGGTATTGATGTTCCCGAGTTGGCAGAAGATGAGCTCCAAGCTGAAAGAAGCAGGCAGGTTCTCTCTCCTCCCTCCTCTCAATCAGCCACTTCATCAGCTCAAGCTCTACAGGCAGGTAGAAGGGCAAGAGCTATATTAGTGCAACTGTTAGAAAGGAATAGATAGGATGAAGGTAGAACTTTATCCTACCTATTCCTTTATAATATTCTCACTGTTCTTTACTTTTTCTCTATATTAAAAGAATAAAATTTATTGTTTAACTTATAATAATGTTTTATTTACTTAAACAAAGATAAGAAACAAAATATTAAAAAGAAAGGTAACAATTAATCTATTAAAATAAACAAATCTTAATTTATACGATCTAAACATTCTTGCACAAGGCCACACAGCTGTAACAGGGCAGCCTTGATGCCTGCAAGCTCGGTGTTCCTGATTGTTTCCCTCTCTACACGCCCCTCTTCATATCCATATAATCTGCTTCTGACATCAGAGGCAGCAGCAGAATGTCTCCTTCTGCGGCGTGTAGGTTGTGAGGCTGCAAAACAACATTCCAATTTAAATGGGTACTTACAATAAAAAAAACAGGTAGCCTGTGACACTTGAAATGGGTTCAGTAAAAGGGCACATTTTACTGTGTGATAGTAAATATAGAAATAACAGTAAAGACTAAGACGTGATAATAGCTTTTTTCTTCCAGTATATTCTTTACTTCTACTTCTATCTTGTGTAATAAATTTCCACAGGATAGATATAATTTACAAGCTAACCTCGTTTTCCTGCAATAAACAATTAATAAATTGTTATTCTGCAATGTAGTTATGCATTAAGAATTATGATAGAAATACTAAAAATATTAAAGTAACAAATATGTACTTACAAAGTGTGGAAGTCAGGGGTTGACTCACAGGTTCCGAGAGCTGTCTGTCTTCCTGGCTGGGTTGCACATACTCCACAACTTCCTCATGCACATCAAGAGGCTGTGAAAAGCTCGGAGGTTGGCTTGTGTGACTGGAGGTGGATGGAATTGGTTCATTGGTCTGAAAAAAAAATAACAGATTAATACTATAATGAGATAATTAGAATCATGGAATATTAAAATAAGATTTGATGACTTTAAAATGGTCTTTAAATTATTATACATTAAAGTAGGTACTGTTTCCTAATAAAACAACTACAATAGAAAAAAAAAAGTGATACATCTAAGATTATTATTACTACTGTAATTGAGAATTCAAAGAAATAATACCTCACTGAAGGCTGGCGCTACGGCTCCAGTTTGGCGGTCACCAAACCTCTCTCCCATTATAGAGAGGATCTTTAACTGCCATTGGGAGAGTGGTGGTGCCATTGATGGACCACCTCCAGTCGCTGAAGCCGACCTCCGAGAATCAGCAGCAGCGTTCTTGGCTAAATGTTTTCTATCAAACCATACCTGCAAAATATTGAAGCAAGTATGAGCTTTTCATGTCACTATATTATTATGTTATCTTTACCTATTATGAAACAAAGTCGCTCCCACTGTCTGTACGCTTACATTTTTTTAACTATGCAACGGGTTTTAATGTTATTTTCAGGAATAGATAGTGATTCAAGAGGAAGGTTTATATGTATACATTGCACCCGTGCAAAGTCAGAGCGGGTCACTAGTTAATTAATAAAACACTTAGTACCTTTTGCCACTGCTGAATAGTTTTTGTGCAACCGCCCATGGAATTAAGCATATTGCACAATTCTTCCCACAGCCTCTTTGCCCGGGCATTTCCTTCGACACTCCTCAATCTCCCACGGGCTAGATCCCTATGCTTGTCCAAAAAATTGAGAAGGGTGTCGATTTGCTCTGGAGTAGCAGAACCCGTATGTGGAGCCATTTTAGACTGAAAAGATGTTTAATAGATTTATATGAAGAATTGATAATGATATTTTTAATGAAAAACAAATAAATAGTACATAAATGATACTTACAAACTCAGCTTACAAAGTTTTAAAATCCAAAATAAAACTTGTGGTCTGTGGAGACCCAAAATGCAAACTGCGTTATTATTAAAGTACAACTTGAAACTTTCTGACGGACGGAATGTGTATCGCGATTGCGAAGTGTGTAAAAAAGCACTTGAAAACATGATTTACTGACACAATACTTGAGAAACAAACTTCAGAAAACTTTTTAGAGAATGCAAACAAAAAATCATGTGTTGACATGGACTATTGCGTGTGACTATACAGATAATTTTGGTTGTCGTATGTTACTACCCATTGTTGGCATGAACTTAATACGCTTCAATTTAGTCGGGTAACAATGACCGTGAAAGGGTGTTTTATAGTGTCCCGGTGAATTTCGCCGAAAATAGAATTTTGATCCGTATATTTATATTTTCTGCATGAATATTACTAGAAATATATTTTAATAAACCAGTGTTAAAGGTAAAATTTAAAAATAAAGCAAAATAGTTTATAACATAAGTTAAATTAAAAACCGTAATTTACTTTTTAGGACATAATAAAAGACCCAAACATAATTGTTCATTCCAATCGTTCACGATAATTGTCTATGAATCCGAACTTCGCCTGCGTGTCCGAAATCAAAATAGAGCGAATATGGCGAAGTTTCGTTTCAGAGAAAGAGAGTAGACCCCCTGCTTTTTCTTTGTTGAAAGGGTAGGTGATATTATTTTTTGCTGCAAGTTGATATGCCAACGATACAACATCTTGTCGTCTTAATCCGTACTATCTCGTCTCCATATCTTTAATGTGCTTCACTAGCTCAATTTCCTGTTCTACCGTAAAACTGTTTTTTTTTTTCCACCAAAATATTTAATATTTATCACCTACAGCCATTTTATTTTTGCCTTCAGCCCGGGTAACGGTTTACGGGTTTGAATAAAATTTGGCACGTAGGTATACTCATGGTCTACCTACTCGTACGTGCCAAATTTTATCCAGATTCTAATACTGGAAAAGAACATAGGATACCTTTTCTCCCGATATTCCCATGAGATCATGATCTATGCGGGTGAAACCGCGGGGCGCAGCTATTCTTTACTAATGTTATAAAGAGAAAAGATTTGTTTTGTTGTATGTTCGTATATTTGTATGTTTGTAATGAATAAACTCAAAAATGATATGACCGATTTTAAAAATTCTTACACCTGTATAAAGTTACAGTATCAGCGGATAACATAGGCTATAATTTTATCGACATCCACACGGGCCAAACCGCGGACGGAAGCTAGTATTCTATATAATATTTTAATTCCAGACCATTTTTAGCTCAAAAACGGCTGGACCGATTTTCATAATCTTTGATTTGTTGGATTTTTCTCCGTCCCGAGTAGCAGAATACCTATCGGAAATATTGACGATAAAAAAATTAAGTTTCTCATACGTACATTTTTTGATGATATCTCGAACACGGATTGACTAATTTCGATGATTTTTTGTGGGGTATGTAGGTACGGTGGGTAGGGAAGATAATCTAGATAGGGTGGGTAGTAGGGTAAGGTATAATAGGCAGGTTGGTAGTTAGTACACTAGTCGGATAGTGCTTTATCGGTGATGAGCTTCTTCTCAGCTCCGCGTAATATGTTTGCCCAAGTGAAAATATACCCATCTCTTCTCGCAGGTAGTGAATCAATTCGAGGCTCGTAAAAAGTTATCAAAGTACACTACAGAACACGCTGGATCTGGTATAGTTTTACATAATGCTATGACGACTTTAGCGCCCATTCCGAGAGAAGACTCTACTGGTGAAAGATCTATTGATCTAAAAGTATCTGCAGGCTTCACCACCATAAATAAGAAAAACATAAACAAATCCGGTTACACCCGCTCTAACAAAAATCTTGTAACCCCACTTTGCTTATTTTTGACATATTGCTTTCGATTTCCAGCTTTTTTCCCTTTATAAGGCACCATCATCTCATCTACGCTGAATTTCTTTTCATGAGGTACTTTCAAAAAGTTGGCACGTAGCATATCTGCCAAAGGTCTGATCTTATAGTAGCGATCCCCGTCATCAAGCAAATTGTTGTTGAAATGAATGTAATGACGTAATTGTTGAAATTTTTTGAGGGGCACGATATCTGCTATTTGATTGTATCTAAATTCTCGGGACCAATAGTCTGTATACGAGGGCATATCAATTATTCCCATTAGAAGATTTATTGCAACAAAGTCCTTTATGTCTTCGACTGTAAAATTCAACGATCTATTAGTTTGTTGAGTAGAATATAAGTTGGTTTGTTCCTATATGTAGTTAAAAATGTCATCAGTAAAAAAGCTTAAAAAAAAAGCTTCGCCCTGAAAATCATTATTGGCTATTTCTGCTCGATGACGGAATCGTTGTCCAGTCGATCGAAAATTGAGAGGTTGTACTTTTACTCTCGCCAGCTGAGGACGACGTGCTATAACCAATCTTGGTCTAATTGAATGCAGACGGTAGTAATGGCGACGCAGTGACCGCTTCTTGGACATCAAGTATTTTATCGTCGGATAGCAGGTTGAGATTTTCCATCGACGATGGCAGTGAAGGCGCTGGCGATGATTCTTCGTCTGCCGTATTGGAAACTGTTGGATTTCATTTTCAGACTCCGTCGACGAATCGTCATTCGATGATTTTCTGCCCGATTTTGGGATAAGCGCACAAAGCTTTCCGCCTCTTGCGAAGGATGGCTGTACTCCGCCCTAGGATATACAAGCTTAATTAAACCTCCATGCAAAAATCCAGAAACCACCAACCATATATCAACGACGAGAGCACACAGTATACCTACCAATATTAGAAGCATGTACAGACTTGTAGCTATGTATATATAAAAATCGATTTGTTTTTTTTTGACATTTTTTTTTGACCGGAAATCGAACCCAGAACCTTTGATGCTTTAGTTTAACACCATCACCACTACGCCACGATCAATCAAAGTATATAAATAAAAATACTATAAACATGGCAGTGTGCACCACACGATACATTACACCAAAACATAAAAAAAAACCATTAAACATGGCAGTGTGCACTGCGAGATACATAACAATTTGGCTCTAGTTTACTACCCCAAATATACAGTTTTGCATCAAACTTCCCTCAATTGACACGTACACACAAATGAACTTTATCTCAAAATGCACAATTATTACATTATTGAGTAAAAACAATATAAAATATCAATTTTCTTACCTTTTTCGGAGAGATCGCTATGAGTCGCTTCGTCGTTTTGAATATGAATGACAAACGGTTATGTCAAACTGACATGACATGACGTAACTGCGTTCAGAAACAGTTACTTTCTTAAATAGTAGGAACGTTCCGTTTCAAGCAATAATATTTTTCTTGTTATGATTTTTCAAAGTTCACTGTATCTGACAGTGCACTCCGTCAAGAAAAGGGTTAAGAAAAACATGAAATATATTGTTAGTAATATACGAGTACATATTTTGTAAAAACATAAAATAGCAATAATTTTAATTTTATAATACAATTTCCCTCAAGGGCATCGATCTGGACTGTCGGGAATCAACAATTTCGGGGAGAATGCAAGCAAAAAAAAATAAAGCAAGCATATAAAATTTCTTAAATTTGCGTAGCATTTCTTCGATCCATTATAGGTTATCTCTATGAATTTTTACAATTTTTAATGGAAATTCAGAGCCAGTCCACACGCCAAATATACAAACATTTTTATTAGCTATGTGCAGCTGGCCCTGAATTTGATAAAACCAGTCATGTTTTTTATTAAAAACTACTGTGTCATTTTCTTTTTTAAAGCATTTTAGAACTTTTTGTTCTATGGCAGTGTCCGAGTCCATTCCATAACAAGTCATGGGACACTTTATTTCTATGAGGCCGTCTTCACCGAAAAGGCCATCAGGTGTAGCTCCAAGATAACAGTGATCTTTATCAATAAAGAGGCCACATTTCTTGATAACAATGTTCTCTTGAATATAAAGCTGCAGTAACGCTTTTTCTTCATTGTTTTTGCCATGTGAGATTGCTGTGACATGATTAAGAGATCGAGTATACAATATTGATTTTACTAGAGGCGCTGAGTTCAAATTAGAACGTCTCTTACATATTTTAGCGAATTTTGATGCGGTCAGGATACATCTCCTCAACTCTAACCACAAGGCATTTTCTGCTTGGAGTATGGTCTCTCTTTCAATATCGTATCGCTTTTCGGCTTGTTTTGCTAAATTCTCCAGGAAAACTTTTTTTGCTTCTAGGAAATCATCAGGTGTCATGTCGGGTTTTTGACATGCGTTCCCATAGTAGACATTTGCTACGGTCGCTACCGGACCAAAGGTTATTTTCCGAGGTTTCCGTTTTTGATTGCGAAGTAGGCGCTTTTCCTCCAATTTTTTTTTTATTGATATTACCGGACTTGTCTTGCAAGCAGACTTATATAGAGAAGTCTGAGGTTTTCCAGTATAAAAACTTACTACTACTGCATAGCATCGCACGGAATATGAATCTTTTAGAGAAAAGTTAACGCGTTTACCACCAACAGTTTTGGCCACAATGCTATTAAATTGCTCCGCACGGTTAGTTGTAAACTTTTTTTAGTAAGCTTCGTGACTGAAACGCAAGCTGGGATGCATTTCGTTGCATTTTTAACATCAATGTGCTAGCAGCTGTTGTGTAGTTGGATTCGCCTCTTCGAAATTTTGAGGATTATTATGGAAAAACACTTACTTTTTGGGGTTGACCAAGGCGTTAAGTTTCCACAGGCAGAAATCCGATTTTGTTTTACATCTGTTTAAGAAAAAAAATGAAACAATATTACTACTATTAATTATTAATAACATTTTTGTGTGCAAGTAATACAAACATCTTACATGGTGTAAATTGTTTTTTTAGAGATGGTGGGCGTATGTGATCAATGACCTCTTCATCTCCACTTGAATCCAGGTATCGTTTTGTCTGGTGTATTTTACGTTTTGGTCTTGAGGCCTCAGTTTTATCTTCAATTTCGTCTTCTGTTGTTAAGTCTGAAGTGACCTCTGCTAGTTTCAATTTCTTTTTTGCTTTATCCAAGCTGTCTAAAATGATACAAACACCATTCAAATAAGTATTATTATAACGCTAACACTTCACCTTCGAGATTTAAATATTAAGGCATACCCCTGTCCAAAGCAATTTAGTTTGAATGCAACTCTCAATGTCATCATTTATTGTAATGGCCCCAAAAGTTAACCTTGATAAGCAATTATTTTTATATATTTACGAACATTTGGCGAACACTCCCAAGTTAACCAAGACACCAAACAAGCACACTGCTCTTTAACGTGTAAGTTCTTACATATGGGAGGTACTGAAACTGGTAATTTTCGATCAACTTCTTTATCATGCAACAACTCAACACATTTCCCAACTGTACATTCATGAAAGCGTACCTACACCTCGTGCATAAAGAACACCTTAATAAACAGATAGGTGATAGGAAACCTCTATTCTGTGTAGGTAGACCACATTTGTTTGTAATTCAATTAGAAAAAATGTACATACCAGTCTCATATAACACTCTTTGGACACTAAAAATATGCCATTTATCATCTGGCGATGCCTGTTCAATGAGTAGCCGATCAAATTCTTTTGATCCTTTTATTGGCGGCCAGTGCACCTCACATTTTCGGGGCGTCAGCCAATCTGAGTTAACTATGGAAAGAGTTCCACCATCAGTGTCAGTAAACTGTACTATGGCATACATTATTTAATTTTATACTATTTGCACAGCCAGAAAATAAAAATAGTTACGTACACTGCACGACACGACGACACCCAAAATCACAGGAACAAGCGCCCAAAATGGAAATTGGGGGGAAAAGAAATGTCAAACGTTCCGTTCCGAACCACAGATTAAATAGACACTGTTCCAAACGTTCGATGACACGTTCCGTTCCACGACTTCCAAGATTGCGTTCCGTTTTATTAGAAAATGGAAGGAAGATATGAAATGGCAGTTGTTTCTTGATTTTTATTCTTCTAAAAAGTGTGTAATAAAGTAGTTGGTATTTAATTTATTGTGATGGTGTTTTATACCTTGTGCGTGTGAAAGGCGTACAAAACTGACCTTAATATCACGTTATTATGACGTTCCTATGTAGCCACGATACTGACGTACAAAAAATTACCTTAGTAGCACGTTATTATGACGTCCTTAAGTAGCCTTATTACTAATGTACAAAAAATTACCATAATAAAACGTCAATACGACGTACAAAGCTGACCGCCATGGAACCGACCCTAAATTGACTTACAATTGACGTCGTTTTTACGTCGTCGACGTCATTTGCTACCTGGGTTAAAACATAAAAGATTAACCAACTTGGTATTACATGGATCTCACAACTTTTTACGGTAGAAGAACAGAGATGCGAGACTTGGGGTTTTTACAGGTCTATTTTTGATGGCATTAGAATGATGAGAATGCAGTATCTTTTGACACAAATGTGAAAAACACTGTTTCCTATATACTGTACGTTGTTTGTGTTTTTCACATTTATTCAAAAAAATATAATCTTTTTCGCCCAATAATATTTTAATGGAAGCTTTAAGACACGATAAATGCGGTTTTTCTTTTAAAAGAATATTGACTTTTTGGGCACAGTTTTCGACACACATGATAAAATCGCGTGATGCATACATTTAACTTTTTTTCATATCATTGTATTCTTTAAAATCAACAAATAGATGCGTGGTGTCAGTTTCTTTTGCAATAAATAATTCTTTGCAAGTGGAACATTGATTTTTATAATTTCTTATAATAAAACCACAAACATACGCACACGCTTGTAATTCAACATCGTCCACAGTGGCTTGTTCAAAAATATCGTCCTCCAGCTCCTGTAAAATTGCTCCTCTGTCGGCCTCTTCGGTGTCTTCTTCAGTGGTTAAGTTTGAATTAATTAAAAATTATGTACATTTGAAAACAACAACTTACAATTATTTATTATAGAATCATTTTCGTCAAGTTTACAATTGCCAACACTGATTTGAGACAGATTGCTTAAAATTGCTGTTTTTAACCCACCAACAAATTGTCCTACAGTAGGGTTTACGTTTGATCCACAATTACCCCTGATGCAACCAAATAAATTTTCAATTGGATCTTGCTGAAGTCGCCGCGTTGCTAAACTTTTTATTTCATTGTGGTTCTTTGTTAGCGTGGTTCACAGCCGTTCTATGCCATTAATAGACCATATCTAGCCTTCTTGAGTCGGTGGCGTGCTTTTGCATCCCATAAATTGCATATTTTTAAAGAAATTTTTCATTACTTTGAAATGGGCTAAATGAGGTGAATTCTTTTTCATGTTTGTAGCATAATAGTTTGCCTCTTCTCAAGTCCGTAGTGTCTGCATTGACACAGTCAAAAAGTTTGTCAATGTTATCTAAAACATTTGCAGTTACTGCAGCCTCTGCAGGTAGTTCTCCTGGAAATGTTCGAATAATTATTTTGTTTATCAACTTTTCGTCACCAGGAAACACTAAAGTGAGCAAATTATAGTGATACTTTTTTTATAAGCAAATCAATTACCTTGAGCTATTTTTGCGTATAAGCCAGCAGCAACAGTGTGACTCAACACTTGGGCAGCAAGGTATACCCGCATTTTTTGTTTGGTTGCAAGTGGTCTTTAGTCAGCAATGGTGCAAACACGAAATTTGAGCTAGTTCGTGTCGGACTAGCGCCAATGTTGCAATAACTGCATCTTTACTGGCTACTACCCGATTTAGCATGCCATAAGTCGAATTCCATCTAGTTACCACGTATTGTTTTAGTACTCGCAGGTTCATTTGCTTTTGCATCTCTTGTAATTTTAATTGGGCATACAAGCTGCGCTTAAAAAATTCCACTATCGGTTTCAATTTTGCGACTGTTGTTTTAATTTCTGAAATGCCAACCTGCACTACTAGGTTCAATGAATGCGCGAAACAACCAAAATGTGGCCAACCACCACTCTGAAAGCTCGTATGTCGTTCATCATAAATTGTATGCAACATAGTTAATTGGAACGCAGATTAGCATTAGTATCTATATAATGAGCAGTTATTGCAATAAAACTTTCGTTGTTTATTGATGTCCACGCGTCTGTAGTGAGACATACAGCTAATGCTGCATCTGTTAGCTGCTGAACTTCGTGATGTACTTTTGCGTAGAGTCGAGGCCAAAGTAGCCAAAATTTTTCGTGTCGGAGGGAGATATCTAGGATTTAACACGTAAATAAACCTTCTAAATTCAGGTCCTTCCACGATACTAAAAGGGTGATATTCTTTGGCAATCAGTCTTATTAACTGCTCATCCAATTCTTTTGCTTTTTGGGGCGGGAGTGGTTTAGTGTTTTGAACATAGTCATTAAATTTTTTCCACTCGAAGACGAAGGCAATGACAACGATACTAAAATACCTTGATTGTCTTGTGATGATGCAACAGTTGGATTTGCAATAGTAGGTTGCAAAGTTTCACTCGTCGTCGCTACCGGCTCTCGTACTATTGGCGATACTGAAATGGTAGGATGCTTCCTTTTAAATGCCGTGTCAAATTTCCGGCATTACTACCCGATATAGCTATAATGGACGAGCAATAATTGCAGTTCGCCTCCTTATTATCATTTTGAGAGAAATGATTCCAAATCAGACTTGTTTTTATCCTCATCGCCATATTTGAACAATAAAGTCGCAACACCGCACTGTTACTCACTCATACATACTTTAATGTTCAACATTTAGTTATTATCTATTATTTACACAGTTAACTACAGTTGGGTCACTTCTCAAAAACAATCAAACAAATGTAAAATCTATGCTCGAGAATAAAGTACATTTTTACTAAACTTCCCATGCGCAAGCAAAAATGTACTGAATGGTTACGCGCGAGAGTTTATTTTTGTTTATCTGACGCTAACGACATTACAATGTGATTACATTGTTGCTATCCGTGAATCTCAATAGGGTTGCGACTTACGAGTTTAGGAGGCACAATAAGGTAGGTAGGTGTATTTTATGCATTTGTTAAATTACACTATTAACATAAATGTTCTTCAGGGATTTTTTTTTTATCATCAGCCTGATATCTTTTTGGTTTCGTTACTACATTCTACATACATTATCGATTGGTAGCACAGAATGTTAATACATAGTAGTTGGTACTATGTATTAACATTCTGTGCACCTTACATTAGAACCAATTATTGTAATATTTTTAAACATTTCATATTACAAAAACAAAAAAGAATATTATTTAGAAATATTTGAAATGTTAGGCTTTGTTGTAGGCTTTATTAAATGTAATGGTTTACAATTAGTTATTATTCTGCAACAAACACTACATAAAAAAATCAGTATTTATTTCGCTTTACGACACACAGATTCTACAACAACAAACATGAATTTTAATGAATGATGATGACGCTACAAGAAATGTCAGTCACAGAATACAAAAAGAAAGTCAAAGATTACAAACAAACGTTACTTTTTTTTTAAAGAGAGGCGAAGGAATCCAAACATACAGCCATCTCGCGAGTTTTTGAATAATTAACCCTTTAACCGGCAGCACTCTTATAATATGGGTACATTCAATTAATTGTAAATACTTTTATGGTTTATAGCAAAAACTAAAATCGAATGTTGCGTTTCAAGGGTGAAGTATCGATTCACTGAATCCATTCAGTACTATATGTATATAATACTGAATGGATTCAGTGTTCTCCAACAATCAATTCTTCGATTAATCGATCTCATGTCTCCATCCCTACGTCACAGGTTCTGCGTTGCAAGTCTTTGTAAATGGTAAAAAACCGGCCAAGTACGAGTTGGACTCGCCCATGAAGGGTTCCGTAGTAGCTAGCATAGATTAGGGATATAATTATATTGAGATTAGTAAGTATTATACACAAACACTAAAAATAACTTTGTTTTTCATAGTGTTTGTATGAATGGCAAAGTTATATTTGCTGTTTTTGAAAATGAACTATATCTCAAAAACTGCTAACTGTATCTCATCCAAACCAATTTTCGTTGGAAGTTTTTGTTGAGGTCTACATTACATATTTTTTTCAGTTTTATCATTCTCTTATTTTAGAAGTTACAGGGGGGGGGGACACATTTTACCACTTTGGAAGTGTCTCTCGTGCAAACTGTTCAGTTTAGAAAAAAATGATATTAGTAACCTCAATATCATTTTTAAAGACCTATCCATAGATACCCCACACGTATGGGTTTGGTGAAATACAATTTTGTCTCATTTCTAAGTATGGGGGGCACCCCCAAAATTTGTTTTGTTTTTATTTTTGTCTGAAAATCCTAATGCGGTTCACATAATACATCTACCTACCAAGTTTCAATAGGATAGCTCTTATACTTTCGACAAAAGTGGCTGTGACATACGGACGGACAGACAGACAGACATGTCGAATCTATAAGGGTTCCGTTTTTGCCATTTGGCTACGGAACCCTAAAAAGTCGCGCACCAATTACGATCGCTGACCTTGAATGCGTAGCTGCTATTTTCTGAGTTTAAACGTGGTCGATATTTTCACCTTTCGACGTGACGCGGTAGTTTATGAAACGTGAGGCTCTTATCACTTTTGTCGTTTATGCAACCAAAAGCTATGTAGTATTTGCTTTTCCTTATATTTTATAACTAAAATATATATAAAGTTATTTCACACAGTACCTAATTAATAATACTACTTTTTATATTGGTTGTTTTCTCTTTCTCATACGTAAACGTAACAAAAATATTAAGACACGGAACGCGTGCGAGACGGGCGGCCCGCATACGTCACCGTGAACGGTGTGCGCGTGTGTGCGTGCCGTTTCATACCTACACCGCATAGAGACCCCTTTGTAGTAGTCTGTTATTTATAAGATTATTTAAATCTTTGATGCAGACAAACTAAATTATACGCGCGCGCTAATAAACTTGCTACCTGTCACGTCAAGTTCGTTTTTGTTTACATAGATTTACGCAAGCGCGTCTCGTTTCAAGCGAAAACAATAAAAAACGACGTCTAGTAATATATTTTTTTATCAAGCGCTACTCTCCCTGCCTGCGTATAGAACAGACGACCTCGCGCGAACGATGATCAAACCTAATCGTCCTTTCTCTTTTGCTCACTAGCCTGCGTTGTATTACGCTCTCGCTCTCTTACTTACAAACGAATGAACGAAACTTGGACGTGGACGGGCAGCATAGCTGTTATCTGTGGCTGATATAGAGGATATATTTATTTGTTAGAAAGGGAATGAACGATTCATATCCAAAGTGAGATACATATCCGAAGATATAACTGTGGTGAGGTTATACGTAGTTTTTACGATAAAGCCTTTTGATGTGGTTGCAGCGTTTGGTGTTAAATGTCGCCATTGTTCCTCTACATACACTTTTTCCGAGATAATGGAGTCTTTGGACTTTTTTCGATATTGAATATGAAGAGATCTACATGACCGATAAGACTGAGACGTTTCATTTAAACATAGAACTTGTTTGCTACAAATTTCTATAATTCCCATTTAGGTATGTGGTTGGAAAAGTCGAAAGCAGAAAATCTGACTTTTGAACTTTGTTTGGACTAGTTAGAAGATAAACATATTAAAAGTCTTGACCCCTCCGAGGTGAGCCCGAGGGATGGGGGGGGCAAAGAAGGTCCTGTTTTTTGTTTTTTTTTGCTTATATCTCGAAAACGATGCGTCGTATATAATTTTGTTGTACTACATAATAAAACCTCATAAAATTTTCTACAACTTTATTTGTCACACTTTTTATCTATCTCTAATATTTGCCTATCTGTGAGCTCCGAAAAATGACCGATTTTCAAAAATGTGTTAAATTTTCTGTCTTCTTTGTTTTCTTGTTTATATCTTGAAAACGGTGCGTCGCATGAAATTTAGTTGTACTAGAGAATGAAACCTGATAAAATTCTCTACATTTTTGCCTTTCACATTTTTTATCTATCTTCAATCGCCTAGCCCTCGAAAAAAGTGGATTTTTGAAAATATGTTCTTCACTCTTACGTTTCTTATCACACATTGCTCTTTTATAATTTTTTTTTTCTTAAAAACTAGACAAACAGACTATTTAACACTCGCCGCCTGTTTGGGGTAGGTCTCTTCAATGAAAGTGGACTGTATTTTGATGATGATGGTATAATGAAGTTACATGAAGGATGACAAGATGATTTTACAATAAATTGGTTTATAAAATGGCGGAATGCCCGCTCGCTTGTGAGAATGAATAGTCACTGTCGGTGTCGGCCGCCGGCCGCGCGCGCCGCGCGCCGGCGGCGAGTGGCGCAGCGTTGCCGTCCCGCGTCTCGCGCCTCGCCTCCCCGCGCTTGGTATGGGTGCGTTCGCGCGTGAACACCGCCTCTTTGGGCATGACGGCTGTCGTGTCGCCATCAGGAAACTCAAAGCCTTCGATTCTTGGCCTCGCCTCAGCGGGTAAAACATCCGGAGGTCCATGTCCTAGCAGGTTTAAAGTAGGCTGAGCTCCAGGTGGAATTAGAGCAGCGGGCAACGGCGGAATTTCCTGCTCGTTCTGGTGCCTACGCGAATTCAGCACTCTATTAGACGTAACCAAGGGTGAAATGTAGCATTTATACACGTTGTGATTCTCAGGTGTAAGAACGCCAAACGATCCAGCAGGTATATTGTCATCTGCGGCTTGTGGCACTGCCACGTCAGGTAAATTAAATTTGATTTCCTCACCTCCCACTGTAATGGTATTGCACACACTGGTTATGTATTGGTACAGGTTGTCGGGTATGCACAGGTCTTCTGGTAACAAATCCTGGCAGCGGGCGGCATCGATCTTCCTCTCGCCGTTATCAAGCGTCAAATCCATGAGATAACAGTTTATAACTGTCGTCATCGAATGCTGGAACATTGAGAAGGGCATCCTTCTGTCCAGTCGGGGGTCAACTCCACGGAGGGACTCATAAGTACGTTCGACCTGGTCTATGTAGCCACTAAACTCAAAATTTTGGCAGTAGGTCTCCTGAACGGGTATCGAGCTGGTGTGTGGTCCAAGGTCGTATAAAGGCTCATCAACTGGAGCGGTCTCCTCCTTTGATCGGAAGTCGTATGACACAGCGGTATCGGGCTTCGCTTCTTTAGTGTCTTGCTTCGACTTTCCTTTCTTCCAAGCGGCGCTTCTTTCTGTGCGGCCGCGAGGCTTAAATGGGCGGCTTTCAAAATCGCGGACGTCGTTCCAGTCAATATTGAAATTTTGTTGCTGCTGGTATTCGTACGCTCTTCGCTGATTTCTACATCCTGCCATCACACCACTAGCGGGCTTACCACGCTGAACTGGCTGTGATCTTCTAAATATCTGGGTATTATTATTTGCCATCCTGGCTGCAAATTGCAATAAGTGTTATTTCGAACTTGTCTAAATACGTGTGGTGGATGTTCGAACCCAAGCGGGCATTTTGAGGCGGCCATTAAGAAAGGTCGTTCTTCTTTAAAAAAGGGGAGCATGTGGCCGATTAGAGCCTTTTTTATTATTGTCTTTGTTTTTTTTTATATTTTTATTTGTCTTTTATTGATGTTCTTCTTTTTTTGGTTGAAGTAAATTTTTCTTGTCTGAACAAGCGGAATTTTATTTTAATAGCTTAGAAAATTACATTCAGCAATAAGTGGTCCTTCTACCTATTTTATCGAACTAGTGTCTAGTAAGAAAACTAGTCCACGAAATAAAAAAATGGTTGTGACGAGGTCACAGACGAAATTGCCCCAAGACAACTCTAATGTACCTACCCAGTCAAGTAGTGAGGCCGTTCCAGCACCTACTACACAGACTACCAGTGGGAATTCTCAGGTACGTTCTTCTCAGTTAGAGCCTAGCTTGAGCGCACATTCTGTCGCCACTCACACACACAGCCGCACCAGTCGCTCTTCCGTAATAATCGCTGCCAATAAGGCATATAAAGTTTAATAAAAACCGTTTCTTTTGGAGTTACATTTATTTTAATAACGAAGTTAATATTCAAGATATGATTTTTTTTCCTTATGTATCACATTCTGCCCCGTATCCACTACATGTTTGTTTCCAGTTTATTTTAGTAATCGATAGTGCTTAGTTGCTACTTTTTAAATTAAAATGTCCGAAATAATTAGTGTTCAAGCTCTAAAATCGCTCTAAAACAGACCGGTCCGAAATAATTGGTACTGTGTACATAAAAAGCAAAAGCAATGCAGGAGTACGACTATAAGTAAATCACCAGAAGGAAACGGTATGCATTACTTGATAAAAGAAATGAGTGCTCATAGTCATGCTCCTGATTCAGGTGTAAAACAAATGATACAATTAAAAAAGATATGAACAAGATGCATTAATCAGTTTTACGTCACGTCCAACGCAGATAATAAGCAAAAATTTGGCAAAAGTGCCGAGCTCAAGCGCTTGTTCAGTATCGAATAAAAACGCCTTACGATAAATTATACGAAGACGCGCCAAAAAGAAAGGAAAGCCAGCAGAACTCAGAAAATTAGAAGAAATAGTGATACCAGAGGAATTGCTCGAGATAGGCGGAGAATTATTTTTTGCGAGGGATTACAAGTTAGGCGATGAAAGTAAACTGCTGTTCATAACAAAAAAAAAATTAGAAATTTTAAATGTATCTGAAGTACGGATAATGTTGGTGAAAAAGTTGCCCACAATTATTTAAGCAGTTGTATTCTATCCCTTTGATTATATAATGTCTAGATGGAGCGTCAAGTGCGCGCAAACGTGTCAAAAAGTCTCAGCCAACTATTGGCTCACAAGGGCTTACCCGCCGATCAGTGCAGATCGTGTCGCTTTTCTGTCACTACGTATTACGCGCGCCAAGTAAAAAACAAATATCAGCGATAAAATGACTGTGGCCGATTAAAGCCTTTTTTATTATTGTCTTTGTTTTTTTTTATATTTTTATTTGTCTATTATTGATGTTCTTCTTTTTTTGGTTGAAGTAAATTTTTCTTGTTTGAACAAGCGGAATTTTATTTTAATAGCTTAGAAAATTACATTCAGCAATAAGTGGTCCTTCGAGCCGGATTATTGGCACCGATAGTCGGAGCAAATGGTCCCACCATATTAAAGTTGTTGTTAATATTGGCAAGCCAACCTTGCGGTATAGCGCCGTTTACTGTATAACAGGCGCCTCTCGCATTATTTGTCCGTTCTCGATGGAGAACTGAGACATTATTGTATCCTGCTGTATTAGATCCGAAGGCTGCAGCGCCTCTTATCTGGCACTGTGTCTGACTTAGTCGCTGGATGTCAGGAGTGGGTTCCGGTACTCTCACAAACTGAACGTTGCTGGGGAGAGTCTTTGGCCTAAGATAATTTCTTACTGTGGGCGATAAACGGCCCATGTCTCGCATCTTAAATCGGCCCCGTAGCTCAAAGAGAACGGTGTTTACCCTACTCATTAATTCAGGACAAATCCGTAAGCGGGCGGCTGTCGTGTCGCCATCAGGAAACTCAAAGCCTTCGATTCTTGGCCTCGCCTCAGCGGGTAAAACATCCGGAGGTCCATGTCCTAGCAGGTTTAAAGTAGGCTGAGCTCCAGGTGGAATTAGAGCAGCGGGCAACGGCGGAATTTCCTGCTCGTTCTGGTGCCTACGCGAATTCAGCACTCTATTAGACGTAACCAAGGGTGAAATGTAGCATTCATACACGTTGTGATTCTCAGGTGTAAGAACGCCAAACGATCCAGCAGGTATATTGTCATCTGCGGCTTGTGGCACTGCCACGTCAGGTAAATTAAATTTGATTTCCTCACCTCCCACTGTAGTGGTATTGCACACACTGGTTATGTATTGGTACAGGTTGTCGGGTATGCACAGGTCTTCTGGTAACAAATCCTGGCAGCGGGCGGCATCGATCTTCCTCTCGCCGTTATCAAGCGTCAAATCCATGAGATAACAGTTTAGAACTGTCGTCATCGAATGCTGGAACATTGAGAAGGGCATCCTTCTGTCCAGTCGGGGGTCAACTCCACGGAGGGACTCATAAGTACGTTCGTCCTGGTCTATGTAGCCACTAAACTATTTACTACTACTACTAGTTTTTTCGGGTAGGTGCAAAAAAAGTAGACACATGTGTTCTTAAGTTATAAATTATTTTAATTAATCAATTAGCTAATAAAATTTATAAAGTCTGCTTAAAATTAGTGCTAAGATTACTACGAATCACATACTGTGTGGACAACAACAAATCTATGTTGTAAGTTGAGAAAATTGCACTTACTTGCCGGTGACTTGTAACCTACAACTTTCACTTTAACATTCAACACAAATTGCCCATAAAATGACCACTATTGCTGATATTGCGGAGACCCAGCGCATGGCATTGTCATCCCTCAGCCAGCGCATGGCAGACTTTGAAGCTCATCTGAAAGCATCATCTCCTGGAACTGACTTGAGTGATCTGTACAAAGACTTCAATAGCTTCAAGGATCATGTGTGGAGCGTCTTCAGTGTACTTCAGCAACAATTAATGGAGGTCAGCAAAGGCATTGACTCAATAGAGATGCGGCACAGGAAGAAGTTTCTTTTGCTTGGCGGTGTCCCGGAGAAGCCAGATGAGGAAGTGACAGATACTGTCCTATCAATCATGCATCGCAACCTGGGCCTGGTGGATCTTCAGTCTTCCTCCCTTACTGTTTGTCACAGACTTGGTGCAGCATCTGAGGGTCGGCCACGACCTATATTGTTCCGGTTTTCTGATCTTGCGGTGAGGACTGTGGTTTGGAAATCTAAAACCAAGCTGAAGGGCTCATCCTTTGTGCTGTCGGAATTTCTCACTCGTCAGAGACAAGTGACTTTTACTACGGCCCGTAAGCTATTCGGCGTAACAAATGTTTGGACGTTGGACGGCACTATTTACATCAAGCTCCCCGATGGTAACCGTCGCCGTGTGTTCAGTCACGAAGAGGTGATGCTGTTGGGTGAGGAACATGGCAAGGCACTTGATTCTGAGGCTCCAACTGTACCCATAGCCGCTGCGAAGATTCCAAGTCCATCGCCGGTAGTGCAGGTGTCGGTAAGGCCAAGACGGAATGCTCAGAAGAAATAATGGAACTCTTTTTCTAGGCTGTCCAGTTTATTTGTTGATAGCATGTGAAACTGCTCTGTTTATTGCGAGTATTAGGTACTTTAATTTTTTGTGAATTTTGTGTTTTAGTTTTCTTTTTACGGTCTACCTACCGACTATTTTATTTTTGTATCTTTTATTATGTAGTGTTGACATTAATGACTGCACACTGACAGTGACAGTTGTCAAATGTCATTCTGTTTGGTTGCGTTCGGATAATTTTATTGGGATAAGTTATTTTTGTAAGCAGTCGACCGGCAGGTTATGCAATTTAAATTTTTGGTGAAGTTAGTTTTTAAAATTAATTTAGTTAATATTTTCTTCTTATTCTATTATTAGTATTTATTATTTATATATAAACATATTTTTATTTAGTATATTTTTCATTGATGTCTGACGACTCATTTTACTCTGCAAGTGATAATTCTTTTGACTCTTTTAAATCTCTTAATGATTCCTTATCAGTAAACAGTTATTTAATACAAGAATGTCAGCGGTACCCAAATTTTTTAAATGTTTGTCATATTAATGCACAAAGTGTTCCCCAACACCATTCAGAATTGTTGGATCTGTTCAGTGGTGTTCCTTTTCACGCTATTTTGATTTCCGAATCTTGGCTAAAACCTGAACTCCCTTCAACTTTTTATAGTCTACCGGGCTTTATTCTAATTCGCAACGATCGCACAGGGAAAAGGGCCGGTGGTGTTGCTATATATCTTCGTAGTGACATTCCATACAAAATTTTATTCTCTTCCCCCTCTCTCTATAACAGTAATCCGGAGTTCTTACTACTTGAGATAACTGTCAAAGGAGTTAAAGCCGTTCTAGGGGTTGTCTATTGTCCACCCACTATTAATTATTTCTCCAGTTTAGAAAGCCTTCTAGAATCTGTTTCCTCGGAGTACAAACATCTCATAATCATGGGTGACTTTAATACCAACCTCGTAAAAGATACATCTAGATCACGTGAGCTGAGGGCAATCTTGGAGTCAACTAATATCTCTTGCCTTGACCTCGATCCAACACATCAGAACGCTGACACTGACGACTCCTGGCTTGACCTTATGCTCACTTCCTCCGTGGATTTAGTTGCCAACCATGGTCAGGTTGCAGTTCCGGGGCTTTCTCGACACGATTTAATTTTTCTTTCTTACAAAATTAAACCCCCGAAACAGCGGCCGGCTATAATTTTCCTTCGGAATTTTGCGAGGTTGGATAAAGAACAACTCAACAGGGATGCACAATCTATAGATTGGACTAACGTTCTTGAGGCGCCGACTGTGGATGATAAAGTTGCGCTGTTGAACAATTCAATATTGCAGCTTTATGATTCGCATGCGCCTTTGAAAGCTGTGAGAGTTAAGCGTCCCCCAGCGCCCTGGATAACTCTGGAGGTTCGAATGGCGATGAAGCGGCGCGATAGGGCTTTCCGGAAATATAGACGGGATCGCAGTGAGGAAAACTGGGGTCTGTACAAGTTGGCTAGAAATCGGTGTAATCAGATGGTGAGAGTTTCTAAACGCCGATACATTTGTGAGAATGTTCTCAACTCTTCACCGGCTAATATTTGGAAGTTTCTCAAATCACTTGGCATATCTAAGTCACCATCTAATGTTTTATCTTCGAATTTGTCTCTAAATAGTCTTAACTTACATTTTTCGGCAACAGCCAGTCTGGCCGATGATGTAAGAAGAGACACTATTCATAAAATATCTTCCGTGCCATCTCTCTCTCCTAACACTTTCTCGTTTTCCCCCGTGACTGAACTGGAAGTTCTAAATATCTTTAAGACTATTAAGTCAAATGCTGTCGGATGTGATGGAGTGAGCAGGAAGATGCTGACTTTAATTCTTGATAGTGTTATACCCGTTTTCACACATATTGTTAACTTTTCTTTGTTTTCTGGTGTTTTTCCTCTAATCTGGCGTAAGGCTTTTATAATTCCTCTTCCAAAAATTCCAAATCCTAGTTTAACAAGTCATTTTAGGCCGATCTCCATTCTCCCTTTCCTTTCTAAAATCCTAGAAGCTGTTGCTCATAAACAAATCTCTTCATTCATCTCTAAAAATAACTGGCTTTCTCAATTTCAATCTGGTTTTCGTCCAGGACATAGCACATCTACTGCTCTACTCAAAGTCACTGATGATATCAGGTCCGGCATGGAGAATTCCAAGTTGACGGTTTTAATATTAATTGATTTTTCCAACGCATTTAACACCGTTGACCATGATATTCTTCTTGCTATTTTGTCGCAGATTGGGATTTCAGATTCATCACGGGATTGGTTCGCGTCTTATCTTCGTGGTCGCCAGCAGGCGGTTCGTGTCAAGCAGGCATGTTCTGACTGGTATGATCTGCTAACTGGTGTTCCACAAGGCGGTATACTCTCTCCTTTACTATTTTCGATTTTCATAAATTCCATTACTGAAGTCCTCAAATGCTCTTACCATCTGTATGCTGATGACTTGCAACTTTACGCTCAAGCTGACGTCAACTGTTTAGATGACTGCATTTCCACCCTAAACGATGACCTGCGTAGTATTAGTGACTGGTCCAGGCAGTTCGGGGTATCAGTTAACGTGAACAAGTGTCAAGCCATGGTAATAGGTAGCGTCTACCATATGCGTAGTCTCAATATTCATGGTCTTGTACCTATTACATTTAATAACACGGTAATTCCGTTATCTCCTCACGTTAAGGATTTGGGTTTGCATATCGACGATCGACTTAGCTGGGAAAAGCAAGTCAATTTGGTAAGTCGGAACGTTTCTGCCTCACTGCGATCTCTCTATAGATTTAAGCACTTTCTTCCGTCTTCCACTAAATTACTGCTTGTCCAGGCTCTTGTGCTCCCTATTATTGATTATGCGGATGTTTGTTACTCTGACGTTTCCCAAAACCTTCTAAACAAATTGGATCGACTTCTGAATAATTGTATACGTTTTATATTTGGACTTCGAAAATATGATCACATATCCAGTTATCGTTCTCAGCTTAAATGGCTGCCTATCCGCCAGAGAAGATCCCTCAGATCACTCTGCTTGCTTTTCTCTATTATTAACGATCCTTGCGCTCCTAATTATTTAAAAAGTTCTTTTCAGATCCTGGGTAGCTCGCACGATCGTAACCTTCGTGCTGCTGAAAATTTGCTCCTTCAGATACCTTCTCACCGTACAGGTTTTATTTCCAATTCCTTCGTGGTTACGGCAATTAAACTTTGGAATGCGCTTCCTCTTGACATTAAAAAAGCTAAGAGTAAATTTTCTTTTAAACGCCAAGTTCGGGAATACTTTTTAAAAACACTCGTTCCTTAGGTTTCCATTTAGTGATATGGTCGTCGTCATATTATATATATCCATTTATATTGTATTTATATCTGAGTATATTGTTATAATTTATTTATCAAATATTTGTTATATGCATTTAATGCTATGTATAATATTCGTATATATTTTCATATGTATTCGTATATATTATTTATAAATAGTCATAGTTAGATGTAGTAGTTTTAGTTGTTTTTTATTGTAACTACTCTTGTACCTATTCCAACTGCTTCTCCTTTTGACCCAAAGGTTGGCTGGTAGATAATGCCTTGTGGCATTAAGTCCGCCTTATGTACCACAATTGTACGTAAAAGTTTAAATAAATAAATAAATAAATAAATAAATAAACTCAACATTTTGGCAGTAGGTCTCCTGAACGGGTATCGAGCTGGTGTGTGGTCCAAGGTCGTATAAAGGCTCATCAACTGGAGCGGTCTCCTCCTTTGATCGGAAGTCGTATGACACAGCGGTATCGGGCTTCGCTTCTTTAGTGTCTTGCTTCGACTTTCCTTTCTTCCAAGCGGCGCTTCTTTCTGTGCGGCCGCGAGGCTTAAATGGGCGGCTTTCAAAATCGCGGACGTCGTTCCAGTCAATATTGAAATTTTGTTGCTGCTGGTATTCGTACGCTCTTCGCTGATTTCTACTTCCTGCCATCACACCACTAGCGGGCTTACCACGCTGAACTGGCTGTGATCTTCCAAATATCTGGGTATTATTATTTGCCACCCTGGCTGCAAATTGCAATAAGTGTTATTTCGAACTTGTCTAAATACGTGTGGTGGATGTTCGAACCCAAGCGGGCATTTTGAGGCGGCCATTAAGAAAGGTCGTTCTTCTTTAAAAAAGGGGAGCATGTGGCCGATTAAAGCCTTTTTTATTATTGTCTTTGTTTTTTTATATTTTTATTTGTCTATTATTGATGTTCTTCTTTTTTGGTTGAAGTAAATTTTTCTTATTTGAACAAGCGGAATTTTATTTTAATAGCTTAGAAAATTACATTCAGCAATAAGTGGTCCTTCTACCTATTTTATCGAACTAGTGTCTAGTAAGAAAACTAGTCCACGAAATAAATAAAAAACTTTTTCAAAAAAAAATGTAACCGACTTCCCACAAAAAAGTTCTAAATAACCTAAACTATGAAATAACCTACAAAAAAACTTTTCTTTCGAAAGTCGGTGACTTTCTTTTTTATTTCATTGACTTTTTGTCAAAAGTTTTTTATTTTATCCTTTTTAGTTTCATTATTCAACCTTCTTACATTGTAGCGTTATAGTCGATTCACTTAAATCAACTAAACGCACCTCACTAATTACGTGTCACATCCCTAAATCTTGCACGTATAAACGTCATCTCGAACCTTCGATGGCTCGGCTATAAAAGGTCTCGCACCTCATTTCGGAGCCTTTCCGACGCCTGCTCGAAGCTGCTAACATTCTATTAAAAATCAACCCCGAGATATACGGGTAAGTGAGTGCTCACGGTGATTGATTTATTATTAGCTGTGTCCTGTCAGACGCATTCTATGTGTTTCTTTCTGTCTGCGCGATCTGGCAGCAATCCTATTTTATTGTCTTAGCGTCATAACACTCATAACTATCATCGTATGTAAATTCACCTTTGTCTTCATCACTGCATCACTATGTAAATGCGTGTGCATGCTTCACCATTCTTCACTATGCTTGCCTCGCCACGCTGCGCCTAGCTGCTCGCTTAAATCGCCTGGCCACGCGGCGAGGAACCTTCGTCAATGCCTGAGGCATGTGCACGCATACCTAACCTCTAATTGTAAGCCATCACGATGAGTGAGTCTTCCTGCATCCACCTTGCTTTGGGCTTACTACTGGGAGACGCACGCACCGTCGAGGGCTTGCAGGTTTCTGGCTCGACGCTTATGGACGCACCGCTCCACGCTGATTCCAGGGTTCCAGTTACGGGCTGCGGCACTTCCAGTCTTGGGCTACATCTAATCTACGGCTACACCCGATTGTCAGACGTCCTGCTGTCTCCCCACCTACCGTGGGAGAGAGACGTCTGACTCGCTAGCTGCGCGGCTGCTACCTACCGCCGACTACTCCCACGTGATCGTGGTGCGGAGACCCACGCTGCCACGCGCAGGCCCCTTGCCTCTGTAGGCACGGGCCGAGCCTAAGGCGCTACCTGCTGCCCGCCGCCAGTTCCGGCCTTCCACGCAGCGCGTGAGTGCCGAGACCTCACGCCTGCCGCGTGTCGAGGCCCCTGCCTGTGCGGGCCACGTCCCAGCGCCAGGCACTGCCTGCCTGCCTACTGCCTGCCCACTGCCTGCAGGCCTGCCCGGCGCACGCGGCTACCCACGTGCGCGCTCCCAGCCCTGCATCGGCCACGTGTGTCTAAGCCCAGGGCAGTAACACTCCTTCTACCGTGACCAGTGACAGTGCCTAGAGACCTTAGCTAAATACTAGAACCTACGACCCTAATAAATCTGTGTCTCGTGTAATCGCAAAATAAATGTGTAAGTGATACCTTGGTTTCATTCTTATCTACCCAGAAACCCACATGCCACAACATATACACTAAAATATTGTAATCCGTAGCACCGGTGATAACATCGTCCATGTATGTACTCTTACACAATGAGCTAAAAATTAAAACTGCTGCACCAAACTAAATGAAAATTTTATGGGACCAAATGGCAGATATACTGTATCGAACAAAAAAAGAATCATCGAAATCGGACCAGAAACCTCGGAGTAATCGGTGTAGACAATGTTGAAAACTTTTTAGGTTTTCGTTGTTTTTTGTTGATTTTTTAAAAAGTGCTAGTCCGATTTCGATAAAATTTTAATGGGACCATTCGGGAAGCCTTTCCAACAAAAAAGATTTTTTCAAATCGGTTGGTAAACGACGGAGTTATGCCCGAACAAACATTAAAAAAAAAAACATTCGAATTGAGAACCTCCTCCTTTTGGAAGTCGGTTAAAAAAAATTCAACGACATTTTTTTTTTTGTAAATATTATTTACGTATGTATTCAGTTGCATCCATGTTCTTGTTTGCAAAACTGGTGCCTTTTTGAGAACTTCCAAACATGCCTTTCCGGGATTAATCTTCTTTTTAATGTAATCTTTAAAATACAACTTCACAGCCTTAATTTCTTCGTCTGACCAAAATCTATGTGTCTTTTTTCTTCTTTGCACTATAACTTCTTCTTCATCCCTATCTTGTAATGGACTTTTTGTGGTCTTCTTTTTTCTTCCTAAGTATATTAATTTCTTCGTCACTGTCCTGTAATAAACGTTTTTTCGTCTTCTTCTTTATTAGTTTCTTACAGCTTTCATCATTGAGGTCTTCACTTGAAGAAGATACGTTTAGTCGTGCTTTGTTTCGTTTTTTCACTTTTATTGGGATTTTCTTTTTGGTTTCCATCTGGTCAATATCTTCGTCACTGTCCTCTAATGAACGTTTTTTGGTTTTCTGTTTTCTCACGGTTGGTTTCTCACAGTTTCCATCACTGAGGTCTTCATTTGAAGAAGATACTTTTAGTTTTGTTTTCTTTGGTTTTGTTACTTTTTTATTATTTTTCTCTATGGTTTCCGTCTGGTCAACAGTTTTCTTTTTGAATCTTGTTTGAATGTTACCATACTTCTGATTTTCACGGAAATCTATTTTATTCAATTTAGAAATAAAAGGCTCTTCCGGCACGTTATTAAGGTCATCTTTATAATTTATTTCTTGTAATTCTACTTGTTTTTTTTGCTTTTGATTTTTCTTTATAGTTTTCTATCGATTCTTCTCGATCATCTTTTTGTTATTTTTTTTCTGATTTTTTATTGTCATCTTCTCCGTTATTTCCTTCAGATTCTTTAGTATCGTCTTCTTCGTTTTCTTTCTCTGATTTTTTATTATCGTCTTCGTTTTCTTCATCTGATTTTTTATTATCATCCTCATCGTTTTCTTCTTTTGATTTTTCTTCATTATCTTTTGAGTTTTCTTTTAAATTTGTTTCTTGTTCTGAATTTTCTTCGGATTCTACTGTTTTGTATTAGAAAATTCACTGCTTTTTTCGTTAGCTTTCTCATTTAATTTAATTATTTGTTCAGAATCTTCTCCTCTAGGAACCACAAATTGCTCTTCTGTGTCAATAATTTGAGATGGTGATCTGTTTCGATGAGGTTCATATTTCATGAGCTGGAAACCAACCACTGCTTTTTGCAATACTTGTAAGGGTAACCTGTAATTTTTGGCATGCACAGAAATATCATGCCCCAAAAATCCAGCTAAATGTTCCGTGTATTGATCATTTCGTTTTGCATGCAATTGAGACATAGTCGCTATATGATGCCTCATCCCTGTATTTCAGGTCGTTTTAATTTACAGAGTTTTTTAATTTTATCCAAACATTTTCCTCCATCGAATGGTTCATCTGTAGAAGGTCTTGCAAAAAGCAGTGGATTGGTTACTGGAATTTTCAAATCATCACGACAGGCTATTATAAGGTCTATATTTTCTTTCATAGTTTTCGTAAGTAGTATTGACACTGAACGTGTTCTCTTTCCGGGGATTTGGAAGACGTCTAAAGTTTTAATTGAATTTCTTTGCTGAGGAGTGAAAGTTTCCAGAACTTCTTCAGGAATCTCTTCATTTCTCCGATTGATGTAAAATGTGAGCTCTGCTTCAGCTACATCTCTAGCACGTTTCCTGTCCAGCATAATTATGTGAGCTATAGTGGCAGTGCATAAAGACTCATAGTTAATGACGTTGCAATCAATTTTCAATATAATATTTCACTTCTAACTTGGCTATGGTCTCCATCACTGTTTTGATATCGTCTTCTAAAGGAAGAACGTTCTCTTTTACCATGTGTCGGCGCTTCTTGGTTTTTTCTGCGTTAGAAGATACTTCCCACTGCCAATTTATCGTTACAAGTTGTTTGAAGTCGTCTAGTTTCTTTTTGTATAATTCTTTAAAAGCTGTAGACTCAGAGCTCATAATGGACTGCGTGTATAAAATATCTACACTGCCGAGCACAGCTGGTAATATTCTAGCTGGAATACTTGGAACTCTAACTTGACCGGTATCTTCATTGAATCCACACATTTCTTTCACAGCAGCAATAAAGACTTCGTATTTTTCCGGATCTAAAGCATCTGTTAATGTTTCGATAGAAGAATCATGTTTACGAATTAACATCAACAAAGTTGCCAAATCCCTCATCCTCGAACATATTGCTTTACGGCTTCGACGTTCTTTCTTTTTTTTCAGTAATCGTGTCCCGTAAGACAAGATTAGTCGATCATTCTTCACCACCATAGCAATGTCATCAGCACGCAAATAAGGCAATTTTTTTTTTAAGCTCTTCAGACGCTGTCTCAGTATTTGGTATGATCGTTATGCTGTGTTTCGTAAGAACTCTGCCTTTAGAAGTATTCGTCCCACATTTCTTAAAATGTCTAAAAAAGGTAGAGCGTTTAAATGTCCCTAAGCAATTCTTACATGTTGCAAAGCTTGAAGGGCTTGATGTCACATTTTCATCTCTCCTTTTAGCGGGTACTAATGTCATTGATCCGTCTCTTTCAAAGCATACCTTAGAATTGTACAAAAAGTTGCCTTTATTTATTTATTTAGGATCTCCAACAAAGAATACACAGACAAAATACACAACAATGAAACAGAGGGTTCTTTTATGTGTGCTCCTTCACTTATAGGAGACCACAGCATGGCAGCATTTATCTAGGTGTAAACAAAGTTAAAATACAGGAAAAAATACAGATAATTAGATGAAATTAAAAACAGAGAAGAGGAAAATAATTATAATAACACTAAACTAAACATTTTCAAGAAACTTAAAATTATGGTTTTGTCTTTATGACATTGGAGATAGATATCTTTTTTATTTTTTGAGATGGGGAGAGTTAAATCCAGGTCTAAACGCTTTGATAGATCATTGTACAACCTACAGAGTCTTGGCAGAGCGGCAAAGTGTCCCAGGTTGGTTTTGGACCCTGAGACGTGAAAAAAATTATAACTACTTTTCCGAGGCAGGCGAGATGGCGCGTTTACCTGTAAATTGTGTAGAAGTTCGCTGCAGTCTATTACTGCATTGAAAACTTTGTGAAGCAGTATCATGTCAGCGGTTTTTCGTCTGTCAGCAAGCGAGACCATTTTATAGTGCCCTAATCTGTCTTTATAGCTGGTGACTTTTTTAGCTACTCGATCTTGGTAGCTCATATGGTACAAAAATCGCCTTTGGATACTTTCCAAGTGTTTAATATATATGTCATAGTGTGGATTCCAGACCGGGCTACTGTATTCAAGTATTGGGCGGACAAGACAAAGGTCATTTTACGTATTTTTGGATCGTCATCTTTAATAGATTTATATTGGATTACATCAATTTCGTTTTCATGGTGCCTTAAAATATGCCTTGTGAAGTTGGTCACAACTTGCTGACAGTAAAAACAAGCATTTCTACGTGTCCACGAACGTTTAGTATTTCCAAATTTATTTTTAGATTCATATTCTTCAACTTCTTCATATTCCATTGGTAATTGTTTTTTATTTTTTTGTGAATTAGTTTCTTCGGGCATATCTCTTGAACTGCTTTTTAAAACATTTTATTTTCTTTATTAGTCTTCCTAGATAGCTTTTCACATTTATTTTTAAGCCTTTTTTTTGTTCTTTTTACAATGGGGTCATCATAAAATTCATTTTCTGAACCCTGCAACAACAGTCATCATTATTACTACAGTCATCATGCTTTATATCACTTTTATATCCTTGTTTGATAGATGAAGTTACAATACAGGGCTTAAAATAAAACGAGCAAAACCTTAAAATGACCATCAAAATGCACAACTTTGAACAATATTTCTTTAATTACGGAATCAACTCTGAATGAAATCGCAAAAATATATGCTGTTTCATACAAAAATGTACTCATTAAATCAAAACGTATATAACAGTCGATTTTTTGCCATCTCAGAATTAGTGTGCTAGTAAAAGTTGTTCAAATTGATAAGAAACTTACTCAGAATTACGGTCTAAGTGCATGTCTCATCTGAGTCCAAGTTTTCAGTAAGCTATCCCTTACACCCTGAACAAGACTGCAAAATAATTAAGTTATTTAATATGTACATATTCTTCATCGTGCACGGAAATACCATCAGGATCAAAATCAGAACCATCGGTTGGTGAAAAGTCAGAATGGTGACTTTCATTTTCTTCAGTCTCAGCCGGTTGAGCCTGCAATTTTTTTTATTAACAAATGGATTAACAGAAATAAAAAATAACTGTTTTAACTACGACGAAACAAAATTTATTTTATTTACGTGAGTAGGTACCTTGTTGATTTCGCTACCATCTTCAACTTGTTCTCGAAGAGAATAAAATACCTCGTCATTCTCATCAACATCGAGTTCTCTAAGAGAATCAAAGGAGAAGGGTAGATTTTCTGTTAATCCAGTTACATTTAAAAATGAAGTTAATCCACTTTCATTTATACTTAAATTTTCTAAGTATATTGGCGGTTCCATATTATTAAAATTTATACTTTTTCTTGCATTTTTCAACGTTTTTACATTAATTTCCGTTTGACTAATTGTTGAAAATTCCTTGAAAAAAATAAAACATGTTAGAAGATTGTAAAAATAACAAATAATAAGAATCAAAAATATTCAGTGACGTAAGTAAACATTGAGATCCATAGTTCAAAGATTGTAAGAAATGTTTAATAAATCTAAATTAAAAGATTAATACACCCCCGAAGTACAAATATTTAATCAGTCACAAATATTCACGGTCTATCAACATGGCCATTACAATGAGCCCAAACACTTCGATCAAATATACTAGTAGATGCACGGTATGCGCTCGACAAATTGCACCGTCAGTCAAGTCACGCTCGCATGCACACGTCTCGCAACGCCACAATCTTGTGCGAATGTTTTCCAACTCTATTGCGAAGTAATAAGGCTTAAAATAAAATAAACAGTATCCAAAAGTATACATCTGTATAAGTACGCATATGTGTTGAGTCGGGGCCATTATTTAGACTTGATTTTGTATGAGACTGTGTATCTATAGGATATTTGATCGAAGCCCAAACATGATACCTCTGCTGTAAAATGGTTTGGTGTTGGGTATCTTAGAGACTCCAAATTATACTGAGGTGTCATGTCAATGCCGTGTAAGCAATATTGTCAAAGTGACAGGATACGAAATCTCAAACCAATCGGACCAGTGGAAGTGGCTTAAATCTTTTAATAAACTAGAAAAGTGCTGATGATCCTCAAACGGCTGAATGGATTTTAACTCTAACAACACTCTCGACCACGTTACCTTTCAAACAAAAAAAAAACTAGATTAAAATAGCCGTTTCAATTAAAACTACACACCAAACTTATTATAGTTTTGTGTTTCACATAAAATATTTCGTTTAATAAGTATTATGTGTCTCCCGAAAAGCTTGCTAAAATTAGTGATGCACCGATTCCTGTTTTAGGAATTACGATTAGGATTATCGCTTCTTATCATCCCTGGTTAGGATTAGGATTACGATTAGTTAGGAAAGGAAATGCTGACTTACTTAAACTATCTCATAATATAAACTCTATTTATTGGTTATAATTGTTAATATTCAAAATTAATAACAGATAAGTTTTTGTATGAAAATCATAGAATTCGCAAATTGTTTGGGTTCAGCCTATTTCTTTTGTGAGAATTCATTAATCCTGCTATTTTAGATATTTCTGGTGTATTACGAGACACTGAATCTCAAGATCATAACCAGGTAAACTTTTAACCACTTTTATTACACTTTATTTTACCTCCTCAGACGCACCCATTATTTAATATCAGTTTTATTGATTTTCTTATTCATCTTATCGTTCATATGTTTAATTGTTTCAGATTACCGAAACGGAATCCAACTCTGAAGAAAAAGACTTTTCACCAAGTGATGAATCCGATTTTGATCCCAACTCAGCTTACATGAGTGACGACGAAATTGTAAGGATATTACTTTCACCTTCATACTTAAAATGATAGTTCATAAAGTTTAGTAGGTATTTATTTACAGCACCACAATGCATTTACTTTGTTGGGCTGGAGCTTATGTTGTAACAGTAATACTTTCAACTATTTTTCTAAACACCTGCTGTAGAATGTCTTAAATATTTTGAAATTTTTAAATAATTCCTTTATCCATCTATTTTAACACATCCAAATTAAACAATATATACCTATTTATCCCTATAACCATTTCAGGCCATAGAGGACGAGTACTTTGATGACCAGTTAGTTAAAAAACAAATGCTTCGTAATAAACGGAAGTGTGAAAACATTCAGAAATACAAGAGCAGAAACACGGTAAATTGTCGTAAAAAACTGTCTAACAAGATACAATGTAATAAAGATGAAGTGGTTGTACCGGAATTACAGACAGAAGATCACGAAGTTGTGTCAGCGGAAATACAGACAGAAAGTCCTAAAGGAGTGTCACCGGAAATACAGAAAGACAGCTGTGAACAAAGACATGATTTCAAGAAAATGGGTAAGCGTAGATGGGATAGAAGAAATGCTTGTTTTTATTGTCAAGAACTTGTAACTAACTATTCAAGACATCTTTTAAGAAAACATCCTAACGAAATAGAAGTTATTACATACAAATCTATTAACGACGCAGATCTAAAAGTAAGAAAGCAAAAGAGGCAAGAAATAACGGACAAATTAAGAAATAAGGGAAACTTTTTACACAATTCAAAAGTTTGTTTTGATGGAGACGGAGAACAAACTTTATTACCAGTTAAAAGAAACACCCAAGAATCAAGTCCATCGTCTTTTGCGACATGCAAGACGTGTTTAGGCACATTCAAAAGGTCAACCTTTTTCAGACATTTCAAGAAGTGCGGTGCCGGTGATAATGTTTATCAAACTACGGGTTGCCGAAAAAGAGTTTTGTACAATAACAGTATCACTATTATACCAAAAAGTGAGTCAGCGAGTGTTGAACTCAGAGATAAAATTTTGCCTCATCTTCGTTCAGATGAAATTTCTCTCGTTCTGAAAAATGATTCATTGTTTCTTGCATATGGCTCAAGACTTCTTAAAAAGAAAAAAAGAAAGGCGAAGCCGAAAAGCGATATGTTCTAAGATGAGAGACTTGGCTACTTTATTAATTGTACTCCGTAAAAAAGACCACAGTATTGAAACACTAACAGATGTTTTAGACCCTGAAAAATATGACCTCTTTATTGATGGCATCAAAACCATGTGTGGGTTTAATGAAGAAACGGGCTTCGTCAAAGTAACAAGTATTCCAGCTCGAATGCGGCCAGCTGTTTTGGGATGTATTAATATACTCTATACGCAGTCTTATGTCAACGGAATCAACAGCTTACAAAGAAGCGTCTAAAAAAAAGTTGGATGACTTTAAGCGTCTAGTTCGCGCTTACTCAGAACAGATTTAAAAAAATGGCCATTGAAATTCTTAATAGTCAACCTCAATGATGATGGTTATTTGATACAGCATAATTGCATGCCATCCGGATCTGGCCGAGGACTACCTACCAGATCTGTGTGGTATATTTTATTCGGCGCTTCTTTCATTTAATGTTTATTACTACACAATGTTTTCATCGTCCGTTACCTTATCTCTTCAAGAATTAGTATTACTCCGTGGACAATGGTGTGAGTTATACGTATTTAACCCATTTTTTGTAATCTACTTTAATATTGTAACGTACAACTGTTTTTTGTCCCTACAAATAAAAATAAAATAAAAATCAATTGTAGCTAGTGTTACGAACTACGCGACTAATGCGACTATTACGAATTTTGATTTCGATTATCTGCATTTTACGATTAATCCCTAATCGGCGATTAATGAGTTAGAATCCCCTAACGATCCTTAATTTATTATTTTAATTACAAAAAGCTCTAAGCATAGTTTCTGAACGCACTTTACACCTGAAACTTCTTGCGCGCAAATATGTGTCTTGAAAAGCAGGCACAGTATCGTCTGAACGCTTGTTTTCTACTGTAGGTGCATAACACCGTTTAATATGTTCGACGAGTAATTTCAAGACGAAAGACTTTCCACTTCCCGCACCACCAGTGATGAATAATAATAATTGGTTTGCTTGTCCCTGCAAGTCACTTTCCACAGCCGCAGAAACTTTTTGGAAAAGATCTCTCTGTTGAACGTTTAGACCTCGAATATTCCCTAAAAAGACTTCATCAGGCATTGCAGATCTTTCGCATACGTCTTCACAATAATTGTCATCGATATTTACGATCTGTTCACCGCCACATATCAATAGACCATCGACATCATGAGTGTCACGGGCAGCGTTAAGCGCGACTGCTTGGGCGAGAGCTTGTTGTATCATTTGTTCTGCGTGAGCAAACTCTTCTGTGCTTACATTGCGGTGTAATGGTCGAAATTCTCTTTGTCGCCTAATGAAACAATCCTCGGCGGTTTCTTCTTCAAGTAGAAGATCACTCTCATTGCGAAATGGTATGTGACATACTAACAAGCTGTAGTAATAGGCTTCTTTGTCACTGTTTAATGTGAAATATCGTGTACGCAATACTGCTGACTTATTTCTTATACGCATCCGCGTGTTATCTCGTAGTCGTATAAATCTTGCTGGCGTTACATCTTCACCCCTTAGTTCTTCATCGCCATCGTCTTCATCCCATGTAAAGCTAGACACAGTTTCGAAGCGCACAGCGAATTCAGCGAGGCTTAAGTCTTCTAGTTCGTCTGGGCGTAATATATATCGGTCAAAAATGTTGTTGTAAACCGATGTATCATCACTATCGAATCGTAGAAGTCGAAAACGTTCAGTTGGCTTACAACTGTTAATGAAGATTGTTTTACGGGAAGACATTTTGAGCGGTAAGTGACACAATCTATATGCGCATTCTGGAGCACTTACAAGGCGTTGAGATAGAATGACCATTGAGACTGCAAATAACTGTTTCCATACAGGACCACCTTGCCTCTTAGCCTTCGTAATGGCTTCTCGTACAACTTCACCTGTATCATGGGGTTCGCATTTACTTGCGTATTTAGCCACATAGTACGCAACTGCTGTTACATTACCGCACGGTTGTACATCAATGTTTCCTTTCCATAATTTCAGTAGAGTAGGATTGTAATTGTTCACCATAGTTTCGTCTGTAGTTCGTTTCAAACAGCAAAATCGTCCATTACTCGATAATACTTCATCAGGACCTAAGCAAACTGTAGTCTCGTATACGGACCTTGGGAAACCAAAGCGACAATTACTATTGTTGTTGCGGTTTTTGTAACAGGTGGCAGTGTGTTTGTGTATTTGCACGTCTTCAATTAATTTCTGCAATAAAGGGTCATTGCGCATTAAGGAGCATGAAACAACCTTTTCGATAACTTCGATGCCTTCAGGAGTCGAAAAATCTGGGATATTGTCACACCACATCAACATATGAAGGTGTGGACTTCCACGATTTTGAAACTCGATTCTATACCAAAAGTCCACAACTGAACCACCTAAGCAGTCTGGATCAAGTTTGAGGAATCTCATTAGAGCGTTCACACGAACCGTAAATTGTCGAGAGACAACCACGGGATATTTTTGTACCAACTGTAGACGCTTGGGTAAAGACAGGCTCTCTGTTTCATTTACATCACGACCATCTGCGATAAGTAAGGCTTTGATCATGTCCGGCCAGTTAAGATCGTTGCAAGAAAAGGTTAAAAACCACGTAGGAGGCCCTAAACTTCGAACCATTGCAGTAAGTTCAGAACAACATTTCTGCCAATAAGATGCTGACCCTCTAATATTTCGCATAGTAAGATGCATATTATCTATAAGTCCTCGAGGTGTCTGATCATTCTGGCCTTGACGCATCCTGCATAATACAGATACACTGGATTTAGCTCGATAATACTCAACTACGGAAAGAGCAAAAAACAAATAGTCGTTTCGATTGAAACGCTTGTCGAGACTCATTATTCTACTTTGAAAGTAGTCCAAAGGAGTAATTTGAACATCTCTTATCTCACCAAAACCATTTTTACCATCAGGAAAAAGACAATACCACGCAAGCTCTTCCGTTCGTCGTTCTTGATCCATATTTAATGGTGGCGCCGTTTTTCTTGTAATGTCAGCTAATCTCATCTCGTTATTGGTCATAGTTTGATGGGGATTCAAAGAAACAACACTTTCTAGATTAGGGACCGCTTCGTCTATGCTGCGGAGCATACTTGTTGTTTTAATTATTGTGGTAATTGGTTCAATTTGTGACAGTGGCTTTTCTTCTTCTGAAGCTGAGCTTGGTTGAGATGTTTGTTGAGAAGTGCTGTCATTTTCTAGTATAGGAATTGTATATGTTGGACTATCTGACTGAAAACTTCCTAATCGATTTTGTGATATTCTTAAATTGTCTCTATGTGTTCTTCTTTGTTCCTGACCTGACTTTGCTTGAAATATGTGTCGGGGAGTATCTTTATTTTCTGATGTAGTCATCGTGTATGTAGGACTTTCCAATTGAGTTGTTCTTGACTGCTCCTGATTCTCTGACGTTACTCTGCTAATTTCGGCCTCATTCTCTGGTGTTATATCCAAAGCAGTTAATGAGTACACATTGAGAAAGATATTATCTTGGGCCGTCACTTTAGTCGTTGGTGTAAACAAATTTCGTCGTAGTATGCCATGTAATTCATCTACATTTTTGAATTTAATGCAACAAGCAGCACCACGTCTTGGAGCTTTAGCTCCCTTAGGTCCACGTGCATGTGAATCAAACAGCCAATATCTATAAGCATCTGTTTCAGCGTTATGATATACAGCCACAGTCATAGAATTTGCAGTAAGCAGTCCGCAACAATTTTCTCTGAAAAACAATGTCAAAGCATTTTTTAGGTTAGGGAACCCTTCAAGACTTTGGTCTGTGTCTAAATGACCATTATAATTGGTGTCGGAAACTGAGATATTAATTTTCTTCCTGTTATATAATATTTGACGAGCAAGATCACTTGCGGCAAGATATTCAGGGTTAACTTCTCCTATTGCGGGGTCCAGTCTGGAAACAATGGACTCACGGTAGAGTTTGTCTCCGAGGATTACTATATAATCAATGTCACTCTTTGACCATAGACTTGCCTCGTCTGTACAAAACGCTGCACATGCAACAGCTGCTACAGCAGTGCATTGTTTACCCCGAGATTGCAAATCAAATCTTAAATCGGCTTGATGAAACGATCCGTGTAGTATGGAAATGTCTTCATTTATATTCACGTAGTTGTTTTGAGGAGTAGGTTGTAACTCCATAGACTCACCATTACTTGTAGGCTCTTCACAAATTTGTACAATTTCAGATAAGTCAATAACATTCTGGAAATGGGGTCTAATATCTCTATAGAGTACATTGTGTGACATTAACCAGGTTAGAGCTTGATACAATCTGTTCATATCCACAATAAACTCTTGGGAGCGTTGCAGGTTCTCGAGACTTTCCACAATTAAAACTAGTCCTATTTGGTTTGGCATAAGTGGCAGTTGTTCAGCGATCTCGACAACGTCTTTAGCAAATAAAGTAACTTGTCCCTTGCACCAATCTTGAGAGAAACGGTTTTGTAGCTTCATTATTTTAAGAAACGGCACAACACGGCATAAAAGTCGTTCTTCCAATTTTGTCAAATTAGCTAGCTCCTGAGGTATAGTCGCGACTGTCATTTTATTCCAGAAAGCTGCTGGTGGAATTTTTCGTTTCCTTATATTATTTTGACAGCGAGAGCATGTTACGATTTTACCCAGACGCACCAATTCTTCGGGTATTAACGTACTGTACATAGCAGTACTTAAATTACAGCGTTGTGGTGGATACAAAGCTTTATAACAAATAGCACATGGCAAGTCAGCGAAAATGTTAATAGCCTGTTCAAAACCATTTACTGAAGATACTTCCCTACGATTACGACTAACTTGTCGCATAATATCTAATCGAGTCGCTCTGGATTCGGCAGATTCATTGGATAGACGCTCGTATTGCACGTGTAGACGGCGGGAACTTTGTTCCTCGGTTTCGTTTGATAAGCGCTTCTGAATCAAACCGAGACGATGAGAACGTTGCTCCTCGGTCGCCTGAGACAAGCGTTCGTGAATCAAACCAAGACGATGAGAACGTTGCTCCTCGGTCTCGTGAGACAAGCGTTCATGAATCAAACCGAGACGATGAGAACGTTGCTCCTCCGTCTCGTGAGACAAGCGTTCATGAATCAAACCGAGACGATGAGAACGTTGCTCCTCGGTCTCGTGAGACAAGCGTTCATGAATCAAACCGAGACGATGAGAACGTTGCTCCTCGGTCTCGTGAGACAAGCGTTCATGAATCAAACCGAGACGATGAGAACGTTGCTCCTCGGTCTCCTGAGACAAGCGTTCGTGAATCAAACCGAGACGATGAGAACGTTGCTCCTCGGTCTCGTGAGACAAGCGTTTATGAATCAAACCGAGACGATGAGAACGTTGCTCCTCGGTCTCGTGAGACAACCATTCATGAATCAAACCGAGACGATGAGCACGTTGCTCCTCGCTCTCGTGAGACAAACGTTTATGAATTAAATCAAGACGTTGAGAACGTTGCTCTTGAGTCTCGTTTGACAACCGTTGACGAATCAAACTGAGCCGCTGAGCATGACTTTCTGGACTTTCATTAAGCCTTGATGATATCGTGTTTGCTCGCATCTGAGAAAGTCTATACGCTCGCTGCTCATCACTCTCATTTGAAATGTTTCTAATATTTCTTTCCCTACTTTTCTTTAAGCGTTCTTCCCTTTCGTCGTTACTTTCTTCGAAACGGCGCTGTCTCATTTGAGCAGCGCGTTTAGTAGGCCTACCCATATTAAACGAAAAAGAAACTTCAAAACTATAAATTATGTACAAACTTAAACTAAAAACTAGAAAATAAAATTATTAAAAAAAAACCGACTTCAAAACCCTAACAAACACTAAAAACTATGAATTATGTACTAACTTAAACTAAAAACTAGAAAATAAAATTATATAAAAAAAAAACCGACTTCAAAACCCTAATAAACACTAAAAAATAATATTAAATTGAATAAATATAATTAAGAATTATTAACCTAAATAACCTTACCTAACTTTAATCTACACTATATTTAACAATTTAACAGTTTTTTCATTTGTTTATTTAAAATGGTGCATACGACGTGTGCTGTGAGTGATTGCAAGTCCTCATCTTGTTAAAGATCTGCGGATTCATCAGCTTCCACGTAATGAAGAAAGTTAAATAGATCTGTTTTGATATATTGTACTTAAATAATTTTATTTGTAATGTCGTGCCACGTTGATAACGCTAATAAAATGGCCGACCGGCGCACTGGTTTTTTTTTAATAGTTTATCGCACAGGGCATCTGTTTGGAAATCCTACTAATATTATAAATGTGAGTGTGATTGTATGTTGCGTGTCAAGATGGTGGACTTTTTTTGTTATTTACCAAGGGTGAATTTCGAGATGACGGACGTCATTTTTTTATAATTTGATACGAGTGTCAATTTTGAGTTTATTCGGGGTGCTTTGTTTCAAAAAAGCCATCCTTTTTGAAATCAAAGATAGCGGGCCTCATTTTTTTATAATTTGATATGACTGTCAATTTGAGTTTAATTGGGGGGCTTGTTACGAAAAAGCTATCGTTTTTGAAATCCAAGATGGCGGACGTCATTATCTTATATTTTGATATGGGTTTCAATTTCGACTTTAGTCGGGGTGCTTGTTACGAAAAGCCATTCTTTTTTAAATCCAAGATGGCGGACGTCATTTTCTTATAATTAATATTGTTTACTTGTGACAACCCTGGCCGATGCACAACTGTCTAGACGATGTCGGCATTTTACCCGAGATCAAAGGCGTCGTCCTACTGTATGATTTTTATACTGTGAGTATGGCTATGATGCAGCAAACTGGAAATAGATATATGGATCCAAATTCCGTCCTCATGACTCGTGCCGTACCTTCACGACACACCGTATAATTTCTTGCGGGTTTCTTGAAGACATTGCTTCTTCCGCAGGAAAGCTCCCAGCACAGGAACAATATTAAGTGATAGCCACTTATCCGATCTTATGAAGGCCACAGGATCACGCTGGATGCAGGCCGCTTACAACCGGTCCTATTGGAAGTCTAAAGGGGAGGCCTATGTTCAGCAGTGGACGTCTTACGGCTGATATGATGATGATGAGCCACTTATCAACAATCGCTTGGCGATCTATAATCCGAACGACACTCCGGTCGCCAGGTATGACAATGGCGGCTCACCTTACTTATAAAAGGCTGAAGGACCATCAATTCATGTGCGTATTCTGGTTTAGTTGATTAAAACAACACATGAATTGAAAGAATGTATTCAACATAGGCACTATATTAATCTTTACAGACAATGAGAATATATGGTTAATTAAAGAGAGGAGGCTATCGGCCTTGCTCCACGTACCACTTTTATAGAAGAAGTGACCGTTCAATTTTGACATTACCTGTCAGTTTTTTTTTTCACTTATTTTATCGTGCAATCAGTCGCATAGACTATAAGCAGATGGGTTGTAGAAGAAATGATGTGTAGGGGATAGTCAGCCGTCAGCAACTATTCTGGTCAAAGAGATCTCGTCGTTTTTTCAGTCGACGAATTGTTTCGAGGATGGTAAGCTGTCCTGCAAGCTGATTTGGATGGTTTAGTAGCCGTGACTTGTAGGTGAAGCCATGGTAGTCTATCACTTCTTTAACCATTGGTACATTAAGAATTTCATGTATCTCCTTTGATGAACCATGGTGCATTTGACATTTGCCTCAGGATATAGTTTCGCGCTCTTTGTATTATTGTTATATTGGTGCTACATGCTGTGCCCCATAGCTCAATACCGTAGGTCCAGATCGGCTTTAGCATAACATTATATATGAGAACTTTTTTGTCAATGGCTAGTTTTGAGTTTCTACCGAGCAACCAGTAGAGACCCTTGTACTTGAGGTTAATCGGATCTCTTTTTGTTTGCACATGTTTCTTCCAAGTGAGTCTGGAATTATGGTAACATTCGTCCAGGTGTTAAATTGTCCACATGTTATTATGTAAAAAAGTCAAAAGTTTTGTTGTAAAGATCAAGTGACAAAATGTCCATATGTTTATCGACATTGGAACGTAAAAGGCTGTTGAAATAAAAAATAATGATTTTTTTCAATCACCTATCTACAAATAAAATCCAGGCGTGGTTTTATCACAATACCTAGGATTTTGTGTCATTTACAATATGACTTTTTAATCAAATAGAAATATAACATTAGGTTATTCTGACATGTGGACATTTTAACACTTGGACGAATATTACCATAAACCGTTTTCACCATGAGGGATAGATGTAGCTAGTTTCCATACAAAAGTTTTAAGCAGGCTGCAATGTTCTAAGAGAACATAGCATGCATGGACCATGCCCGGGTCGACGGCGCGTTGTGTTCCACGCGCGCCTCAAAGAGCGTCAGCAAGATGACGGGGCCCCCTTCTAGAGGGCCAGAGCCTGCCGGGGTCTCGGGACTTATTCCATTACCGTGACCCCGGAATGCGCTTACTCAGGTCTTGTTGAGAAGCCTCATTTTTGTTAAAGATATCCTTTAGAGCATATTCCCTCACAAACAGCTCATCCTAGAGTAGTCCTACAAATTTCCAAATCAGTATGACACTTCTTTAATTCTAGTAATAAATTCACATTTTTTTCTCTAAGTTTTAAATTTAATTTGTTTATTTTTTGTCCTTTTAATGACTTTTTAATTTTTCTAATAAACTTCTTAATTTTTATATATTTTTTTATCTTATTATGACTAGTAAATGAACTGCATTTAGTGATAGTGTCATTAGTTAAGTCTATGAGATCTATATAAGATCTTCTCAACAAGACCTTTCATTTGATATGTCACACGATGAAGTTTTCAAAATTGAGTGATTTACCATACGCACAATATTCAGTGATTTACCATGTTATTTTATTATCATGTACTTCTTATAGGTTTTCCTATAATCTATAAGTAGAAAACTAATTTCTGTATTTTTTTCAAAATGTTAGGTTCAGTAGTTTCGGAGATAAGGGAGGGGGGGGGGAATGGTCAATTTTATTTATTTATTTATTAAAAACTTCATGCAATACAGGGTTCCATTGGCGGACTTAATGCTTGAGGCATTCTCGACCAGTCAACCAAGGGTAATAGAGAAATAACATGGCAGGTGCATAAAAAGAATGAGATACATTTAAATTTATGGATAAATATAGATTAAATAAACATACATATATATTTACTATGACAAATACTTAAATATAAATATATATAGGTATATATATAAATAAATAAAAGAAAGGAGATTGAGACGACTCTGCTATTGGTGTAGAAAATGATAAGAAATTTTCGTCTATTTTCTTGAATAACTTGGAAACTATTTATATTAAAACTACAAAAAAAATACATTTAAGATCTTCTCAACAAGACCTTTCTTTTGATATGTCACAAGATGCAGTTTTCAAATATTTTTTTTTAATTTTCCCCTTCCCCCCAAAAATTACCTCCCATATACATATTTCATCTATTCACGTCACACCTCTGTGCTTGGGTCACAAGAATTGATATGTGGACCAAATTTCAACTTAATCGGTCTAGTGGATTCGGGAGTAATTCCACTTTGCCCCACCAAGCCCGCGACCCTGGTGTGGCAAAGTGGACTGCCTAAAATTTTGCAGTGGAATATGCCCCACTATTCTGATTTGATGGGGCGGATAACACTAGCATAAACACTTTGTGGATTCTGCCCCACTAGGGTTGGCACCTCAGGATTTGTGTATGAAGGTTAACATGTATTTTTACATTTGTTTGTAAAAAAAATAAATGTATACCTATATCTGTAAGTAAAACGTTATTAGTGCTGGAAGCTTAGATTTAATACGTAGCGAAGTGGTTTAAATAAAAGTAAAAAATAAATAAATAATTTTAATGTACTATTTATTTCTGGAAGGAATCGGTTTATAAATCACAGATTAATTACCTTTTACAAATAAAATTTTACTAACTAAGATAAATCTTGATAATCACAAATTAAACAATGATTTGTTCTTATGATATGTTCTTAAAACGAAACATATTTACTACATAACTATTCAAAATCACAGATTCTTCATCATTTGGTATACCTTTTACAAATAAAATCTTACTAACTAAGATAAATCTTGATAATCACAAATTAAACAATGATTTGTTCTTATGATATGTTCTTAAAACGAAACATATTTACTACATAACTATTCAAAATCACAGATTCGTCATCATTTTGTATGGTTTGTGTAGATATAGGTATTTTCTTACTGATTACGTTATAAATAAAAAAAATAAATTTAAACTATATATATACAAACAGCCACTAAATTACTTGTTACAAAAAATAGAATCACAGATTATAGAGTCACAGATTATAGAATCACACATTGATCGACATGGTATAAAACAGTCTTATGTATTACCTTATGAATAAAAACAATTTATATGCAAAAAAAACAGCCACGAAATTACTTCCGGCTAAAAAACAAAAACTAAAATTATAGAATGATAAAATTTTACATAGCAAAAAGTCTTATTAATACAAAAAGAAACATCCTAACGAAAGTAGGTAAATACTGACTGTTGACAAAATAATTATCATAACAAACAGCCACTATATTAGTTTGAGTACTGACTATTTATAAGAATTAAAATCATCTAAAATCATAGATTTTGTATTTGTTTAGTTCACATTTTTTGGAAAAACTAAAATAGATTTCTTTTTTTTAGTTTTTTTTTTTTTTTGGAAAACTATCTTAGTTTTTCCAAAAAATGTCCAACCGTAATGGCGCCGTTTATGAGCTCCATTTGGGCATCTTGTATATTCTGATCGTTTTGTATATATTTATCAAGGCGTAGCTTGGAAGGTTGGTTCTGCATAGATTTAACTATTGAAAGCGTTATGTCTTCGTATAAGACATTAAGAAGTCTTAATAAACTGGGGCTTTTTTTAAGAATTTTTTTGTTAAGTTTATTATGCCAACTTTCGAGGGCATTAGTTGTGCGGTGTTTTGCCCCAAATACGCACCACACTTTTAAAAAGTTATCTTTCAGCCAATTGCGCAGCATATATTTTCTAAATTCTTTACTTTTTTCGTCATCTGGGCTTTGTGCGGCTATGTAAAACCAACCTTCAAAAATCTTTTCTTCTGGTAATAAGGGTAAGACTGCGCTAAGCGCTACTTGTTTTCGCAAATATTTAGATTTTGTCAACCCTAACCCTTTCCCCTTTTTCCAAATTGCTTTACAAAAATGAAAAAAGCACCCTTTGATTGATGCTGATTTAAAGACATTTTTAAAACCAGTCATAGCCGCTGCCTCAAAATCCGACTGAAAACTATGTGGTTGCCAATCCGGAATCTGTGATTTTATTACAGAAAAGAGAGCGGTGTAAGCTTTGGTTGATTTAGTACTCATAAGAGCATATACTAATGGCACAATATTTGTTGTTTGTTGGGAGCTACCCAAATCAGCATGCAACGAATACAATTGTATGAACGGTTGTGGGCAACTTTTAAAAGTGCCATCGCCAAAAAAATGTTTGCAGGTTTTCATCAAATTCTTAGCATGCTCTGAACAAAATATAAAAATAGAAATATCTTCGTCAATATACTTGGCAAGTAAAAAAGAATGAAATTTTTCAGGAACTTCTATTTCTGATAATGTATTGTAATATATTTTTTTTACATTACCATTTTTGTTTCTGTATTTATACAATGCAGACTTTACTTTACAAAATGGAGGAATTTTACTCACAATATTGCTGTTGCTACTTTCTAAATGTAAGGAAGCTACATTTTTGTCGTATGTTGCTTGAATGCTTGGTACGTCTGCTGAAGTGATTTCTCTCTTTATTTTCTGCATTAATTTTGTCACTTTGTTTCGGTCAAAATCAGGTTGACATTGGTGAGGTTTTTCGTTTAAAAGTATATTTCCCTGAAAACAAAAAAATGTAGGTATTAGAAAATATTTATAACATAGCACAACTTCAAGTAATATTATATGTATATGTATTATTATTATTTTAAATTGTATTAGACCCGTATTACTAAAAGTGAGTCAGTAAAAAGAATTACTAATAAGTAGGGACTTACTTTCACTACAATCGACCCATTGCACTTTTGTCTCCTTCTGTTTTTGCATTCCCAAATTTCAGATGCATTTTTGTACTTTCTTTTGAAATAGTATTGATGCCCAGCTCTAATAATACATTTTCCATCATTTATAAATTCAAGGCCAGTTTGCCCACTAGAACTTCCTGCTACAGAGTCTTCTGCCATTTTTGTAAAGCTGAAAAACACAAAAAATATCTTATTAAAAAAAATCTACACAAATCATCAGCATCCATGAAAAATAAATACGAAAATACTTACAATAAACTCAATACCACTCACCACCACTCCACAAATGCAAATGTCCGTCTATTTTGTAAACAAACAGAATGAAACAAAAAATGTCAGACAAGGACAACCGATAAGTCGCGGTGGGCGAGGCAGTGGTGAACCATAACCGGTTTGGTCATTTTTACTCCAACAGCATGTTTTAATCTCAGATTAAATAAAAAAATACTAACAAACAAATGAAGCCATGATGTTTGTACGTAAAGGACCTCAAAATAATAGACCTATTTTGACATTTGTGTTCGCGGCGTAATTAGTGATGTAACCATACGACTCGTAGCTAATTTTATGAGCTTATAATTACAAGTATTTATTTACTTTTTCGAAGCCGGGATAAAATTGATATAGATTTTTTTTTAAACTTAAATCCTTCCGATATTTTTATTACTTTCGAATGCATTTCAACGCATTTTTTTATTATTTAATAAGTATTTGATTTATTTAAAGATAAAAAATAATAATATGACAATAATACAAGTACATATCACAAGACTTAATAACTAGACTTAATAAATTAACATAAAACTATAACTCTCATAAAGCGTTTCTGAACGCATTCTTTCACAATCTGTGGTTACGTTACGTTTCGATACTAGTAATATAGTATTTACGATTTCTTTTAATAATTATTATTTAAATTATCCCTTTAGTAATAGTGTTCTCGTACATTATTCTTCGTTTTTTGTTATTTAATAGTTATCAACAGTGATAATGTATCAATTTCTGGGCAAACATCTAAATATATTTTTAAATCATTTAATGTTTGCAACGGATGGATCGGAACGTAAATGGAATACAAATAGCAAATGTCACAGCTATGTCAGACTAAATTGAATAAATACAGCAAAACTATATAATGTATTTAATTAAATCCAGGAAGATTTAATATGTGACAGTTTTTTTACAAAAGTAGAACCTTAATACACTGTTTAAATAACCATTTTGATGTATTTAGATTTACGTTTGCTTTCTCAGACTTGTCAAATCCTAACGTCAGTGGTTACATTTATTTTTTTTACAAACAAATGTAAAAATACATGTGAACCTTCATACACAAATCCTGAGGTGCCAACCCTAGTGGGGCAGAATCCACAAAGTGTTTATGCTAGTGTTATCCGCCCCATCAAATCAGAATAGTGGGGCATATTCCACTGCAAAATTTTAGGCAGTCCACTTTGCCACACCAGGGTGGCGGGCTTGGTGGGGCAAAGTGGAATTACTCGGATTCGGAGATAATTGACTGTAAGCGACAGATAGACGGACACACGAGTGATCCTATATGGGTTCCGTTTTTGTATTCGGACGTACGGAACCCTAATAAATAAATACAGTGACATGACATTGGCTTAATGACATAAGTGGCTGCATTCAGAAACGTCCGGATGTGGCTTGGAGAATTGGGGATACCAACATTTTAATCGTAAATGGTCGAGTTTTTTGTTTATGATAATGGGTTAGCATAATATTATATGACTGGCAATAGTATAGTAAACATTGTGTAAAAAAGCATTTTAGCGAAGTTTAGTCAGTTAGTTTAGTAGCATTTAGTCTTATAGATTATAGAGTACGCCTACATGATATAGAGTACAATACTCTATTTTAGAGTACGGTTTGCAACCCTACCAACAGGCCTGTCAAAATTTGAATCGGGCTTTGTGTTTACTTCACAGACGTGATGGGTATCGATATCTAAACACGATAAAACAGAAGAAAAGAGATTTTGTCTACTCCTACATGCCTTTGGATGGGTGATCAAGGTTACACAACGGTTGCCAAGTAGGGCTTGCAATGATTCGATCCCATTTGATATTCGAATATTCGATTTTTGACAAAGAAAATATTCGAATATTATTGGAATAGTAAGAAAAAGTTCTCATATTTAGAAATACACTCGAAAACACGGGTAATATACTAACTTTACAATTTGAAAAATATTCGAGTTCGAATATTCGGTTTGCAAGCCCGCCAGGGTTTCTTTGTGGATGGGTGATCAAGGTTAAGTAACGGTTGCCAAGGTGTCTGTGGATGGGTGATCAAGGTTAAGCAACGGTTGCCTAGGTCTGTCTGTGGATGGGTGATCGAGGTTAAGCAATGGTTGCCAAGGTCTGTCTGTGGATGGGTGATCAAAGTTAAGCAATGGTTGCCAAGGTCTGTCTGTGGATGGGTGATCGAGGTTAAGCAATGGTTGCCAAAGTCTGTCTGTGAATGGGTGATCAAGGTTAAGCAATGGTTGCCAAAGTCTGTCTGTGGATGGGTGATGAAGGTTAAGCAACGGTTGCCGAGGTCTGTCTGTGAATGGGTAATCAGGAATATAGTTATTAAAAAAAACAGATAGTGAATGGGCAATGCGAACTTATATTCATGAAATCCAATTATGTGTTAATAACATCACAAAAAAAAAGAAATGAAAACAGGGTCCAGGTCAGGAGGCGCAGGAAAAAAATATTAATGTTACATAAATGTGAAAATGGGAGCCAAGTTCAACTAAGAATATGCGTGGTTGTTATCATCACCGGCAAAAGAACTGAGATCTAAATGGGTGCCAATTTCTGTAGAAAATCCTGAATTTTAGCCTATCAAAATCATAAATGTCATGATGACTTAGCTAATTTTACCAACAAGCTAAATGTCATGTAACTTGCGTATAACTTAAAGATAATCTAGCCAAGACATTTATGATTTTGAGAGGCAAAATTTTAGGACCAGAAGTCGGCACCCATTTAAATTTCAGCTCTTTTACGAATTTGTTACATTTCATCAAAACTTAACTGTTTACTACAACAGGGCATATTTTCTTTATTAGCACCAAATGCAGCAGAAAGTATTCTTGACGATCCTTCAATAGTTAGGAGTCACTTACGACACAGATAATTTTCTTTCTCATCGTCACTTGAAGAAGAAAGAAGTGTTGTTGATCCGTCAAAAATCAGTCTTCTCTTACGACATGGATTATTTTCGATTTGATGATCGGGCTTGGGCGATTCTTTTTCTCTAAGTGGCATTCCTCCACCGACGTGTCCTCACGGCGGCGATAGGCGGAGACCTCTCGCGCCCGGCATTGGTTGCGGCCATGCTGCGGGGCGAGACGGAGTGGGAAGCGGTCGCCTCCTTCTGCGAAGCAGTCATGCTCGCGAAGGAGGAGGCGGGCCGCGTGAGGGAGAGGTCAATGTCCTCCCTCCGCCCCACCCGCAGTGGTGTACACCCACGGCGACGGACGTCGCAAGACGATCTCCGGCCACCGTAGGCGCGGGCATGTGGGCGGCGAGTAAAGGGCAACTCGCTGCCCGACCATGGACCATGCCCGGGTCGACGGCGCGTTGTGTTCCACGCGCGCCTCAAGGAGCGTCAGCAAGATGACGGAGGGCCCCCCTCTAGAGGGCCGAAGCCTGCCGGGGTCGCGGGACTTATCTCATTACCGTGACCCCGGAATATAAAGGGCTATTGAAGGACACCGTGGATTTTAGTCAGTACAAGTCTGACAGTCCCTCCCGCCCTGCCCGGGGTGGGAGGACTCATTTGATGATTTTACCACGATAAAAAAAAAAGTGGCATTCCTCGAGTTTTCAATCATTTTTCCGTTTTGAGATTATGATTTTCACCACTCCACACAGCAAACAAGCATTTCTTTTTCCGTGTCACATGAAGTTGCCCCTGAATCTGATAATACCAATTACTGTTCTTGTTCAGTATAATCGTACCATTTTTTCTTGTTGTATCTCCGTATCATTATGGCATTGTCTAGACCATTTTTGAAAGCCACTTTATGACATTTGATTTCTACTATTGTATCTTGGCCTATCAAACCGTCTGGCGTGGCGCTAATAAATGGGTATTCGTGGTCTGCGAACAACCCACAGGGATTAATTGTCACATTTTCTTGAATAGCGAGTTGTTGTGAAGCAAGTTGTTCGTTTTCCACGCCATGTGCAATTGCAGTTACATTGCTGAGGTTGAATTTATACAAAATATTTTGCACTAATTTGGCTTTGCTACTGTTTTCTCGTCTTTTTACCACCACTCCAAAATTAGAAGCAGTTAACATATTCTTTCTTAGATCTAACCAGTCACTGCTTTCCCTCTGATTTAATGTACGTCAGGCTGGCCCGGCCCCATGGAATTTAATAATGAGATTGTTATCAATCCAATGTACCCGGGTATACTAATATATGTAACACCTTCATTTTCAATGTAACTCTTTTTAAAAGAAATTACGTGCACTTCTTAGTGGCCGGGCCAGCCTGACGTTTTCAGCCCGGCCACCTTGTTTCCCACTAATCTACAAAAAATACTGGCAATATTGTGCTACAGATGAAATGTACCCTATAATTTATGCATATGTAACACAAAATCGAATCCTAAAATGCAATAGCATACGAAATATTAGCGGTTGCAGGTGGCCGGGCTGAAATTATTTCGTTAATATAAAACAGTAAAACTGCAACACCTACCAAAAACTAATACCAGTACATAATGAGATATAGAGATATAGAATACATGTAACGCTTTCATTTTAAATTATAATACATATTTAGAAAGAATAATCACTTGAAATTATATTTCAGCCCGGCCACCTAAAAGCGGTAATATTCCCTAAAATCTTATGCCAATTTGTACAGTAAAACCTGATACAGCTATGAAATGAAAGTTACATTCGTTTCGTTTTAGTCGTATACCTTTAAGCCTTCTGTTTGACTAGATTATCAAAATCTGAGAAACTTGCCGAAGAGTGACTATCATTTATTAACTAATTTCAGGACATTTGGTTTGTTGAGTGAAACAAAATGCGTTACTATGATATTTTTATTAATAAACTAAGTAGTATAAATCACACATAATAATTGTTGGATACATAATACCTAAACCTATATATATTTTCTCCGTTTTTGGCTTCACAACATAACCATACAAAGATAATAGTTCACAGACGCTACCACCGATTTTTAGACGGCGCCTGTGTCGCGTCCCAACCTAAGTCGTAAGATATTTTCCCCGAGTAGACAGAATAGATGCGCAAGAGCCGTGTAGTTATCAACACTTCTGACATAATATTTTACGTTTTAATATTACTGTGAGTGTAAAATTTGATCAGTTGTTGCAGTGTAGTTGTTTGTGATGTGATGTTTTTAAGGTAAGTCATAGTTTTGATAAATTAAAATATATCGACAAACAATGTTAATGGGTAGCTAAGTAATTATTTAAAAAAATATACAGGTAAAGTAAAGTAAATCTAAACACTCATTTACTTAATAATAAAACTCCATACAATGCCATCAACTAAATATATTTTATCCTTTCGTTTATAGTCAATAGGTAATAATTTTGGTGATTTACTAACAGTAAGTGTTTAGTTTTTGTGAATCTTATTGTTGTGTACCTACCCTATATATTTACTTATTATTATTGTGTACTTATTTATTTCGTGAAATCAATAATTAATCAGTTTCTTATTAATTACTGTAAGATTTATATATTGGATTTTAGTGAATTATTCATTGTAATCAGGCAACCGTCGATGGTGTTCGTCTGTACCCGCGCTTCTTGTAACTCCCCCTTGTACGGCCTGCCACAGCGATCCACGTCCCTCGCTCACCGCATTCTTTTCCTCGTCCCGCGACACGCGCCCCTCTCCCCATCTCTATTCTATCTTATATATTTCTAATGTCCCAAAAGTTATAAGTTTTGTGAAAGTAAATTTGATTCTTATGAACATTCTTTGCTTTCTTTCTTTCTTTCTTTCCTTAGGTGCTAAAATATTTTTTAATAGATTTATGTATATACTTGATAATGCATGCAAATGTTACTGCATACACTTATCTTTTTAGGGAATTTGTATTTAAATAAATATTAATGTAGTTATTTAGCCTACATGAATACCTATTACGAAACCATAGTTAAAATGAATATATTTTATTTCAGTTGAGCGTGCCTACACCATGGGAAAACGTAGTGCGTTAGATATTGTGGCTCAAAAACAAATATTTGAGAAACATAAACGCTTGATCACCACGACAAGATATAGTTCTATTATATACAATACCATAGCAAAAGATATAAACTATGTGATGTCACCAAAAGCACTATATCTCAGCTTTAGAAGAAACTTTTTAAACAACCAGAACTCACCTCGGGCAAAAGATGAGTGCTTCATTAAAAGAAATGAAGATAATACCAATAGTATTATAATTTCGTCAACATCATCATCAGGGTCTTCTCCAGTTATTCAACAAGCAAGCTTACTTCATCAAATTAGTTTTAAATTTCCAATTGATGTTCATGAATGGAAGAAAATTGAACCCTTAAGTTATACGTATAAACGACACGATAAAAATAAACCTAGTGCAAGATATCAGACGTACAGAGCTATTCCCAAATTTAAGTGGTCCGGTCTTTTAAGAAAAAAACTCTGGGAGTTTTATAAGTTACCTTGTACTGTAGCATTTAAAAGACATGTTATTCAAGGCGCTAACATTACATTCTACGGGCGTTGCACTCAGTGTCAAGCAACAGTGAAAATTCAAAATAAAGATAAGACTGATCATATTATTGATTTTTTATGTGAAATTGATCAACTTCAACCAAATTTTAAGCATAATCCTTTAAAAAAAATACGACTCACTCCGTACTCAAGACGAACATTATCTAAGAAATTAAAATTTGATTCAGCAACAATAGTTAGAAAACAAATAGCGAGTCATGATATGATATTTCAAGATAAGGAACCACCTGTATTGCCATCAGTCGGAGCATTACGCCAAATACGTCATGAAACAAGGAAGCAGAAATGGTACCATACCAATCAAATATTATCTGTTGTCATTATGGCAAATACTTCAACATACTCTTCCGTAATTCAGGAAATTTTAATGAAACCAACTTTTCATATTTACTACTGGTTAGAAGAACAAATAAAATATTACAAACAATATGTTCAAGAGTATGGTCGACCAACCATATCATTAGATGCCACAGGCTCTATAATTAAACCAATTGTGTTACCTAATGGGACTAAATTTACTAAAAGATTATTCTTATATGTTATATTAATAACTGCTGATAGCTTTTTAAAATCTATTCCAATTTCACAAATGCTTAGTGATTCTCACACTAAAAATAGCATTGCGGATTGGTTGGGTAAATGGGCCAGTAATGGAATTATCCCTCCTGCAGAAATAATCACGGACGATTCCTCAGCTTTGATTGCTGCTACAATCCAATGCTTTACTTCATATAAATCTACAAAAGATTACTTAGAAGCTTCTTACAGTGCATTGGAGGGACATACAAATAGTTTGCCTGTAGTATATATGCGAATAGATACAAGTCACTTTGTCAAAACTATTCATAATCTTTCGTGCTTCAATAATACAACAGAAAATGTAAAATTTTTCTTTGTTCGTTGTATTCTTTACATTAAAACAGCAGAGTGTATCGTAGTCATAAGAGAGATAATTGAAAATATGTTAACTGTTATTTTAACTAAATTTTATTCAAAAATTTGCTTTGATGCCCACTGTAATTTGAAAAGAAGAATTCAAGGTATTACAATTGATAAAAAAGATTCTAACAACGCACACAATTACGTAGATGAAGAAAGATTCCTAAATGAGGAGAATGTTTTAGATGTAAGCAATTTTATGGTATGGTTTGATAATATTGTTGCTTGTAAAAATAAACAAGAAGAGGAATCTTGTGAACGCCCCAACAAATTATATTATCCGCCTCTAATATCTACTCTAAAACGTTTATTGGGAAAATTGCCCATGTGGTCAAACGTTATGGCTCCATTATACAATTCAAAAAACAAAAATCCATCGTCTAGTGCATCAGAGGATTATTTTAAAACAATAAAACATTTATTACTCAAAACTAAAGTAAGAAAATACAGGATTGACGAATTTCTAAACATACATATTAATCATTTAAATGGAGAGCTTAATATCGCTGCTAGTGAACTACAAAATAATGAGGCACCGCCCCTTCAAGAGCGAAAGATTAAAATCAAAAAGAATCGTCAAAAACGAACACACCAAAAACGGTTATTTCCTCAAGATTCTATTTTCAGTGATATGCCAAGTTTTGTAGAAAATTGGAAAGGACAAGCTGAAGAGCCAGTTACCGTACCGATTTATAAAATGTTAAAATTTATAAAAAATGGAAATATTGTAACTGGTTCCACTTTAACAAATACATGTGGTTTTGATGCTGTTACATATTTAATAGCTTATGGTTATATTGCATTTAATAACTTTAAATTAGAAATAGATCAGACTGAAAATAATAATAATATGTTATGTAATTATATACAATTTATAGGTAACAAAAACATATCTGAAGCCGCAGTATACGAACTAAGAAATACCATATGTAAAAAGTACTACAAACTATCCTCGAAAAATACAATAGATATAAATTGTGAATGCAATGTCGCAAATTTGTTTGAACAAATGATTTTAGAATTATTTTATAGCGCTCTATTTACAAAAACATGTACCGAAGAAAAATGTGCATTTCAACTTCAAAGAACAGTACCATTTTTACCCATTAATATGAACGTAATTAAAACATTTGGAATATCAGCCCTAGAAGACTCAATTTGTATAGACGTTATTTCGAAGGATTGTGAACACGATTGCCCGGGCACTGTTTTGTCCAGCTATAACGTAAAGAATATTATATCTTTTGATTTAAATGGAACAGATCAAATAATATTGAACGATATACCTTTATCTATCAAAGTTAGAACTAATATTTATGTGATTGTAGGTGCTATTGAATATGTAGTATTGGGGGAAAATCTAGGACATTATAAATGCCATTTATTTAATCAAGATCTGTGGATGTGTTATGACGATTTACAGTCTAGTGTTAAAAAAAGTAATTTGGATTTAATATTTTTACATTCCTTGACGTACATTTTAGCTTGATTAAATAACATAATCAAGTGATTAGTACGTTTTTATCGATTCTAATAAGCAATATATTTAAATTTGAATTAGTCAAAATACTTATAGTACAAATGCCAGATATAGGCTAGCAATGATTATTATATTAGCATACGTTTAATTATACAAGTTAACATTGTGATTTTTAGCTGTGATTTTAATATTATTTTAAATTATATATACTACATAGCTATATTTCCATTAGCTGCCACTGAAAGAACTATGGTTCTCTCTTTATTTAAGAATTGTTGTAATAATTATATTAGCATAATTTTAATTGAAAGTTTTCAAAACTTTAAATTCAAAGTTGATGTAAAAATCATTATGAAAATCTGTGATTTTTTACCAAGGTATAATAAGTATTTAACCAAAAATTATCTTCTAATATTCTGAATGAATGAATGTTCGATGTTAAGGTAATATTGATATTACTATAATTTTTTGATAACTGTGTTATTATCAATGTGTAACCTTTTTTTACATTATTTATAATTAACAATTGTTATAGTACCTAATTAATATAAGTACAAATGTTGTCTAACTAATTTCAAAAATGATTATTAAAAAAATATGACAATTACCAATTTTGTTTCACTCAACAAACCAAATGTCCTGAAATTAGTTAATAAATGATAGTCACTCTTCGGAAAGTTTCTCAGATTTTGATAATCTAGTCAAACAGAAGGCTTAAAGGTATACGACTAAAACAAAACGAATGTAACTTTCATTTCATAGCTGTATCAGGTTTTACTGTACAAATTAGCATAAGATTTTAGGGAATATTACCGCTTTTAGGTGGCCGGGCTGAAATATAATTTCAAGTGATTATTCTTTCTAAATATGTATTATAATTTAAAATGAAAGCGTTACATGTATTCTATATCTCTATATCTCATTATGTACTGGTATTATTTTTTGGTAGGTGTTGCAGTTTTACTGTTTTATAGTAACGAAATAATTTCAGCCCGGCCACCTGCAACCGCTAATATTTCGTATGCTATTGCATTTTAGGATTCGATTTTGTGTTACATATGCATAAATTATAGGGTACATTTCATCTGTAGCACAATATTGCCAGTATTTTTTGTAGATTAGTGGGAAACAAGGTGGCCGGGCTGAAAACGTCAGGCTGGCCCGGCCACTAAGAAGTGCACGTAATTTCTTTTAAAAAGAGTTACATTGAAAATGAAGGTGTTACATATATTAGTATACCCGGGTACATTGGATTGATAACAATCTCATTATTAAATTCCATGGGGCCGGGCCAGCCTGACGTACATCTGATTTATAGTAGACTGTTGTATGTTATCTCTGTCCGAAGTCAATTTTTTTAAATTTTCTAAGAATAGTTCTTTGGCTCTGACGAATTCATTAGGTTCCATATCAGGAGTAGTACTTTAAGGTCCATAATCACGTTTATTTGGTATTCTATTCTTCTTATGAGGTTTTGCCTGGTTTCTTGTTCTTTTCTTCAGTCGTCGATCTTCAAACTTTTTCAACATACTTCTGGGACTTTCCCCTAAAACTTCCTTATGAAGTGTATGTCTTGGATGAGGGTTATTGAAGGACAAAACTGCAGCAGAACAACGTGCACGACAACCTCGTCGAAGTGAAAAATTTATCCTTTTGCCCCCCACAATCTTTGCCACTACACTATTAAAGCACTCTATTGCATTCGTATCTACATCCTCAAGCAGACTTGAACAGTAATAATCTTTGCATCTTTCATGACTACCGAAAGCATGGTAAATGGAATTTTGTATTTCGTTCCTAAAACTTGTAATTGCTTCTGGTTTCTCCTTCTCCGATTTGTATTTTTGTATTGAAGCAATCATAACTTTCCGAATAGTCATAATCTTAATTTCTGATAATAATTTTCTATACGCTAGTGGATATTTAGTTTCCTTGGTGACTGCTCTCAATTTGTTACACATATTACGTGGTAAGTGGTTTCTGCATTTTACTTTTTGAACTGTATGGTTTGGGTAAGGATTACGTGCTAAAATTTTTGCGTATGTAGTCAAGTCTGCAATTAATCTGCCATAAATAATATTATACATCGCTATGGATGTCTCAAAACCTTGACAAATTATGTCAGCCTCCATACCACTGGAAGATCCTGTATAATTTTTAAAACAGGTGTGTTCTGGAGTAGAAATTTGTTTTTTCTTTGCTCGACCACATACGAAACAGTATTTATTTTTAATGCCTATGAATAAGACTTCACCGAATCTGCGACCCACAATTGCTGCGGCATCTGACAATGCCTTATAGTTATTGCCGTTGGAAAGTGACGACCAAACGCCATCAGCATATACGTCAACTATAGGAATATTATTAATTTTTTTTGATTATGAATCTTTGTAATTAAAAATCAATAAAAGTATTTTTCTCATCTCTAAAAGTTAAATTTTTATGTCCAAATTAATACAGTTGTAATTTGAGGGAGATCTGGAGTCTAAACTAGTCCTAGGCCTGTAATTTGTAACTCCAAGCTCTCCGAATAACATCAAGATTATTATGGGTACTTTCGGAATTGTTTATTGATTATTATTTTTTTGTTACAAAAAATCTTGAAAAATACTACACACATCAAAAGTGTCTAGGGATCAAGCATTTTTATGCGGATTTCTTGAGATTGAGATGTGGCTTTGTAATAAATTTATGATTTTATAAATTTATATGGATCCTTTTTGGTGCATTTCATAATTTGAATCAGGAACTGTGAATCAAATTCGAGTAAAAGATGAAAATCAGCTGTCAATATTTTCCCTATAAAAACATACAACGCATTGAAGACATTATTAGTGCTACTGTTTCCCTACTACTGATTAAAACCAACGTTATTATGGAGCGGCGACGTCATTTAAGCAGGGAAGAAATGCTCAGAGCCGTGGGAATGATAGAAGCTGGTTCCCGGCAACGTACTGTGGCTTTAGCTCTGAATACAAGTCAGAGTGTTATCAGTCGACTTTGGACACGTTACCGAAGCACTGGTACCGTGGCTGAGCGCCATGGAGGACGGTATCGCTGCACCACACGGAGACAAGACCGATACATTCAAATCTTAACTCGAAGAGCTCCAACAATAACCGCCATGATGTTAGCCGTGAGGCTTCATCACTCTTCAGGGAACTTAATTAGCGACCAAACAGTCAGAAACCGCTTGCATGAAGTGAACCTTCATTCCCGAAGACCGCTACGGGTACCACCTATAGCAATGCACAATCGTAGGATTCGATATCAATGGGCTCTTGAACACAGAAATTGGGCAGAAGAACAATGGCGTTTCGTGTGCTTTTCTGATGAGTCTCGTTTCGGTATGAGACCGGATACAAGACGTATACGACACTGGAGAACCCCTGGACGCCAACAGCGATTAAAATCCTGCCAGGAAGTCCATCCTTATAGTGGTGGAACCATCATGGTATGGGCGGGTATTTGGATCGGCGGAAGAACTGAGTTGATTTGGATCAGAGGCAACCTCAACGCTCAAATTTATGCTGAGACGATTGTATCAGACGTCATCGTTCCTCTACAAGTGCAAATCGGTCCCTTATTTCAGTTAATGCATGATAATGCACGACCGCACACCGCAAGAGTTGTAAGACAGACTCTCGCCGCAGCTAACATCAATGTCCTGCCCTGGCCTGCTCAGTCGCCAGACTTGAATCCGATTGAGCATGCATGGGATATGCTACAGAGAATGGAGATGGATGGAGGGTATCCAGTCGCAAGAAGACCTTTTTTTGTTGTTGCAACGAACATGGGCGGCCATTCCACAGCGTGATTTGGATGAACTCATTTTGAGTATGCCAAACCGATGTTCTTGTGTTGTTAGTGTTCGCGGTAGAAACACGGATTATTAATTGTTTAAGTTACCCAATAAAATTTTAAAGAAAACTGTTATTTCAGTCTTTTTTTCGAACTTTTGTGTTAGTGGTTCAAATGTCAAAAATCCCTTTATTAGGAAAATGGCAAATTTCTTTATTAATGCAAAGGTGACTTGGTTTATCGTTACTGTGACAAACGAAAACACTTTATTTGATGAATCCTTAAAGAAAATTTTAATTAATATCAATCAGGAGAAAAGTTATTGCAAAAATATATGTTGATCCCTAGACACTTTTGATGTGTGTATTTTCAGTTTGATCTCTATTTTCCAGTCTATTTTCCACACAATCATTATTTCACTAAGTATTCATAGTTTCAAAAGGGTGAAATTGGCAGCGGTTGTAACTTGTAATTGTCTTCCTAAAGCCGTGTTTTCTGGGCATGTTTGCCCTTCTTACTACACAAAACATTATTAGTTTAAATACACACGTCATGTCCAGCTCAGTCGCATCAACCTAATACATCTAAGCATTAATGCTTTGATATTTTTGTTTCCAGGGTGTACTTTTTTGGATGAACATAATTATTGTCAGAGCCAAGAACAACATGATAACAATTCAACAGGAGAACTAATTACCATGAAAGGTATGAAAAAAATTACTTCACAGAGCCTATGACAGAAACAGACAGCAATGTCAACCCTTTTGTAAAATTACTAGCTGACCTAACTGACGATGTCCTGTCCAAATTCCATAGAAAGAAGCACTATCAGTTTAACCAATTATTCTTAATTTAAAAACCTTATTCTGACTATTATGAACTTTGGAGAAAAAAACAAAATGCCAATTTGGTCCAGGTCCAGCCGTTCTCAAGTGATGATAGATTCTTCAGTCTATTTGACAGCAAAATGGCAGAGATATCTTTTTTAATGTCCGCTTTCCCCCTTATTGTTTCCCTAAGACAAAGGTGCCATTTTGGTACCCACTTTAACTTGCGTATGAAAACCTTACCATTCAAATATATTTTTTGCAGGTGACATATCCCAGGAACATAAATATTCACTTCCTTCAACAAGCCAATCAGGAGTTTCTCTTCATTTGCAAAATGCAGGTTTGTGTTTTCATTTATTAAATAAATATTGGGCCCTACCACACACAGTGTGGCAAGTCAAAGGTCGCCATGGTGATTTTTTTTATTTATGAGAATGAACATAGCAACCCCCTGTCAATGTTATGCAAGTGCTGAAAGATTTGTGTAGCACCAAAGTGCAACCTTTTCTGTCATGTCATCAGAAGTAGTACTACCAATGTTTTCATTTAATGTTTAAAGTTACACTTTAAATGTACATTTTTCTTTTGTTTTAGGTTGTATATTTGCTGGTGTGATTACTGAAACCACAGAAATTGAACAAAGAGAATCAAACACAAAGAACAAGGAGATTCAGATTAGCACAGGTACTATGATTGAACAATCACTAACCATTCATAATGAATAATCTTACTAAATTTATTTTCTCACCATTGGTTTTCTCACCCATTCTCCTTTTGAGCATTCCTGTGCCAATCGGGCAACCTTAAACTGAATAGGAAAAATGTCAAAACATTTTATTTTGCATTCTACTCATAAAATAAACTTTGATTACAGAATGTCAACCTGTTTCTGAAATGGTTGAAATAAAGAAATCATCACAGAAACCCAAATCAAGTAAGTAAATTGCTTACTAAACATTTGCTAAAATATTATATACCTGTGACATGCGCATGCTTTGAGAGAGTGACCTACTTATGTAACATCATGTCAAAACATCGAGATTTCAATGCAATATTTAAATTAAATACAGTAGAGGCTAATTAATTTGGTCCTTCAGTGGTTCAGCACGTCAATAAATCAGCACCTTCCGCTTACGCTTTTCCGTAGCAACTCCCTCCTTATAATGTTGCTCTATGCTCCCTCCTCTCGCCCTGACATTTTAAAACAAGAACTACAAGTTGCAATAAAACAGACCTCAGTTAAGGTGAATGCTCCATGGTAGCCCGCGAAATTCAAAATTTCTTGGGTTTTTTGCAATTTGCAGGCCCCGGCTAGGTTGTATGTTGATTAAAATATTGATCGCGACTGTAAGACCTATGTAGTTACAGAATTATTATCAAAATCACCAATACAACCCTCCAAGTTCATAAAGCTTCAGGAACAAAAAAATAACATAAAAAGTCACTCCTTATTTTCCATTTTTTGCAATACTTGTGATAAATAACGTATTTATTTGGATAAGGATTAATATCATGTTTATGAAAACACCTTCGCAAATGATGCATTATTTTACAGCAAATTTGGTTAGCATAAAAAAGGTTATATTGAGCCAACCCTAAAAGATAGACATATGCTGTTGCGGACTTCTTTTTAGAACTTTTAAAGGGGAACAATTCTGTCATACATAATTTTTGCGAAACTTTAACAGTTTACGCAGCGCACGCAGCGGAAGCTCTCAAAAGGAAAAAGTAACCCCCGACTTTGAAACATTATTCATTAGTGCTCCACTCCTATTAGTCTTAGCGTGATGATATATAGCCTATGGTCTTCCTCGATAAATGGGCTATTTAACACTGAAAGATTTTTTTCAAATCAGACCAGTGTTCCCTGAGATTAGCGCGTTCAAGTAAACAAACAAACTCTTCAGCTTTATTATTACGATAGTATCTAGATAATCTAAACAATTATTTATTATTGATTTCAGGAAAGAGTGCAACACAGTGTCGGTCTAAAACTCACCAGTATTTAAAGCAATGTACAAAAACTGCTTCAGATAGTCTGGGTGACACAAATGCTCAGAATCTCCAAAATGCATACAAAGCCGAAAACCTAGAGCTTATACAAAATTTTGAAAAACTTAATAAGAAAGCTAAAGCTTTTTTATTGATGCAACTAAGACTTGCTAGAAGAAGCAAAATGGCAAGACGATTTTCTTTAGAAGACAAATTATTCGCCCTTGCACTGATGAAGCAAAGTCCAAAGGGATATAAGCTTTTAGAAAAAATGTTTTCCTTACCTAACAAGAGGACACTGGCTAGACTCTCAAATAAAATTGAATTTGAATGTGGAATAAATAAAAATATTTTTGAGCATATCAAACACACCACTAAGGACTGGGACACAACAAAAAAGCTTTGCTCCTTAGTTTTTGATGAGGTAGCATTGTCACCACATCTCACATATAATGAAAGCAAAGACAAAATTATCGGATTCGTAGAGATAGCAGAAGAAAGAAAACCAAAACTGGCTGACCATGCTCTAGTTTTTATGATTAGGGGCATATGTCATTCATGGAGGCAACCCATTGCATATTACTTTTGTGAGGGAACAATTTCAACACATGAGCTGATGAGAATTTTAAAAGAAATTATTCCTTTGCTCGTTGAAACTAGTCCACGTTTAGATCATGTTTTAAACAATTAAAACAATCGACGTGCAGTCGCTTCGCAGCAATCAATGCAGAGAAAATGGTAATTTTGTAACTATTTTATACAGCTTCATTACATAACATTATATTGTATTCTTTTATTTCTTTATTTTTTAAATTGTTTCAGATGTTACAATCAACATAGCTGGACAAGATCTTTTCATATTTCACGATCCACCACATCTTTTAAAAAGTGTCCGCAACAATTTTATTTCCAAGGATATTTTATATAATGGAAAAAGAGCATCATGGGCACATATTTCATATATTTACGATTTAGGCAGTAAATCAGGTCACACCAGAGCATTACCGAATTTGACTGCACGACATGTGGCCCCAAAACACATAAATAAAATGAAAGTTAAAGCAGCCACTCAAGTGCTAAGTGCACGAACAGCTGCAATGCTTAATTATACTGATGCTCTTCGTAAGTAGTATTATAACTTTAAATTGGTATAATTGTTTGAGAAATGAATAAATGTTTTTGTGATGTTTGCATGAACATTACAACTGTTTCATAGACACAAATGTAAAAAGCACATGGGCACTATTAGTCCAGTCAAGGAACAGTTATAGAGGGAAAGTCTTGGAACACAATCTTTAACTCGCAACTTTGTTTGCGAAAGCTGAATTAAGTTCCCCATAAGTTTTATTCAGTGAGCATTTCGATATCTTGTATAGTTTTTTACCTTTTCACATTTGGAAAGTTGTATTTTCTTTCTAGATCTTTGGCGATATCAATCGCCAAAGATCCAGAAAGCAACAGCAGTCTTTTCAGACCCTTCCACCACCTACGATGAACACAGCCATATGAAACCTGCATGTTGAGCTGGTATGGGGCTCCAGCTAAAAAATCTCCTTCAATGCCCACAAGTATAAGTAGTGCTTGAAGTCGGTGGCCACCATCAATCTTGTCTTCCTCCCACCGAGGAAGCAGTAAAAAATAGCGCAGAAACTCATTTCAGTTTATATTAGGTTCATATTATACAACCGTCGTATTTCGTTAGATTTGAGTCGTTTCATAAGATTTGACCCACTTTTGTTGCCCAGATATTATCCTTCTCATACAATGAAATTATCCTAACATGACACTAAACCAAATAGCATCATTAAAAATAAATTATTGTTTCGTTCATACAATTTGTATGAAAGGGGATTCGTCTGATAGGGGAGAATGGAAGAAGAAAAGTGTTGCGCCGACCCCAAATAGAATGGGATAAGGGCAGGAAGAAGAAGAAAATTTGTATGAAAACATATTTTGCTTTTGACCAACTTCCGCCGCCGTCCCGATTATTTTATTCGAATATCATAAAATGACCCTTACCTGAATGAGAGTTGAACGGCATTAAAAAAAAAAATTGGGCTTCTCATTTATATGGACAACTCACACTTGACCAAAAATTAAATATGCCAAAATTGTTTACATAAAAAAGCTAAAGGTTCCTAAGGTAGTTTTTCTGTAGCTCATAAGGATGCGGATATCTCCCTATTGGTCAACTTAAAAGCATGACCCTGTACATGTATCTAATAATTATAATCTGGAATGAGTTTCTGGGCAATTTTTACTGATCCCTCGGTGGGAGGAAGACAAGAGATATCAAGCTTGATGGTGGCTACCGAATTCAAGAATTACTTATACCTATGGGCATTGTAAGCACTTTAGCTGGAGGCTCACATCACCTCAAGATGCAGGTTTCACTTGGGTTTGTTCATTGTAGGTGGTAAAGGGAGGGTCTGAAAAGACTGCTGCTGCTTTCTGGATCAGCTTTGGCGATATCAAATACAACTTTCGTTTTAAAAGGTAAAATGATTTTTCCCAAATTACAGACATTCAAGAGCAGATACCTCGAAAACTATACAAGATATCGAAATGCAAACATAAAAAAAACTCATGGGGAATTTATTCAGCTTTTATTTCGTTCGTACATGTTATGTCGCTAGGACGCATAGTTTCCGAGATATAAGCGAAAAACCAAAAAATGGTACCTTCAAACCCCCCCCCCCCCAAAGCTCAAGGGCTAGGGGTGGGGACTTTTGATATGTTCACCTCCTAACAGGTCCAAACAAAGTTGCGTAGTTAAAAATTGTGTTCCAAGACTTTCCCTCTATACCTTATTTTATAAAATATATTATATATTTTTCTAAAAATGTAATGCTCTATAGTATACCTAACCTATCTACATATTATGCTAGGTAGTGACATTATTAAAGCATTAAATGTTGGTAATATTTATTTAAAGCAAATTTAATATTTCAGATAAGCGGCTCAACACTCCTATAGAGACCATGGAGACTACAGCAGCAGTGGTGACATTTTTTGACGACCTATTTGATAGTGTGAATGGATCGCCAGGTCAACCAAGGGGCAAACTTAGATGCGCAGTAAAACCGAATTCTCCTCATCAAGAATTTTGGCAAAAAGCAATTAAATCCCTAAAAAATATTAAATATATTGACACCAATAGTAAATTGGCTAGGCAGACTGCAAAACCGAGACATGTGCGTCCTCCGTGCCTTGAAGGGTGGATCACTACGTTGCAGAGTTTTCTGGGTCTTTCCAAATTATTATTTACAGAATTTGGAGTGAAATACTTTTACTCCAGATTAATAAAGCAAGATCCTCTTGAGAATTTCTTTGGTTGCATAAGAGCGATGAATTAACGCAACATAAATCCTGATGGAAATAGTTTTATGTACGCCTTCAAGTCTTTAGTAATTTCTAATATATTGAGCCCTCACTCAAAATTTTCAAATTGTGAAGAAGATGATGGCGACATTAGTTGATGTGAACTATCTTTTTACATGCTGTGATAAAAAAGGTAATGACGAAAATATTTCGCCTAATTTAATTTTAAATACGCCGTCATCTTCAAAGAGTCCGACAGAGTCCGAGGGAACTCTAATGAAAACTGTTGTATCGGAAAAAGTAAGGGTCCAAACATCGGCGTATACTGCGGGATACATATGCAGGAAAATCACAAAAAAATTTAATTGTTATTCAAGCACAAAAACTTACGCAACAAAAGAAATCCAAGGGATCCATGAATTTATACAACACAGGGAATATAAAAGATTAAAAAATAATAATTTGGCTTACCCAGTTGGGAAACTACTGTGGCTTGTACAGAGAAATTTCTCAATGCATTCATGATTTTTTTAAATGAAAATGGTTACAAAAATAATGTTAAAACAAATCTAAAACTGCTAATTGCTGAACGCGACATGTCTTGGTTGGGCTGTAAAAAGCACAAAAAATATGTAATTAAATATTTCACACAACTTGTAATTCGCCTGCAGTGTCACAATTGGTGCACTATATTAAATAAAATTTTAAGAGGACAAATAGAAGAAAAATATGTTTTGAAAATGCAAAACATGCAACAGTTAGCATTAAGAAAGTATAAAACCCTTAAGCAAAAGAAAACGAATAAATGACCACAAAGTATATGATAATTTGTTTTATTTATATATCTAATATAATAACTGATAAAACCCCTAAATAGTAGTATATTTTATCGATATCGGGTACATCACCACACTACACTAAAAATCTCGATAACGGCCATATTGAGTGTCCATTTAGATTGAAAGCACTATTATATACATATTATTTATTTTTGCATGTGTTGTGTCCATGCCGCGCCGCAAATGAAGCGACAACAGCGCCATAACTGTTAATGTAGGAACTAAGCAAATTCGACTGTCACATCTGTAGCTTGCTACATTTATGTAATCTGTGGTCTAGTCGACGCAGGCAGGCGGATGTAAGCGCACGTGCCGTGCTAATAAAAATAAACGAAAATGAACGAAAAACTGCTTATTTCTTTAGTGCAAAAGTATAGAGAACTGTATGATCTAGGAGACCCTAGATATCACGATGAGCAGCGGCGCATGAATATGGGTAATTCTCATCAAATTTCGAAATTTGATTCCCGAGCCATTAGTGCCGAGTGATATGGATTAACTTCATAAGTCTTTTTTTTATTTGAATGTACGCTGTCTATACCGCTATTGTTTAAAAAGAAAACGTCTTTCCTCTAAAGAAAAAAAAGATATGGCTCCTTTGTTACCGTGCAAATCATTCCCTCACCTTGTCCCTTAGTTCAAAAATATTACTAAAATGCCTTTTTATCTGAAATATATCAATATTCTTAATAATAAAATTATGCAAATATATAAGATAGATGTTTGTTATTGTCTATAAAAGCTTCCATCTTACAACAACGAATTTATAAAAACAATAATTCGATTTTAAATATGTCCCGCCAAATAAAATCATTCCCTCATCCTATTACGAATATTCGATTTCTGAACGTGTCAAACGATATTTAGGAACGCAACCTTAAGTTTTTAGTACCTGGCAACACTCTCAAATGATTCAAGATTGCGATTTCTTCTTAACCGCAGGTGAGTTCGTGTAAAAAAATATTTTGTGAAAAATTGTTAAAAGTTAAATTTATGACGATCATTACCTCACGTTATATGAATGTATTAAGCATTTTAATATCTATCATTAAAATTTGTTGGTTTTATGCGTTTTTGGGAGTAAAATACATATTCGAAATGTAACAAGCAAATTGAGGTTATGTGTCGGTTTTTTTGTAGCTTAAGTTAAAATTCGTCATTCCCTCACAGTCATTCCCTCACTGCATTTAGGAGTGAGGGAATGACGGCCGTGTGAGGGAATGATTTATCCAGTATTTTGCGGTTTTTTTAGATTTATTATTTATTTCTTGCAACTTGTATTTCACGTGATGAGGAGGGATGACACCCATGTGACTAAGAAAGTGATGAGTATGAATGTTGATGGATGGAGAGGACGAGGAAGGCCAAAGAAAAGATGGATGGATTGTCTAAGGAATGATATGAAAGAAAAAGGAGTAAATGATACTGTGACGTCTGATAGGGGAGAATGGAAGAAGAAAACGTGTTGCGCCGACCCCAAATAGAATGGGATAAGGGCAGGAAGAAGAAGAAGAAGAACTTGTATTTCACGGTATTTAATTTAAAACAGGTGCATGTATGTGGAAGCAAAATGGCACGACAAAAGAAGTTGAGTGATGCAGAAAAAAAAATAAAAAAGAAAGAGTATGATAGAAAAAGGCGAGAAAAAATGAAAAATAATACCGAATCTTTAGAAAAACTGCGGGAAAAAGAAAGATTAAAATATTTAAAGAAAAAAGAGAAAGGTCAAGTTAAACTAGTTATTAATATGAATGCTAGAGAACTTAGACAAAAGCGAAAACAATGGAAAGAAAACAGTAAAGTGTATAGGATTAATAAAGCTATAGCACACCAAAATTTACAAAGAATAATTGATGATACACCTCCGCCAAGTCCAGTATCAGTTGTGCAGCAAATTAGAGAAGATGTAGCTGCTCGAAATAGACGACAGATGCGAAGGCGACGAGCTATTTTGTATGCAAAGATTGCAATATTGGAAAAAAAAATTGAAGAATGCAGTGAAGTTAAGCGAAAAATATAAGAAGAGATATTTGAGAATGAAAACAAAAAAAACTGACCCCGAATCGCCTGGAACTAAAGTAGATGCGCTTCTAAAGAATGTAAACGTTCCTGAGAGTGTGAAGAAGAAATTACTTTTTGGAGAAGCGTTAACAAGAGATCTAGAGACTAGTTACAAAGATCTTGGAAAGAAACATGAAAAAAAGAAAAAATATTACGAAATGTTGAAATTGAAATCATTGCAGAAATATAAGTTACTTTATGCATCGAAACCTTTTTTTAAACATGATACTTTCAAAAGACAACAGCCTCGAAAAATAAGCGATAAAATGATGAAGGTAAAGGACGATGTAATTAAATTTTTGGAGAAAGATGAAAACTCAAGGATGTGCCCGGGGAAAAAAGACTATCTTAAATCAAAAAATGGTAAAACTAAACAAAAGCGTGTTTTATATGATACACTTCAAAATTTACACAAAAAGTTTTTAAGCACGGTCAATTATAAAATAAGCTTATCAACCTTTTGCAGATTCAGACCCTTTTGGGTTACTTGGCAAAACGTGAATTCCCGAAATACTTGTCAATGCATACAGCATGCCAATATTCAATTGATGATATCTAAATTACATGAATTCAAAGGGAACACCCAAATACTCCGAAATATTTTATTCCGAATTTCGGTATTCCGATTTTCAAAACTCCGAATATCATAATACCTAAAAATTACAATATCTATTATTAAGAATCACGAAATTTATTTAACCGAAAGTCGTATATCCGATTTCTTAGTTTACCGATTTTCACATATTCGAAAAATGTAATGCTCGATGAGTTTTCATTCCGAAAAACGAAATTCCGATTTTCAATATTCCGAATAAACTGATTTTTTCGGAATATTGAAAATCGGAATTTCGTTTCTCATTCTACAAAGTCAGTGCCAGAAACGAATTGCTGCAAAACCGGCTCCACGTAGTTTTATCTACCGTACTCTTAGAGAGTTATTTAAGCCTGGGTAGGCGCGGAGTGCTGAGGCGTATCCTCTGGACTTTGACTGTTTGCCTTCGGGATTGTTATTGTTATTAGGAGAACTTAGGATCCATGAGCGAGCGAAGCGAGCTCGGGACTTGGGGCACCCCGACTCGGACAGGTTAGGTTCGAAGGGGATGGCGGGGTCTGAAAGACCCCGCCATCCCCTTCGTGTTAGGTTACTTTAAACCTTGCTCACAGAATTACGAGCCCCGCGAAGCGGGGCTCCGTCGATCTACCTTGGTAGGTGGTAGTCAACAAATTGACCAAGGATGCAAGAGCGAGCGAAGCGAGCTCGGGACTGGGGGCACCCCGACAAGGACAGGTTAGGTTCGAAGGGGATGGCGGGGTCTGAAAGACCCCGCCATCCCCTTCGTGTTAGGTTACTTTAAACCTTGCCCACAGAAATAGGAGCCCCGCGAAGCGGGGCTCCATCGATCTACCTTGGTAGGTGGTAGTCAACAAATTGACCAAGGATGCAAGAGCGAGCGAAGCGAGCTCGTGACTGGGGGCACCCCGACACGGACAGGTTAGGTTCGAAGGGGATGGCGGGGTCTGAAAGACCCCGCCATCCCCTTCGTGTTAGGTTACTTTAAACCTTGCTCACAGAAATAGGAGCCCCGCGAAGCGGGGCTCCGTCGATCTACCTTGGTAGGTGGTAGTCAACAAATTGACCAAGGATGCAAGAGCGAGCGAAGCGAGCTCGGGATTGGGGTCACCCCGACTCGGACAGGTTAGGTTCGAAGGGGATGGCGGGGTCTGAAAGACCCCGCCATCCCCTTCGTGTTAGGTTACTTTGAACCTTGCTCACAAAAATAGGAGCCCTGCGAAGCGGGGCTCCGTCGATCTACCTTGGTAGGTGGTAGTCAACAAATTGACCAAGGATGCAAGAGCGAGCGAAGCGAGCTCGGGACTGGGGGCACCCCGACTCGGACAGGTTAGGTTCGAAGGTGTTAGGTTACTTTAAACCTTGCTCACAGAAATAGGAGCCCCGCGAAGCGGGGCTCCGTCGATCTACCTTGGTGGTAATCAACAAATTGATCAAGGATGTAAGAGCGAGCGAAGCGAGCTCGGGATTGGGGACACCCCGACTCGGACAGGTTAGGTTCGAGTTAGGTTAAGCTAACAGTAATAGGAGCCCCGCGAAGCGGGGCTCCGTTGAACCACCTTAGTGGTAATATAACTCAGGAATTCAGGATGCGATAGCGAGCAAATTGTGTCTTGGGGCACCCCGACTCTGACAGCTTTCGTTCTTCTCACAGGGATTTTTTGTAATATATTATGAATGAAAATACGTAACTCAAAAATAAATTATTTTAATTACTCAAAAAAAAATTATAAAAGAAATTATTATCATTGAAAAGAAAATATTCTTATTCGAAAGAAATTCTTTTATTGAAAAGTAAAGAGGAATTTTGACAAGGCGTTTTAAAAGCATACTTTTCTCTGATAAGCGATTAAATTTTCGGAATTCTAATTATTCGGAATTTTAATAATCGGAATTTTAACCATCGGAATTCGTGTTTTTGATGTTTCGGAAAATTATTAATTCGGAATTTTTGATATTCGGTCTATTGAAACTCGGTATTTTGAAAATAGTAATTATAAATGTTAGGAATATTGAAATTTCGGAATTATGAAAATAGGAATAATGATCAATCGGAGTTGTTATATTAGGAATTTTGAACCATTCGGAATTATGAAAATCGGTATTTTGAAATTCGTATTTATGAATTTCGGAATAAAGTTTTTCGTATTATCGTAGTGTACCCGAATTCAAAGCATTGAAATTTCGTAACGTGACTTCAATTTTAGCGACAATAACCTGCGATGTGCATTCCACAAAATGTCTATTCAGGGAATGTTCAACCTGCAAGGAACGCTCTTTGGAATACTATTTACCAATGCCTAATCAGTTTGTGACTTATCAACAATGGATTTATGAAGTCAGTTCATTTGAAAAGGATGGGAAAAAAAAGACAGTTCGTAAACCCGTGAAGAAAGAGTATAGGGTTAAATTGAAATTGCTTGTTCAAAGTCTGGAAGCAGCATTACCACTTTTTTTTTCACATATTGGCACTATAGCACATCAATATCAGGCCATTCAACATATAAAGAAAAAATTAACAATAAACGACATTTTAATTCATGTAGATTACAGTGAAAACTATTGCTGTAAGTATAACGAGGAAATACAAGCTGTCCACTTTGGTGGAGGAAGGAAGCAGTTAACAATGCATACAGGAGTGCTTTACTTGCGCAAGGATAATGCAATCAAACCTGTATCCTTTTGTTCTCTCTCTAGTGACAATAGACATGACACAATGGCTGTTTGGGCTCACTTGAAACCCATATTTGAGTGGATAAAAACACAACATTTACCTATTTCCCGATTACATATGTTGAGTGATGGGCCTGTTAATCAATACAAAAATAAATTTATGTTCGAAATGGTGTGTCGCCATCTAAAAGATCTCTATCCAGAAATCACATACTTTTCATGGCATTATTCTGAACCCGGGCACGGTAAGGGAGCGCCTGACGGTGTCGGTGGAACCCTGAAACGGACAGCTGATAAAGTCGTGGCAGAAGGCCATGATATCGTAGACCTGAATTCATTGAAACCTATCCTTCAATCCAGGTGTCCTTCTATTTTATTGTTTGAAGTTACCACAGCAGATATTTCGCTGATGGATGATCTCATAAAACAGTCGAAGACTATTCCTACTTTCCGGGGAACACAAAAAATACGCCAGTTCGTATTTTTTCACAACACCTTACAGTGCAGAAGACTTTCATGCATAGATTGCGAAGAAGTTTGTACCCACTATCATTTGGGGTATTTTCAACAACAGCGCAGTAATCGATTTACTAAGAGGCGTAGCAAATCCCCTCAAAAGTATATGGAATTGGATATAATGAAGGATAATTACCAACTGTCTTCAGCGTCGTCTTCGCGCTTTCAAGATCATACTAAAATGTTAAAAGAAAATGATACAATTGATTTAGAAAATGAGGGATCTACTGTTGTCTCCGACAGTGATAAGAATGTTACCATTGGAGATCATGTCCTGATAAAATGGGGCACGTCAAAGTATCCCGGAGAAGTTCTATCTGTTTTTGAAGATGGTTTGATGGTTAGGTGTATGAAGCAAGGTGTGAAGTTTTGGAGATGGCCTAATATTAAAGATGAGCAATTATATAAATGGGAAGATGTGATACAGAAAATAAAGCCGCCAAAGTTAGTTAAAAGGGGGAATTACGTTATTACAGAGTTAGATGACTCTACAAGCGATGTTAAAATTAAGATTGAATAACTCATTGATCTCAAAGACCAAAAAACTCTATGAAAAGACTTATTTAGGTTAATATTAATAATAATTAATGCTTAATAAATAAATATGAAGATGTTTTAATTTAAGTTTTGGAGAAGTGCTAAGTACAAAGTTTAAAAATAAATAGTAATAAGTATTTAAAAGTTAATAACATTTGTTACCTCTATAGTAAGTAGTACTCGTATATTTGTTATTTTTTTGGGTTTATATTACATTTATGTTGGTCATTTTCTATAAGTACAAAATATTGTTTATGTTCTATAAGTTCAAAGTTTTGAGTTGATTTTCTTTAGAATATGATATTTCATTGTTTGATATATATTAATAAAAAATATATAATTTCTTTCATTTGTACATGTTGTTTTTTTACTATAATATAATAATAAATCATTCCCTCACTCCGTTAATCATTCCCTCATTTCTTTATTTTTTTAAACCTCATTTTATATAGGTTATATACAAAAACATGGAAGACCAATACCCCTGGACAGATCTCTAAAAGCAACTTTTCTGATCTCCGCGAAAAAATATCTAAGTTTATTAAAAAAAAAAAAAATCAATAATATCCCAAATTTCGAGATTTCATAAGAAATACCCATATATGGCAAGAAATAGCACAGATTTTGAATGAAACACGTAAGTACCTATTCATTTAAATTATAGGTTTTCGATCCGTATGTATGTAATATTTCCAGAAATGCCCAGTTTTTGGGATATGTTAGTCTATAATATAATAATAATAATAATAACTGGCAACACTGTACGTCAAACATATACTTGAAAATTTTACCATTCCTGTTTTAATAAATTTATATGCTTTACCCTTAAATAAATAGTGCAAATGAAGTTACAATAGTAAAAAAACAACAAATATCGTAAATCCAATACACAACAAGTTAAAATATGTGTTTTAAAGAAAATAACCATTTGTGACAACAGCTGACACAAATGTCATGTCAAAAATGATCAAAATTATGGATGAAAAATGCGAAATATGCAGGAAATATGTTTAAGTTAATATGTTGACACGAGCCAGAGCAGCACGCGCACGCCCACCATCCCCGGAGTCGCCGCTCAGCTCCGCCTCGCCGCCACCGGACATCGGATCTCCCACGTCACCGGCAGCGGCAGTTGCATCGAGCTCGAGCGGCGAATATTTCTCCCCGCCGACGTCGCCAACACCTGTACGTCGGCAGGGGAGACGCCGGCCACCGAGGAGCTTGGGATCTAGGGGCCAACCGGCCCCGAGCCGGGTCCCCGCTACCGGTGGTTGTGTGCAGCGCATGAGATGGACTCAGTCCATAAACGAGAATGTCATGCGCGCATACTACGGGTCTACAGAGGGGGGAACTAACCTCACTGCGTACCGTGTTAGGATGCTGTCTCTGTTCCAGGTACTTGAACCAACCCTTAACGTCTCGGCCCAACGACTTTCGGATCAGGTGCGGGTCATCCAACGTAATCACATGTTGGACGACACCGCACTTGATAGGCTGCGCTCAGAGGTACTGAGCAACCGTACCATCTTATCTCCACCACCAGCTGCGACGTCAGTATTTATTAACAGGGTTCCGTCGCAGCAAAATATTGCTCCTGTTGTGGAGGAGGATGACACGGTTGCCACGGTAAGTAGCCAGTGCAACGAACGATTGAGGAGCGCACTGGAGGATGCGCTTCGTGAGTACCGCTCAACTCCGATTACACTTAGACCCCGATTGCCACGGTTACCCATGCACAAAAAAAATAGGGCGCTGGTGAGTGCTTTGAACTCGCTGCTTAAGAATCTTTTCGAGAGCAGCGAGGATCTTGTCGATACACATTCAATCCTGTTTTGCGGGGCTGTTGCGGCATGTCGATTGGCTAATGTCAAGTTCTCGGATAATGACGGAGCTAATCGACCAAAACCAGCTGTACCAGCCTGGCAATGCAGGATTGAGCGTCGTATCGGCGAGGCCAGGGTACTCATCGGCAAACTATATTGCTTCAGGGAGGGAAATACACGACCACGTGTGATGCGCTTTGTGAGACGGGCATTCTCGGGGACTGGGATCGGTCCTCAAGATTACATGTCCCGTGTCACAGAGCGCATCGACTTCCTGAAGCAAAAAGTTTGTGCATGGGCAAGCCGTATTCGGCGGTATAAGCGACGGGTTGATCGGTACTCGCAGAACCGCATGTTCCGGAGCGATGAGAGGTGGGTATATAGAGCTTGGGAGCGACCCGAACAAAACATGGCTGACCTGTGTCGTCCAGATGACAACGCCACGAGTTCATTCTGGCGCAGCATCTGGTCGGTGCCCGTCAGTCATGCTGAGGCTGACTGGATGCGAGATGTCGAACGAGTGTGTGAAAATATTCCTGAAATGGAACCAGTTTCCATTACGCCATCAGATGTGGCAAGAGCAGTCCGTCCGTTACCAAACTGGAAATCACCGGGACCGGACGGACTGCATAACTTTTGGCTCAAATGGTTCAGTAGTTCACACACTTGTCTGGCATCTCAATTCCAGGCCTCCTTGGAGTCTGGGTCGCTACCACAGTTTCTAACAACAGGGGTTACCCACCTTCTCCATAAGGCTGGTAGTACCGCGGAACCCAAAAATTATAGACCGATCACGTGTTTGTCGACGGTTTATAAACTTCTTACATCCATTTTGAGAGTTAAAATTAATGCACATATTGAAAGTAACTCAATAATGTCCGCCTCTCAAAATGGATGTAGGAACGGGTCCCGTGGTACTAAGGAGCTACTCCTCATTGACATGGCCATTAGCCAACAGGTTCGTCGATCCCGCAAGGATCTGTCCACATGCTGGATAGATTATAAGAAGGCCTACGACTCGGTGCCACATACATGGCTCATGAGGGTGCTGGAGTTGTACAAGATAGATGCAACCCTACGCACCTTCCTTGAGTCGTGTATGGGGCAATGGAGAACAGTCCTTCGCTATCCGGGATGTCGACAGATCCAGGCGAATGATGAACCTGTATGGATCAAGCGGGGAATATTCCAGGGCGACAGTTTGAGTCCACTTTGGTTCTGCTTAGCTCTGAATCCTTTAAGCACATTGCTGGAGGATTCAGGTCTAGGCTATCGGTTGAGGAGAGGTGGTCAGGTCATATCTCACCTCTTATACATGGACGATCTGAAACTCTTTGCCCCCAACAAATTGCGACTGATGGAGCTACTAAAGGTAACTGAAACTTTTAGTAGTGCCATCAGGATGGAATTTGGTGTGGACAAATGTGCAGTCATGCATGTAAAGCGAGGGGAGATTATGGAATCTGAAGGAATTCAACTTTCAGATTCCATACACCTCAGATCCCTCTCTTCATCCGAAACCTATAAGTATTTGGGTATGTCGGAAGCACTTGGCATTGATGTACCGGATGTGAAACAATCGTTGAGGGACCGCTTCTTCGGCCGCCTCAAGAAGGTATTAAATAGCCTTCTTTCAGGCGGAAACAAGGTGCGCGCCTTCAACGGTTGGGTCATGCCGGTTTTAATGTACTCTTTCGGCATACTCAAATGGACTCAGACTGAACTCGACGCCTTGGATAGACGAGTCCGCACACTGCTGACCGCAAACCGGATGCATCACCCACGATCATCGGTGATGAGGCTGTACATCCCGCGGAAATGCGGGGGTCGAGGCTTTTTAAATGCTAAGACCCTCCACAACCGTGAGGTGTGCAGTCTCAGAGAATATTTTTTGAAAATGGAAGTGGGTATGCACCGAGATGTGGTCACAGTGGACAAGGGACTCACCCCGCTGTCCATGGCTAAAGAGAACTGGCACAAACCTGTGATACTCAGTACCGAAGACCGCAGGGAGGTATGGCAAAGCAAGGAGCTACATGGACGCTTCTACCGGGCCCTTCATGGGCCCGATGTAGATTTTCTGGCGTCCGTATCCTGGCTACGTTTCGGTGACCTCTTCGGGGAAACTGAAGGTTTTGTCTGTGCGATTATGGACGAAGTTATCTTGACGAACAACTACCGGAGACATATTATAAAGGATGGGACGATTGACGTGTGTCGGGCATGCCATCGTCCAGGTGAATCCATTAGACATATTATCTCTGGTTGTTCTCGTCTTGCTAACGGCGAGTACTTGCACAGGCACAACCTAGTAGCCAGAATCATCCACCAGCAACTTGCGTTGAAATACAAACTTGTGGAATCTGAGGTACCGTATTACAAGTATGTGCCCGACCCAGTTCTCGAGAAAGACCATGTCACGTTGTACTGGGATCTGCCTATCATTACTGATAGGACTATTATCGCCAATAAGCCTGACATAGTAGTGATAGACAGATCAGCGCGCCGCGCAATGATAATCGATGTTACCATCCCACATGACGAGAACCTCGTGAAGGCTGAGAAAGATAAACAAATCAAATATATCGACCTAGCGCGCGAGGTTGTCGACATGTGGAGTGTGAGCTCGGCTATCATTGTGCCGATTGTTGTAACGGCCAATGGCCTGATGGCCAAGAGCCTCGACGAACATCTGTCGAGGCTCTCGTTGGGTAGTTGGATCAAGGGCCAGATTCAGAAGGCAGTACTCCTTGATACGGCTCGTATTGTGAGGAGGTTCCTGTCTCTGGAACCCTAACCGCCGGTAGCTTGGACCCTGCTCCCACGCCGGCGGACAACTATTTTTATATTTTTAAATGTTTTTTTTTACTTTTTTGTTTTTATAAAATATTTAAAAATGTAAACATATGTGGAGAAATGAATAAAGGAAATAATAATAATAATAGCCATTTATTCCTAAACCTAGGGTTACAAAAGGTCCCTAAGTTCGGTGTGCCTTTTGGCATAGGCCTCCTCCAATTCTTTCCAATGGGTCCTGTCCCTTGCGACTCTCAACCAGAATGGTCCCGCTGTCTGTTTCAAGTCATCTTCCCATCTCCTGATTTGACGACCCCTGCTTCTTTTGCCATCCCTTGGTTGCCAGAGGGTGACTTGCTTGCTCCATTTGTTAATGGGGTGGCGAATCATATGTCCAGCCCATCTCCATTTTTGGTTGTCTATCCGAGTGAGGATGTCTGTGAGCTTTGTTCTTGTTCTTATGTCTTCATTCCTGACTCTGTCTTTGATTTTTAGCCCCAGCATGCTTCTTTCCATAGCACGTTGGCATTTTGCTAGCCTTTCCCTGTGGTGAAGTGTTATTGACCAAGTTTCACAGCCATAAGTGAGAACTGGTAGAATACAGGTCTCAAACGTTTTCTTTTTTATGTGGTTGCTTAGGTCCTTACTTTTCACTACCTCCTTCAGTGACCAATATTTTCTCCATCCTTGAGCTATTCTCCTGTTTATTTCCTTTGTCATTTCATCTGAAGGGGATATTATCTGTCCTAAGTAAATTTATTTTTTGACATATTCAATCTTGTTGCCATCTACTATTCTTGCTGTTACTGAGAGTGCCGCCGATTCTGGAACTATGGTTGTAGTTGCGTTCATCGTGTCGCCGTATGTCGAACTCCGTAATTTAATCGTTCTCTCACACACTTTATTAGTTCTCTCACAGGGGTCACCACTTTTGTACTATTTCTCGCTGTGAAGGCGAAGTAAATAAAAGGAGATGTGTGAGGTAAAACTTTGTGTGTTTATTGATCCAAACCCACTTAGACTGTCTTACAATATTGTGAGGGCGACTGACTGAGACCAAGTCGGGTTGCGCACTGTCTCCCCGATCGCGTGGCGTCGCCTCGTATATCGAAACCGCTGCGTTGGCATAATTGCAACTTTGTGTCACCACAGTCTATTTCCCTTGAGTTTGTCATTAGTTTTGTTTTACTGGCATTGATTTCCAGACCAACTTCTCTACTTTTATTTGCTAAACCCTACATCATTTGTTCTATTACTGCTGGATTCTCTTCAAGAAGCACCAGATCATCGGCAAACCTAAGGTGGTTTAGGCGAGCTCCATTGATGTTCAGACCTAAGTGGTCCCAATCTAGTTGTCTGAAGATGTGCTCTAGCACAGCGTTAAATAACGTAGGGGAGAGAGGGTCGCCTTGGCGTACGCCCTTTTTAATAGGAAATGGTTCTCCTGTGGATTCTAGTTTAATGTTGGCCTTGCTAGACTTGTATATACTCTTAAGTATCTCTATGTAGTTGCTCTGGACCCCTTGTTGTTCTAGGCTCCGCCATATGTATTGGTGCCTGAGGCTGTCAAATGCCTTTGAATAATCTATAAACGCCAGGTAGATTTGTTTATTATATTCATTATATTTCTGTAACAGCTGTTTTATTGTGTGGATGTGATCTATTGTGCTGAAGTCTTTTCTGAATCCTGCCTGCTCTACAGTTTGGCTTTCGTTTAGTGTTGATGATATTCTTTCCAGGATCACTTTAGCAAATACTTTATACACACATCAAAAGTGTCTAGGGATCAACATATATTTTTGCAATAACTTTTCTCCTGATTGATATTAATTAAAATTTTCTTTAAGGATTCATCAAATAAAGTGTTTTCGTTTGTCACAGTAACGATAAACCAAGTCACCTTTGCATTAATAAAGAAATTTGCCATTTTCCTAATAAAGGGATTTTTGACATTTGAACCACTAACACAAAAGTTCGAAAAAAAGACTGAAATAACAGTTTTCTTTAAAATTTTATTGGGTAACTTAAACAATTAATAATCCGTGTTTCTACCGCGAACACTAACAACACAAGAACATCGGTTTGGCATACTCAAAATGAGTTCATCCAAATCACGCTGTGGAATGGCCGCCCATGTTCGTTGCAACAACAAAAAAAGGTCTTCTTGCGACTGGATACCCTCCATCCATCTCCATTCTCTGTAGCATATCCCATGCATGCTCAATCGGATTCAAGTCTGGCGACTGAGCAGGCCAGGGCAGGACATTGATGTTAGCTGCGGCGAGAGTCTGTCTTACAACTCTTGCGGTGTGCGGTCGTGCATTATCATGCATTAACTGAAATAAGGGACCGATTTGCACTTGTAGAGGAACGATGACGTCTGATACAATCGTCTCAGCATAAATTTGAGCGTTGAGGTTGCCTCTGATCCAAATCAACTCAGTTCTTCCGCCGATCCAAATACCCGCCCATACCATGATGGTTCCACCACTATAAGGATGGACTTCCTGGCAGGATTTTAATCGCTGTTGGCGTCCAGGGGTTCTCCAGTGTCGTATACGTCTTGTATCCGGTCTCATACCGAAACGAGACTCATCAGAAAAGCACACGAAACGCCATTGTTCTTCTGCCCAATTTCTGTGTTCAAGAGCCCATTGATATCGAATCCTACGATTGTGCATTGCTATAGGTGGTACCCGTAGCGGTCTTCGGGAATGAAGGTTCACTTCATGCAAGCGGTTTCTGACTGTTTGGTCGCTAATTAAGTTCCCTGAAGAGTGATGAAGCCTCACGGCTAACATCATGGCGGTTATTGTTGGAGCTCTTCGAGTTAAGATTTGAATGTATCGGTCTTGTCTCCGTGTGGTGCAGCGATACCGTCCTCCATGGCGCTCAGCCACGGTACCAGTGCTTCGGTAACGTGTCCAAAGTCGACTGATAACACTCTGACTTGTATTCAGAGCTAAAGCCACAGTACGTTGCCGGGAACCAGCTTCTATCATTCCCACGGCTCTGAGCATTTCTTCCCTGCTTAAATGACGTCGCCGCTCCATAATAACGTTGGTTTTAATCAGTAGTAGGGAAACAGTAGCACTAATAATGTCTTCAATGCGTTGTATGTTTTTATAGGGAAAATATTGACAGCTGATTTTCATCTTTTACTCGAATTTGATTCACAGTTCCTGATTCAAATTATGAAATGCACCAAAAAGGATCCATATAAATTTATAAAATCATAAATTTATTACAAAGCCACATCTCAATCTCAAGAAATCCGCATAAAAATGCTTGATCCCTAGACACTTTTGATGTGTGTATATGTTTGATATTAGAGAGATTGGCCTGTAGTTCCCAATCTCATCTCTAGGGCCTTTTTTATGTAATTCACAATTAAATCATTCCTCTGGGATTTGTTTTGTTTGTAAGATTTCATTGAAAAGTTTTGCCAGCGCAGGACTGATTTCCTCTACGGTACCCTTGAGCATTTCATTAGGTATCTTGTCCGGCCCTGGGGCTTTCTCAAGTTTTTGGGAGTTTATTGCCTTGATTACCTCTGAGGCAAGGATTTCTGGCACTTCATCTATTTTGTTTTCTCCTGTTTCGTTTACCTCCTGGTTTGTGTTCAACCCCGAATCGGGTTTATCAGAATACAGTAAGCGGTAATAGTCCGCAGCTAGTTTCTGTATTGAGAATCGAGTGGTTAGGTGAGATTCTCGTTGTTTTAGCTTCGATATCCAATCTTTACCATGTTCGCTTAGTTGTTTCATGGCCTTTTTTGTTCCTCCGGTTCTCTTTATGTTTTCTTCCAGAACTCTATTTCTTTTCTCCTTACGGTCTTTCCTCATATTCTCCTTGATTTTCTTGCTAAGATTTGCAATTTTTTGGCGTCTTTCTTTGTCCCCTTTGTTTGATATTATTGTTCTTCTTTCTTCTAGTAGATCTAGTGTCTCTTTGCTTAAATAGCTTTCTTTGTTTCTAGGTTTTCTGGCTAGCATCTCTTTCAGTTTGTTTTGTAGTCTACTATATTTAATCCCAGTTTCTACGTCGGATGTAATAATTTCAGTGAATGATTCAGTTGTGCGGGACTTTGTGGAATGGCTGTGTTCTGATATTTTGTACAGCTTATTATTATTTGCTATATTTTTCCTGGATCTTTTGGGTTGGTTAAGACTTAGGCAGCTTCTTACCATACGGTGGTCTGTATTAAAGTTGAGGTTTTTAACAATGTTGGTATCTGTGAACGCGCTTGCCTTGTTGGTTATAATGAAGTCTATTTCAGTTTTGAATTTTGCACCTGCGGAGGACCACGTCCATTTGCTTTTACTTTTTTTGTAAAAACGTGAGTTCATTAATGTAAGGTTGTTTTCCATCATGAATTCTACTAGTTTCTGTCCATTTTGACTTCTTTTGCCATGCTCAAACTTCCCGATAGTGGATTCTTCTCCAATTTGCCTTTCTCCGACCTGTGCGTTGAAGTCGCCCATGATTATTATGTTGTTGCTGTAGTGCGGTTTTATTACTTCCGAGATACTCACGTAGAAATGTTCTATGTCTGATTTCCCTGCCTGTTCTGTTGGGGCGTATATTTGAAAGATGGACCAGTTTTTCTTGTGCCCTGGAAATTTTAAATGAACTACCGCAATTCTATCAGAAAATCCTTCAAATCCCAGAATGTTCTTCTTCAATTTGGACTAAATAAGGAAACCTACTCCTTTTTGTCCCGTATTTCCTCCTTTGTGGAACATGAGTCATTTGAGTCATTTCTCTCTTCTATCCCTTCTCCTGGCCTTCTCATCTCGCAGATGCCCAATATGTCCCATTTTATGTTTGATATGGCTATTTCTAGTTCTTTTAGACTCTCTTCTGTTCTTAGTGTTCGAGTATTCAGTTTGCAGACATGTATATGTTCAGCGTTGTTTTTATCTCGTTTTATCTGTCTTGTTTTCTTTTTGTGCATATTTTTTCTAGCTTTAGGGTATTTCGAATTATTGTGTTTTAGTTTAGATGGAGGGTGTTTGTCTTCTTCCCCCACGGTGACAAGCCGGCTTGGGGTGCAGTTTATCTGTGTTGCGTTTGATAATGTGGTTGTTTGGGTCCGGGTGTCGCATATTAGTTTTTTAGAGGGATTGATAATGAAGCTGATCTCCCGCGCTCTACATAGTTCAGTATATTTGGTCTGATTATTTCCTTAGTCTGAGTTTTAGGCGAGGCGTTGTTTAAGATGGTCGATGTACTTTGGGTGTTACATGCACTGACTTTCTTTTGTGGTGGGGTTATCGGTGATCCTGAAGTCTCTCTTCTCCTCTTTTCTCTGTTGTTTTCATGTGTTTTCTTTATTATCAGTTTGTCGTATTTTATAAACGCTATATTCCCTTTTTTCTTTTCCTCTTCCACCCGCGGTTGTAGTTGTTTACGTATTTCTATTATTTCTTTAGGGTAATCCTCTTTGATATTTATACCTTCTTGTAGGTTAGGTCTGTTTCGCAGAATCATATGTTTCTTCCACGTAGTTGTGAGTGAGGCTACAACCGGGCGATTTTTATCGACCTCCTTTTTACCAATCCTGTAAATATTATTAATTTCGAAGGCTTCAAAATGTACTCCCATTTCTATTATAATGTCTTTTACGTAGTCCACTAGCTCCGCTTCTGTTGTAGCTTTACCTTCCTCAATGCCAAAAAAGACAAGGTTGTTTTTGCGCTTATCCTTATCTGCGAATTTGAGCTTTAACTCTAGCTCATTTATTTTATTTTTAAGTTGGGCGTTTTCTTCGGTGATCGCTTTAAGCTTTTCGTCTAATGCTGCCATGACATTCTGTGTTACTGAAGTTGTTATAAGTTTAGTTTGTTGGTCTAACTTTTCGTCTAATTTTGCCAGTAGTATTTCCATACTTTTATCCATCTTTGGTATTTTTTCTTTTTTAATGCTATGGCAACACTTGTTCTGATGTGACAACACTGGTTTTTTTTTTTTTTTTTTTTTTTTTTTTTTTTTTTTTTTTTTTTTTTTTTTTTTTTTTTTTTTTTTTTGAAAATGAATGGTTTTGCTGTGGCAACACTAGTTTTTTGTGGCAACACTTGTTTTGCTATGGCAACACTTGTTTTGCTGTTTGTTATGTTGGTACAGTAGTTTCCACTCTATAGTCTATGCACAATTTGCAATTGATGACACTTGATAGTTTTTGTAGGTTAGGATGTTTGCGGCGAAATATGGTTGGTTTATTCTCACAGTTTATCACTTCCGAGTTATTTTATTCACTAGTCACGTGTTTTGCTCTTTATTGTGGTCCGTAGATCGTATGACAGACTTTGTTAGCACTTATTTACACTGTTTATGTTTAATTTTTCGCGGAGCTCTTTGACGTGCGTATTTACTGTTCGACAACCGGAACCGGAAAACTGTTAGTCTATATCAGCTTCTATTATAGACCTGTGCCAAATTTCAAAAGTGTATGTATGTTTGTCCACGTCTCCAAAAGTGTAAGTCCGATTTAAATAATTCTTTTTTTGTTGTACTAGGTATTGTTCAACTTAGGGAATGGTGCAAACTTCATCAAAATCGGTTCAAAAGTTTTTGAGATAGGGAATGTTATTGTGTATTTCCTTTATTTATTTTCTTTACATATTATTTACATTTTTAAATATTATTTTTAAGAGAGGAGAGGGATCTAAGGTGTATGGAATCCGAGAGTTGAGTTCCCACGTATTCCATAATGTCCCCTCGCTTATTATTATTAGACAGGTGCAATATTTGTTCCACATATCTCCGATACTTACTAGTCCGATTTAAGTAATTATTTTTTTTGTTAAACTAGGTATTATTCAACTGAGTGAAAAGTGTAAGTTTCATCAAAATCGGTTTATTAATTATCATACAGAGAGTTAAGTGTACTTAAATTAGTCTTTCACATGAAAAAATGGAGAAATAAAAATGTTTAAATAAAAAAACATAAACAGACTTCACTGGAGTCGGAGCACCTCAAAGCACCTCCAAGCGAAGACTTCATTGAAGTCGGTTTATGTTTTTATTCAAACATTTTTAAAATATTATAAGTATATCAAACTTTACGCAAAAATAAGTAACTTATTATTAATTTATAATTATATTTATTCTTCTTGCGCTTGCATATCTGGGTCTCGCTCTATGTGACGATATCCTCTGTTCACAACTGTCATTTGCCATGGACATGAGCCTGCACGAGATAGGAAATAACTTTTGAATTTGTTGCGAATTGCGAAAGCGACTTGAGATGAATTACCTCCAATAATTGGTAAATTTACTAGTCCCTCGTTCACAGTTTCTCTTAGATCATCTTGTGACCAATACGATGGGCTATTTGTCAAAATGTTATGTAAACAGCATGTTGCCGCTAATAGATAACCGCCTTTCATAAATTCTAAACCTTCTAGCTTATATATCAAAAGCATTTTCGCTAGTTCGGCGGGCCCTATTTAGTCGGTAGTTGAATTTGTTTTTTCTTCGTCCGTTAATTGATTTCCAGGATACGGTCTCATTAAATGTTTCTGTAGCGGAAAGGCTGCGTCTCCCACTATAACATGAGGCATAATTTCCTCGGTACCCGGCAGTGCCTTGTCATCAGGTATATTTAATTTGTTTTGTGCCAATGATTTCCCCACGACAGAATTGGCAAATAAACAGCCATCAGAATTCTTTCCAAGGCCACCTATATCGAGTAGTGTAAATCTGTAGTCAGCATCCACTAAGGCCAACAAAACAATTGAAAATGTTTTTTTATAACAAAAATACTTCGAGCCACTATTTGCGGGGCATTCGATAACAACACGTTTGTCATCTAGCGCTCCAATACAATTAGGAAAATTCCATTTTTCCCAATATTTTCTTGCTATCTGTTTCCAATCCTCTTCGGAAGGTGTAGGTACTTTCATATTGTTCCATATCGCCGTGCAAGTCTCATAAACGATATATCTTACTGTTTTTTCTCCGAGTCGATAATTAAAAGCCAGCGACCTGAATGAATTCCCCGTGGCCAAAAACCTTAAACAAAAGCACATTTTATTAACCGACTTCCATAAAAAGAGGAGGTTCTCAATTCAATTCTATTTTTTTCTTGTGTGAATGTTACGCGATTTCTCCGCGAATAATGAAGTTGGAGCACCTCACTCCATCCATTGCCATAAGCGTAGAGTTCATTGAAGTCATTTCTATGTTTGTTGACTGATATTCTTTTTATTTTGTTTCAGCGGCAAATTGTAAAAAGAGATGGAAGAGAATTCGCGATAATTATCGACGCGCCAAAAAACTACGTCTAACGAAGAGTGGCCAGGCAGCCATTAACATAAAACCAATTCGATTTGAAAAAGAACTGAGCTTTCTCTCTCTCTTTATATGTAATGACACACAACAAAATTTAACAAATTTGCCATCTTTGAGTGATGATGAACAAGTCCTGTCACCACGGTCAGCAACAGATTCACAAGCCATGTCACCACTATCATCAAACTCATCATCTGTCATGACACCACCACCTATAAGTAGATCCCAAGTCAGTGAAACTGATTCGAGTAGGATCACCAAAAAGAAGAAGACAGACAGAATCTCTCAGTCGCCTCCACCGACACAAACTCTGTTCCAATCATACTTAGAAAAAAGTATCAATCGCTTAACCAAGGCCATGATACTATGGTAGATTTTTTCACAAACTTAGGGAAAACAGTCACAACATTCCCGAAAGATGTTCAGATACGGGTCAAGGGTGCGGTGTTTAAAATTGTGAACGATGCTGAGGCTGATTTGTTTTGCAGACAAGGTGATACAAATAATATATCGCATGCGAGTAGAGAGTCCCAAAATATGCAAACCATAAATCAACAGCCAGTTGCAGCCGTGATTTTAAGTCAAAATAATCAATTCTCGTCCATTCAACCTTTACGGACCTCTGGACAAGCATCATTTCAAGCATCACCTAGTACGGCATCGATGCTATCTAACTCGTCACAACAAGTATATGAAGGACAAGTTTTTGAAGTACAAGAACATGATGTACAAGGTTCTGAAATCATGGAACAATTTCTGCATTTTCCAAAAAATAAATAATTGTTACTGTGTAATGTTAATGTTAACTTTATTGGGAATTACTAATAAATATGATTAATTATGACTCAATTTTTTTTATTGTCACATAAATAAAGTGGTTTATGTATTCATACAGGTAATAAACTATCTGAGTGCTAAATTTTATCCAAATCTGTTCAGCCTTTTTGCGTGATCGAGTAACACACCCATCCATCCAAACTTTTGTATTTATAATACTAGTTATAAAGACTACCGCCAAGCAATAGTGGTTTACCCATGCCCCTATTCGGGTATAGGACAGATTCTTAGATTGGAGGTAAAGCACGATCTCATTGTGTAAACAATAATTAATTATAATAAAATTATTATCAGATGTCAAAAAATCATAATTACCTGAGACAAATAGCAAGTCATTCTTCTGGTTCAATTGGCCTTCGAAATTTTGTGGTTTGTTTCTGTAAATCTTCACGTAATATATTAAGCAATGTTTCAAATTTTCCAAAACACATTCGAAAATACTCGAAGAATTTGACTGTATCTTTCATCAAATCGTTAAACAAATGATGGTATTCACCAAATACATTTCTTTTCTGGCATATATCATGCACCCACACCTTGTGTACTCGTCGTCGTTTTTTATTTTTTTGCTCTTCCTCAAGAAGGATTTGAAACCATAACATCTCTTCGTCTGAGCTGTCCATGGTAGCGCGATGTCAGTCCAAGCACGAAAACACGTCTGTAGATCAAATCCGCTTAGGCGGTCCGCCGCGCCCCGTACAGATGGACGCAAGAGCATCACAGAACCGCGGCCCGTTCCAATGCGACCCGCCTCGATCCGTCCCTAAAGGACGCCAGCCTTTAGAGATCTGTTTGTGGCCCGCGGGTGCGCGGCTCGCGGCAGCTACCGTCCTGCTCGCGCACGTAGTGATATCTCACTCGCGCAGCCGACCGAGCGCGGTAGAGGCCGATCTCGCGCGACGCGGGCGCTGTGATTTTATCTATTGCTAAACTAAAGGCTTGATTACAAACAATCACCCGCCCCGGACCTAACCGTTGTCGGTCCGCTCAAACTCCCGGTAGTCGGGATAACATTGAAACGGGGGTAATGGCCTCAAGGTCATTCGGATCAGCGCTCAACGGGCACAAAGGTCGCGAGTTTAAGGCGATGACAAGAGCTAATGTACCTCTCGCTCGCACGTTTCGACATTTTGAAAGATATAAAATCACTGATCCCATTTTTGAAAAATTGCAATCAACTATTTTTTGTGCAATCACATTGCACAGTTTAGTAAAAAAAATTTGCTTAAGTACTAAAACTAGTACAGCAAATTTTTGAGTAGGTAAACTTGTATCGATTAAAATGTTTTTTTTTTTACTAAACTGTGCAATGTGATTGCACAAAAAATAGTAGTTGATTGCAATTTTTCAAAAATGGGATCAGTGATTTTATATCTTTCAAAATGTCGAAACGTGCGAGCGAGAGGTGACATTAGCTCTTGTCATCGCCTTAAGACCGCCTCAATTTTGCAAAACACCGTGGACAACTCTTCGAAGGTGAGGATCGGCAGCCGTATCTGAGGAAGGACCCCGACCATTTCATCTAAAACAATCGCCGTGACAGTCACCTGCGTGACCGATGCCGAGTCACCCATTTCAAACAGGAGAGTAGTCTGACCCCTGAGGTGAGGCACCCGATTGCCACCTATACGTACTGCGCCATCCCGTGACCGCTGATTCTTGAATGCCCCGCCTCCCCTACGGGGGGGTGGGTGACCGTCCACCCGAAGCTTGCCCAGGCGGGGGGTTTGACATCCCGACGAGGCCCCGTACGCCTCCGCCAGGCAGAGAAGATAATGATGGGCCCCCCCGCATGTCCGACAGGTGGTGGTCTTGCTGCACTCACGCACAAAGTGTGTACCCAAGCAGCGGAAACACAAGTAGCGCTGCTTGACCACCCCTCTGCGCCTTTGCACCCGGCCGCGCTTTAAAATCCGCCCACGCGGCGAGACCATGTCGCGGAAGTGTGCCCCTTCTGCCGGGAGGGGCCCAGCAGAAGGGGTACACTTCCGATTGGAGGGCGTTGTATTTCTGTCCCCCCCGACGGGGCTCAACCGGCTTGGACCCGCTAGTACGTCGGGTTGACTGGGGAGGGTGCGACGTGGTGGCAATCCGCCCGCCTGCACTCGCCCTCTAAAAACACCCTCAAATTCGCAAAGCTCGGGAGGTGATCCGTTGACTCGCCTCCATGTGCTTGCTCAAACCGCGCCACTACTTCGCTCGGCAATTTGCGTAAAACCCTGTTAACAACAATATATCTATTGTCCACTAACGGCAACTTAAGTCGATCTAACGTATTAACCACTACCGTGACCGGGTTAAAGATTTTTGACCTTATTTCGTGTACGTTAGAAACCTTCGGGATTCCAAATATTTTGTCGATGAGCCCATCAACAATTAACTGGCGGCAAATGCGCCATGATCCCTACGCCCGCCGGCCTGCATTTTTCACGAATGTCGCCTTTTCGCGACCGCTCAATGTCGGCTGCCGCTTGAATAATGCTCATCACCATTTCACCGCACTGGTCCACATTACCCCGCACTACCGCCTGAGCCGCACTACCGTCTTTTTCCACCGGCGGGTCTTCGTCTTCGATACGCGCTAAATATTCGCTTTTATCTACCTGCCGAGCGCGCGTCAATAGCGCGTCTTCGCGGTCTAATCGACCAATTAGCGTAACCGCTAATGAAAACCATCTTAATTCAGATTCAATTTTTGTCGCGATATGCTTAATTACTGACGGAGCCATTGTACCAACTTCAATACACGCAAATAAGCAACAATAACTAATAAACACTTAATTTAACCGAAATTAAATATTTATTTTTGAGTGAATAACTTTACCACGGAACCCCAATTACTAATAATAATTATACGTTTACCGTATCTAAACGCAACAATAACAAAGTTATAAAGTTATCCACTCAACCAATATTCTTATTGTCTATTGCAAACTTAACCCTAGAAAGATAATCATATTGAAATAAACGTTAAAGATAAATCATACGTAAAATTGACTCCTCCTTTTTGAGTAGCTGTTATTAAAAAGGTTTGTACTGATGCAAGTAGTACAGTAAATATTTTTTATCTACAACATATTAAAATACTTATATTTATTTATTAATAAAAAAAAAAAAAAGTTAAAACTTCTCAAAAAATAACAAAACATAGGAACTTCTTTCTTCTAAAGTTTTAGCATATTATCATTTTAAATCAGTACTTTTACTTATATTCTAAAATAAAAAAATATATATTATAATGTAACAATAACTAGGAAATACTGCAGAAAAATCAGCCAAAACACTTTAGACACACATCAATGTTATGCTCTCGGCAAATAATACTTTTACATTTCTTGCACATGGCACTTGCCTTTCTTTTTATTTTAGAAGGGCAATATTTGCAGTAGCTACGTTTTTTGCTCGTCAGTATCCTCTTGTGTTGAATCATCAGCACTCAATGGCAATTAGTTATTTGTAATAGTGTCCCGTAAATATCTTTTCAAAGTAGGTGCATCCAACCGATTTCTCATGAACGGCGATGATGATGAGCCGTGTATAGATTTGTCATGAATTTCTTGCGGTTTAATGCCTTTTCACCTTTGCGTACAATATTGTGAACGTATATAACATACGCATTTATACAAGCAATATTTATCATTCCATAGAATAGTGCCATCGGCCATCTATTCGTCTTCCTGCTACAAGACATTGCTGAACACATTTGGTCCAGAGTATCTACTCCACCTTTGGTTTGGTTATAATTCATAATCATTTCTGGTTTAAAGATGAGGGACAACCGGCAGGTTGTCCCGTTGATAGAAGTATCTTCATCGCACGACGATAGTAGGTAAACCATTTTGGAAGGTTTTGGTTTATAGTAGACGAGTGTGAGAGGTCCATCAAAACAAAAAAAATTATGTTCCCACAGGTCTAGATCTGCTATTTTTCAATTCTTCGGGTATCTCGCGTTTGTTTGATCTTAGGGTTCCTATAAGTGTCGATTTATACGGTTCTCGGAGCAAACTCTTCGCCAAAGGGATTGAAGTAAACCAATTGTCACATGTCACATTCCGGTTACTACCATGTATAGGTTTTGTTAACTCTTTCACGAAATATTCTCCTTGGGGTAAGCCATTCGTTTGCGTTCCCTTTTCTAAATAAGGTATAGCATTAATCATATATTTTGTGCCTCTATCACACATCATGACAAGTTTGAGACCATACTTGCTCGGCTTGTTAGGTATATACATTCTAAATGGGCATCTCCCTCGAAAGGCAAGTAATTGTTCGTCCACTGTAACATGAGCCCCTGGGTCATAATTGATTATATACTGATTGATGAACATATCCCATATTTTACGAACTGGAATAAATATGTCATTGGCTCGCAGTCCCGGCCGTAAGTTTTTGTCATCCATTCTAAGACATCGGATCAAAAAATCAAAACGATCACGACTCATCACAGAGACATACAATGTTGAAGACGATCGCTCAAACAATTCGTCTGTAGACAAGTGGTTGTCCTTTCTCATGGCGGTCAATATCAAAGATTCCGATCAAAGCACGGATTTCATCGTCACACGTGTCTCTAAATGTGGCACTTGTCATAGTTTCCCGTCTTTTGTTAGTAATCTCAGCATTCGTCCATCTTACAATTTCGAAAATTATTTCATCAGTAAAAAAATAATTGAAGCATAAAATCGGGTCATATAGATTACGGCACATACGTGTTGGACCTCGTTGAGTTCTGACGATGTTTTGCGCTGAAACTCGGCCCCGCCTTGCAGACTTACAGGTTGACCAGCAATGTCTATTCTTACCTCTGATGGTTCTTTGAGGCACCGTTATTAGACGACGAGAAGCCGTTGAAAGAGTCGCTTGTCCAGTCTTCTTCTTCAATACAGTCCATTTCACAGGGAGTTGCCGACACTTCTTCCCTCACTTCATCCGCAAGTCCTTCTTCCTCATCGCTCTGAACGTCATCCTCGCTCTCATGATCTTCGATTTCTCTGTCGGTGTCAGGACAGGGTGGCTCCTCATCACTCTCTAAAAGAGCAGACAGGATATGGTCATCATGAAATTCTCTAGTCCCCATTATGTTGTGGCAGTATCTGAATACCTATAAAATAATAATAATAAATGTTTTTTTTTATTGTTTAGTTTTTTTTTTAAGAAATATTTAAAAATGTAGTAATATGTACACTTGATGAATAAACGACATAATAATAATAATATTCCACAACTATCACACAACGCCATCTAGTCCCAAGCTAAGCAGAGCTTGTGTTATGGGTACTAAACAATTGATAAGCATACTTATATATTTCTAAATACATACATATTATAGATAAATTACATCGGGTAATAAAAACAATATCAATCATTAATATAAACTGTTATATTTCACTTTATATTAGTTATTTGAATAATACGCAAATTAATTAATTGCCTTTTTATTTTTAAGCGTTACCATAGATAACCACCACCACAGAGCATCAATCTCCAATCATCACCACAGATAATATAATACTAGCCATAACTAAAAGGGGTTCCAACACTCTCCCCCCACATAACTTGAAAGAAAAGAAAAAAACTATTATTACTAAGCTTATTCTAAATTCTGCCCACATTCCAGCAGTTGGTTGGCATGTCGTTTCCATTGCATGCCATCCACTTCTACCACATAGGTCACACCTGGTACTAGAGTCTTAACAATTTGTCCTAAACTCCAATTCTTTTTGTGTTTTCTAAGATCTTTGACCATTACTTTTTCTCCAGTCACAAATGTCTTATACAAGTTTTTACTACTATTGGTTACTTTTATTTGTTCATCATCAATTTTCTCATGTACTGGGTTTGGCCGCAACAATGAGAAACGGCATCTCAACTCTCTTCCATACATAATTTTGGCCGGACTTTGACCAGTGGTTTTATGTACAGTACATCTATAGTCAAACAGAAACAAATTACAAGCATATTCTACAGTCTGGCCACTTTCTACAATTTTTATCACATGTGACTTAAATGTTTCAACAAACCGTTCCGCTAGCCCATTAGTAGCGGGATAGTATGGAGGAGAGAAAGATTGTTTGACTCCTACTAGTTTACAAAACAATTTAAATTCTTCACTGGTCCATGTTGGACCATTGTCGGTCACCAAATGTAAAGGATACCCGTAACGAACAAAAATGCTTTTAAATACTTCGATTGTTTTCTTTGCAGTTATATTAGTCATGACAAATGCTTCTGGCCATTTAGAATATGCATCTATTACTACTAAGAACATCTTCGAATACAGAGGACCTAAGAAATCTGCATGCAATCTATGCCAAACTGTTGGTGGCTGAGGCCATACTGATATCTTGGTTTTTTCAGGATTTTTATGATTTCGCAAACAAATTAAACAGTTTTTTGTTATACCTTCAATGTCTCCATCCATGTCTGGCCACCAAAAGTATGACCTTGCTATCTCTTTCATTCTAGTTGTTCCCAAATGGCTAGCATGAAGCTCTGCCATGACATTGTCTTGTATATGCTTGGGTATAATTACCCTATATCCCCATAGCAAACACTCTTTCTCCACAGTAATTTCGTTCTTTCTTTTAAAGTAAGGTTCATAATCTTCACCAATCTCATTTTTAAGTGGCCACCCATCTCTACTAAATCTAATTATATCACACAATATTTTATCTTTTTGAGTTTCCTTTTGTACAGTTTGCCAACTCAATATATCTAAATCAGATTTATTAATGTAATTAACAGTGTTAATTTCAAAATTCCTTTCAATAATTTCAGGGCATTTCCAATCATTGTGTACATACCCTGACCCCACACGTGATAAGTAGTCTGCTGGATTATTTTTTGACTTAATATGTTGGATCTCATAATCAAAAGCATTTAAGAATATCGCCCAATATTGTAACCGCCTTGCTGCCATTTTTGGTATACCATATTTTGGACCTAAAATTTTTGAAAGTGCTTCGTTATCAGTTTGCAAAATAAATTTTCGCCCATATAAAAATTCATAAAACTTACTTACTCCAAAAATGATAGCATAAGCTTCTTTTTCTAATATTGGATATTTAATTTGAGCATCATTTAATTTTTTACTGGCAAAAGCTACAGGTTTTATGACATAACTACTATCTCTTATTGATAAAACAGCAGCTACACCATCATCTGCAGAGTCACATGTTAATATGAGTGTTAAGTTTGGGTCAAAATGTGATAATGTGGCTGTATTTGAGAGTGCTTTTTTAATTTGGTTAAAAGATTTATCACATTTCTCTGTCCATTCAAATCTATCTTTTTTTTAACAATCATATAATGGTTTCAATATTATTGCCATATTTTGCAAAAACCTGTTGTAATAGTTAACTTTTCCAAGAAAAGACTTCAATATTTTCATGTTTTCCGGTGGAGGCAAAGATAATATAGGCGCTATTTTACTTTCTACAACTCTTATGCCAGTTTTGTCTACCTCAAAACCAAAAATATTTAATTTTTCTTCTAAAAATTTACATTTATTTAATTTCAATCTAAGACCAATTTCCTTAATTCTATGTAGTATTAATTTTAATTTTTCATATGTTTCTGATAATGTTTTACCACATATGTAAATGTTATCAATGTACGCTATTACATCTAATCCTTGAAGTCTTTGTGTAATCAACCTTTGAAAAGACCCGGGCCCCGTACTAACACCAAAAGGTAAATACAAATATTTGTAAATACCTTGTTCAGTGACAATTGTAACTAATTTTTGAGACTCTTTATCTAATGGTGCTTGTAAGTACGCCTCCCGCAAATCTAATTCACAAAAGTAAGTATTACCTTGGATCTTCATTAAAATGTCATTAATTGTTGGCAGAGGATAATGATCAATTTGTAAGTACCTATTTATTGTGATACGAAAGTCACCGCACAATCGAACTGTTCCATCCGGTTTTAAGACAGGAACCACTGGAGTACCCCACTCTGAGTACTCCACTGATTCTATACGCTTTGCTTCAATCAATCGTTTAATTTCATTGTTTACTTTATCCTTTAATGCGAATGGGACAGTTCTCACTGGCATGAATATGGGTTTGACATCTGGTTTAATTGACAAATGTATTGGTTCTCCTTTATAATTTCCCATACCAGGTTCAAAAACTTCAGCAAAATCGTTTTTAATTTCTTCAATAAACTTTTCTTTTCTTATTTCTAGACATACTTTTTGATCAAATGTTGGGGGCCACAATAGCAATAAGGAGAGCCAATCTTTTCCAATTATTTTTGGAAGTCCATCTTTTACAACAAATAACCTTTGGTTGCTTATTTCTACAGATTCATATTTGATATTTAAGTTTTCAATTACCCCTAATGGTATTGATGTTGATTGGTCAAAGTTGGTAAATATTACATTACATTTTTTTATTTCTATATCAGGAAAATACTTTGATTTTTCAGCTAAAGTAATGGTACTTACATCCGCACCTGTGTCAACTTCAAATTCTAATACCTTTCCATTTACTACAATGTTCAACTTGGCAGCTGGAACTTTTCCTTTACCATGAAAATAAAATATGTCAAAAATTTCAGTGTCCTGTGGTTTACAAAGTTTTTCTTTTTTATTTACTTCATTATTTTCTAAGCTTGGAGTTTCAACTAGATTGACATTATTCACTTTCACATTCCTATTTTTACCGCACTGCTTATAGATATGGCCCTGGACACCACACTCACTACAAAATTTTTCACGTAGCGAACATTGTGCTTTTAAGTGTCCGCTCTTCCCGCAACAAAAACATGAAGAATCTTGTTTACTACCGGATCCTGGATTCTGACGAAACCCTCTATTTTTGTTCTTCGTGAAATTTCTTCCTTGCAATTTAAACATCTTTGTTTGTTCCTGTCCTCTCTCCTGGTTGAATGCCAATTTATATGCTGTCTCCGCCGTCTTCCCAATAACAGTTAAAATTTCCAATGATTTATCAGCTGACTTTAACAATTCAAATTTTACTGCATCACAATAAGTGCCATTTAATAATCTTTCTTTAATTTCTGAATCTAAGTTTTTAAAATCGCAGTTTTTGGACAATCTTTTGAGTTCCATAATGAACTGTTCTATAGTTTCATCAGGTTTTTGACACCTTTTTCGGAATTCTGCTTGGTGTAATGCATAGTTCTGAACAGGATGATAGTATTTCTGTAATTTTTCACAAATATTTTCATATGTTTCATCTATAGGTGCTAACGGTGTACACAAGGCGGTCAGTAGCTCATAAACTTTAGTACTCAACTTGGTAATAAGTAATGGTACCTTTTTTTGTTTCAGGGATATCGTTCAGCAGCACGAAACACTCAAATTGTTGAACATAAGCATTCCAATTTTCCCCACTAAATATTTCTAATGACGCAATAGCTGCCATGTTGGATGTTCTTTTTGATTTTAGTCCGTCAATGTAATTGCGTAAATATGTTCGTAGTTCTTGAATTGAGTTTGAATCTGAAAATATTGTTTTATGAGCTAATTTATTTGCAATTTCTATAAGTTCAATTTTAGTCTTTTCTTGAATCCACGTTTTCTTTCCCTGTTTTATTAGTTCTTCAATAGTATCCATGACCATGGATGACCTTCATTTTTTCTTTGCAACACAACTAATATTTCTGTATTTTCACATTCACTGACTTTTATGGGTCGTATCACGCTCGTCGCCAATGTTATATTTCACTTTATATTAGTTATTTGAATAATACGCAAATTAATTAATTGCCTTTTTATTTTTAAGCGTTACCATAGATAACCACCACCGCAGAGCATCAATCTCCAATCATCAGCACAGATAATATAATACTAGCCATAACTAAAAGGGGTTCCAACATAAACCACTACCGACAGTAAAAATCTAATATATATAAATTAATGCCACTTTTCGTTGTAATGTTATAACTCAAGAACGGGGTCACCTATCCAAACCAAATGTTTAGGCTTTGTTCGAACTATTTAGTAGATGCTTTATGTGAAGTTTGCACAAAATCGGACGAGCGGTTCTTAATATACCCGGGCGAAGCTGGGGAATGCGGGAAGAAGTTTCGGGATTTGAGAAAAACCTCCTTGCAGTGTTCCCATCATTGGTGTTCCCAAACCCTGCCTTCGGAATAACCACTAGCAGCCCCATTTCCTCTTTAAAAGCCTCTTGAATTTTCTTCTTTCTTTCTGTCACTATATTTTTTATGTTCTTGAGTTCTTGCCTGCCATTTTTTTATAGGTATTTTATATGACAAATGAAGAAGTGACTCAAAAAATCGAATTCTGGCATGTAGTGTCGACAGCCCAAACTTAAGACTGTCAGGATTCTCTATGTTGTTTTTAATAAGTTTGTTGAAATCTTTTGATGTTTGCCCTCATATATAGCACCTCATAGTCGATAGCGTGTTTGTTGCAGCATTGCAAACTTTTGCATCGATCATAGTAAAGGCTAATGTGTGCTTTATTTTTAATATACCACCATTTGACCTCGGTATTTCACTTTTTTTCAAGGTTTTGATTTGATTCTCTATGTAGGAGATTTCTTCATTTGTGATGTCTTTTGTTTCGTGAACAAAACGGATTCGTATGGGTCGGCAGCATCTTGCAGAAAAAGCTACTGGGTTTTGCCAAATTATCTTCTTTTGGTCACCAATATTGCAAGTCAGTCGTAAGGGCACAAATGAACTCTGAAATATAGAAGAATCACTGTCTGTACTGTTACCAAATTTTTGTTTAAATTGTTGTTGTTGTGAACCGTCACAACCCCATTTTGATAATAGCTCTAAAGAGCTTATTTCTCCTTCATTTATACTTTCGAGTACTTCATCTATGTACATACATAACCGTGCAGATCCAGAAGAACCTGCAAGTTTATTTCAGCACATATTTCTGTAACTCTCATCGACTCTTCACGCGGATAACAGTCTTTCTTGGTTTTTTTAACAAGTGAGTAACACGGATAATCGTTTTTGTTAGCAGCATGAATAACTTCGTATTGTTTTCTTGTCAAATCAGCTTCCACGAAAATAGCTAATGCTTGTGATGGTGTATGCTTTTTGACTACCATATTCCGTGTTGAATTATAACGTGTCCTGTACTTTTTGGCTCTTGTTGGCGTTAAAGTCATATCTTTCATAACTTTAGCCCCGTCACCATGTTCTGCAGCACGTTGACTCATTTAGGCTGCATAGGTTAACTCTTCAAAGGATATTTGTTCCCTCAAATCCTTTGTTTTGCGCCTCTTTGCTTGACCGCTCAATTCCTTGAATTCTTTAGTTGGTCGGCCGGCCTTTTTTGTTGTCCACGCGGACAGTGTAATAAAAGTATTTAGCCATTGTTCATTTTTTGTTAAGAAGCGTTCTTCCTTGTTACTGGCGGCTGTCCATTTTTGTTTAAACTGATACTTAAATGATTTTAAGGCACTTCTCAACGAACCTTGTTTATTTTCAGGGTATTTTGTGTTATTTTTAGACGATTTTCTAAAAACTCAAACTTTTGGTCAATTTTCTGAACATTCTTTATGACTTCATAGAGTGACTTTCTAGTCATCTCCATCGACGTCATTGGAGATGGAACAGAAAAATAAAAATAAAACACTGTTTTATAAAAACTGATTTCGACTAATTTCGTAAAAAATAATTTTAAAAAAATGGCGTGTATATGCGGCATTTTCCTTTAAAATCCTTATCAAGAATAATGAATCCATATGTTACATCCAAAATCATAAGTTAACTGGGCTTAACTCATAAACAAAAACACTTTTAATGAGAGTTTACAAAAAAAATTTTTTATAGAGTACATTTAAAGTGCAAAATGTCACTTATATAAAGTGTAATACAAAAATAAACATGCTTTTATAAAGTAACAACATACCTTCTTCCAAAATATCCATAACGGTTATCACCCAATTTCACCAAACACAGATTAAATGCAATTTAAAGATCACGTTTTAACTGCAGTTCCGAAAACAAAGACATATGATTTACGCAACGACTGGGTTCCGACTGCTGCTACGGTTGGTGGAGGGGTGGTGCATGGCCAAATTTGCCCCTAAGGGACATAATAGCTATTTGGCTCTCACGATACAATAGTTGTAAAGCAATATAACAAATATCGACTTTTCGAATTTTGATAGGGTTTTTAGGTGAAATACTCGTCTGTGCGTAGGTGAGCTGCGCGGCACTTGTGTTGGTATCAGTGCGCGTGGCGGCTCGTAGACCCATTAAAACAATAGGTAACTCGTCTATCCATCTGTTGCTGTTTTCTAGTCGAGATATGAGCGCGGCCTTCAGTGATCGGTGCCAGCGTTCGACGATGCCGTTACTCTGCGGGTGGTAGGCAGTAGTAAGGGTTCTTTTTACTCCAAGTAGTTGTGCGAGGTCTAGGAATAGTCGACTTTCAAACTATCGTCCTTGATCAGTCTTTATTCTTGTAGGACAACCGAATCGAGATATCCACGTTTCGTACAGCTTTCTTGCGACGACTTCGGCGGTTATCTCTTGAAGTGGTACTGCTGCATCGTGTACAGCGGTCGATCATCGTGAGTAGGTATCGATGCCCACACGAAGATGAAGGTAGCGGTCAAACAATATCAACGTGAATGTGTTGAAATTGTTCGCGTGAGGTCACTGTGATTGTATCGTTGAACTTTCGCCAGTTGACACGAAGTGCATGCTTTCGTCCACTCGCCAATGTCGATATTCATTACCAGTGATCGGAATAGGGTGAGTATATTTACCTATAGTTTGTAGAACAGAGACAAAAATCGGAGACTTCCTTTCAACAATTTTTTTTTACCGTTAAATTTACTAGAACTTTAATTACGTGAATTTTAACATCTTCTTATTAATATTTAAATTATAAATGCTTATCGTTTTTATGCGACTGCTTAAAAACCTAAAAAAAAATTACCGGTAAATTTACTAGAACTTTAATTTCGTGAATTTTTAACATCTTATTAATATTTAAATTATAAATGCTTTTCGTTTTTACACGACTGCTAAAAAAGGAGTGTTTTTCATGGTTCACTGGATGGATCTTTATTTCGTCAATCCACCACAACTTCTGATCTACCAAATGGATTTGGGTGCCGTGAGTGACACTGTAATTTTTATGATGTAACTCGCGGCAATATTTACCAATTTTTTTTATTTGGTTTTGGGCTCTATCACGCTGTTTTTTTTTTTCGCGCTGTTTTCACAATTTGATTGTACGGAAAATATTGAGGTTAGAAGGTAACCACTTTCTAAAATAAATTCAACTGTAAATTTTTTAGATTCGTTTATTATCAAATCAAACATCAATGAAACAAATAAAATAAGAACTACGAAAACAATTTGTGTCTTTAAATAAAATTTTAAAACTAAAATTCAGTCAAATAACTAGAAAAATAAAAAAAAACATTAGAAATCAAAGTCGTCATTACCAGTACTATGACTTATTTTGTTATCTTGTAGGAAATTAAAGTAGATCAACATAATTTTTTTCAATATTTTCTACGTTCAGTCGGTTTCGTTTTACATTTAAAACCCATTTATAAATTGAAAAGGATCTCTCAACATCCACAGATGTGAGTGGTGCATATTTGTAAAATAGATCATCGTCATCTACTTCAATTTCCTTTACAATTTTTTCACTTTTTTCCCGAATCAAGTCGTAATCTGGATTTCGTTCTAGGACTAGCTCTAGTTTATTTTCGATTACTTTATTAGAAGACCAGCTTAAAATACATCGAACGTTGTCTATAATTTCTAAGCTCTCTAATGTAGATAACTGGGTTTTTTGAAGTTTAGTAATTGCTTCTTCGATAACGGTGAAGTTTTCGTTTATAAAATTCAGATCTAATTGAATATTTTCTTCGTTAATAGCTTCTTTTGCTTTCCTTATGGACACGGCTTCGTTGCTATTAAGACAGTTTAAAATACATCGGATATTTCCTGAAAGTATTTTGTTAAATAACTCGCTGCCTTCAGCCATGTACCCCATCTTGTTATTACGGGTTGTGGTGGAAGTGGTATATTAGGGTACATGATTTTGAATAGTTTTACTCTGTTGGGTGATTTTAAAAATATCTTTTTTATACACACATCAAAAGTGTCTAGGGATCAACATATATTTTTGCAATAACTTTTCTCCTGATTGATATTAATTAAAATTTTCTTTAAGGATTCATCAAATAAAGTGTTTTCGTTTGTCACAGTAACGATAAACCAAGTCACCTTTGCATTAATAAAGAAATTTGCCATTTTCCTAATAAAGGGATTTTTGACATTTGAACCACTAACACAAAAGTTCGAAAAAAAGACTGAAATAACAGTTTTCTATAAAATTTTATTGGGTAACTTAAACAATTAATAATCCGTGTTTCTACCGCGAACACTAACAACACAAGAACATCGGTTTGGCATACTCAAAATGAGTTCATCCAAATCACGCTGTGGAATGGCCGCCCATGTTCGTTGCAACAACAAAAAAGGTCTTCTTGCGACTGGATACCCTCAATATTCGGCAGAGCTCTTCTCTGTAGCATATCCCATGCATGCTCAATCGGATTCAAGTCTGGCGACTGAGCAGGCCAGGGCAGGACATTGATGTTAGCTGCGGCGAGAGTCTGTCTTACAACTCTTGCGGTGTGCGGTCGTGCATTATCATGCATTAACTGAAATAAGGGACCGATTTGCACTTGTAGAGGAACGATGACGTCTGATACAATCGTCTCAGCATAAATTTGAGCGTTGAGGTTGCCTCTGATCCAAATCAACTCAGTTCTTCCGCCGATCCAAATACCCGCCCATACCATGATGGTTCCACCACTATAAGGATGGACTTCCTGGCAGGATTTTAATCGCTGTTGGCGTCCAGGGGTTCTCCAGTGTCGTATACGTCTTGTATCCGGTCTCATACCGAAACGAGACTCATCAGAAAAGCACACGAAACGCCATTGTTCTTCTGCCCAATTTCTGTGTTCAAGAGCCCATTGATATCGAATCCTACGATTGTGCATTGCTATAGGTGGTACCCGTAGCGGTCTTCGGGAATGAAGGTTCACTTCATGCAAGCGGTTTCTGACTGTTTGGTCGCTAATTAAGTTCCCTGAAGAGTGATGAAGCCTCACGGCTAATATCATGGCGGTTATTGTTGGAGCTCTTCGAGTTAAGATTTGAATGTATCGGTCTTGTCTCCGTGTGGTGCAGCGATACCGTCCTCCATGGCGCTCAGCCACGGTACCAGTGCTTCGGTAACGTGTCCAAAGTCGACTGATAACACTCTGACTTGTATTCAGAGCTAAAGCCACAGTACGTTGCCGGGAACCAGCTTCTATCATTCCCACGGCTCTGAGCATTTCTTCCCTGCTTAAATGACGTCGCCGCTCCATAATAACGTTGGTTTTAATCAGTAGTAGGGAAACAGTAGCACTAATAATGTCTTCAATGCGTTGTATGTTTTTATAGGGAAAATATTGACAGCTGATTTTCATCTTTTACTCGAATTTGATTCACAGTTCCTGATTCAAATTATGAAATGCACCAAAAAGGATCCATATAAATTTATAAAATCATAAATTTATTACAAAGCCACATCTCAATCTCAAGAAATCCGCATAAAAATGCTTGATCCCTAGACACTTTTGATGTGTGTATTTGATATCAAAGTATCAACATTTTCATATTGAGAACGCACTTTTTCTGATACTCTATTTAATGCGTGTGCCAAACATGTGATATGGAGCATGTTGAGAAAATCATGTTTTAATAAACGTCCGGCTCTCAACATATATGCGACGCTGTCAGTGCATACCATTAAAACATTTTTTTTTTCTGAAAATGATTCGCCCCACATTTCACTTAGAGATTCTGTAACAAATTGCGCTATTATTCCCCCATTTACTGTTTCTAGTACTTTACAAGCAATCAAGTATGGTTTTGGAGTTGCAACATTTTTAGGGTTCCGTAGCCAAATGGCAAAAATTGAACCCTTATAGATTCGTCATGTCTGTCTGTCTGTCCGTCCGTATGCCACAGCCACTTTTTGTCGAAAGTATAAGAGCTATCCTGTTGAAACTTGGTAGGTAGATGTATTATGTGAACCGCATTAGGATTTTCATACAAAAATAAAAACAAAACATATTTTGGGGGTGCCCCCCATACTTAGAACTGAAACTCAAAAAAAAAAATTCACCAAACCCATACGTGTGGGGTATCTATGTATAAATGGTCTTTAAAAATGATATTGAGGTTACTAATACCATTTTTTTCTAAAGTGAACAGTTTGCGCGAGAGACACTTCCAAAGTGGTAAAATGTGTGTCTATGTAAAAGTTTTATCATTCTCATATTTTAGAAGTTACAGGGGGGGGGGCCCTGTAACTTCTAAAATATGAGAATGATAAAACTAAAAAAAATATATAATGTAGACCTCAACAAAAACTTCCAACGAAAATTGGTTTGGATGGGATACAGTTAGCAGTTTTTGAGATATAGTACATTTTCAAAAACCGCAAATATAACTTTGCCATTCATACAAACACTATGAAAAACAAAGTTATTTTTATTGTTTGTGTATATTACTTACTAATCTCAATATAATTAAATATATCCCTAATCTATGCTTGCTACTACGGAACCCTTCATGGGCGAGTCCAACTCGCACTTGGCCGGTTTTTTTATGAGAGGCATCACCATTAAATGCACTATATATCTGCCCCTAAAATCGGTTGTTTCGTCAAGTGATATCCATACTTTATTGTCTCCTATTGTATTATAAATTGACTTTAATCGATTTTGAAAGACAACATTTAAGTATTTTTTTCGTATCAGAGATTCAGACGGGACTTTCTTTTTTGGGCAAATACAATTACAACATAAATATTTGTCGAAAAATGTTTTGAATGCTACATTATCAACTTGATACCAAGGAATGTTACACAATATTAAAAAGTTTATGAAATCACAGTAAAATTCTTCATCAGGCTTTTGTCTCCTCCCTTGGTGCACTGCTCCTTTGATGTGCCGATCAACATTACTTTTATGTGTAGCTGTTAATGAAGTCTCACATTTTGTGCAGAATATGGTACCACTTGCTTCGTCATAAACTAGTTCAGGATTATTTAAAATCCAACTCTTTACCAATTCAGGTGTCGTGTTCGCCATTACGGCCAAAATACAAAAGAAATACCTGAAAAAATAAAAACAATTGAATTAGCCTTGTGAGGAGAATTAAGAATAACATGATTGTGTGTTCTAAAAATGCAGTCTGTGACATTTTTCAAATTTCAATATTTGATTCGATAACCATCGATTCAAAGAACATCGACATCGATTGACAGGCCTGTTGGTCTAGTGGTTAGTGACCCTGACTGCTATGCCGGAGGTCGTGGGTTCGATTCCCACCCAGGACAAATGTTTGTGTGATGAGCACGATCATTTGTTCCATGTCTGGGTGTAATTTATCTATAATATGTATGTATTTAGAAATATATAAGTATGTTCATCAGTTGTCTAGTACCCATAATACAAGCTCTGCTTAGCTTGGGACTAGATGGCGTTGTGTGATAGTTGTGGAATATTATTATTATTATTATTTTTAAATGTCTACACATCTCGGGATCATGGTGTCCCGGGCTTTTGGAGGGCTTGCCAGGAGCTGGAGCCAGCTTGCAGAGGCCCATTAGACATTTCAAATGAAATGGTGCTCCAACCGGCGGTTATCCCTGTATGCAATAGACAAGTGTACACAAGGACAACCCCCGGTTGGAGTTACACTATTGCGGATTATGGAAAGAAAACACTGGGTTATGGCGTTTGGTGGGTTTAGTGGACTGGTTATCTAAAATTATGGAAGGACTATGGCCCCTGCCTGATCAATGTTTTACATACATAGATAAGATGGCAGGGGGTGACTTGCACACTCAACAAATGGGCCCCCAAACATATCGCTAACACTAAGTGACGTAGCGACAAGGGAGTAACATATCCTGAGGTGCTTGAGGAGTGGAGAGGTATTCCACGGTTCTCAGAACCGACCAGGAACCCGGAAGTATGGTCGATCCCTACAAACACTTACTGGAATACTTCCTTCCTCCGAGCAAGTTTGCTCTTGCGAATCTCCACTCTAGCCAGCCAGTTAAGGCAAGAAAGAGGTGGGAGGTCTGTTCCTCGTCAGCGTTCACTCTGACCGGCCAATAAAGGCAAGCCAGAGATGAGGAACAAGATATCTCCCGGGAGATCAGGTCCGTGGGGTCTATTATTATCGGTCATGCATGGCAGCATACGCTGTGACCTGGCTATAAAATATCGCGAACATGACTAGTGTATGGATTAATCCGTTTCTCTAGGCACAATTATCAATCCTAAATTGAAAATATATTATTTAAAAGCCGAGGATCGTAGAACGTTACATATATGTATTTTGTCACTTTTGAGGTTATGCTGTAAAAAGCATAGACTTAGAGAGGAAACGAATTGTAAGATCATCTCTCTCTTTCCTGTAAGACATAGTTACTGTCTATGGTAATGTAAAGGAAAGAGATAGATGGTCATGATTGTTTTTCTCTCTTTCTAGAAGGTGTGGCCAATTTTATTTGACATTTGGCTAGGGAAGCCTCTAAGTATATGGTAATAAATAAGTCTGCAGCCATGACTACAACCTCAGCTAAACCATTGATATAAACACTATGCAGTAAAATATAATATTATTTATGTCAATGGCTAAAACCACAAATCGCTCAGTAGGTACGTAACGACGCAAGAGCAACGAACCAAAGACTGCGCGGTTAACGCTTTGACAGTTGCCATGTCCATCAGGGTATACATGTTCTGTGGTCATGTCATAATGCGTTCCGTTCTACGTAGTAATGCATTTTTCTATATTTACTATCAACCTGTCATTTGCAACTCAAATCGGCGTACTTAATCCATAGCCCCATATAAAAATGATGATTACAGTGACTTTAATTTGCAAGAACCAGCAAATACAGTCCAGTCTCAAACAACCACGAGGGACTTTTGGTCTACTTGAATTAAATCGATTACTTATTTTTTATAAAAAAAAGTTCATAAGTCTAAATAATAAAATTAATTGTACTTACGGTGTATGTAGAAAAGTCAAATTCAACGGTATCCAAATCACAAACAAATATCGGAGTCCAAGAAACGTCAGCCAAAGTCGTAGATCCGTAGTCAAACAGTAGCAACCAATAAATACACTTTTAATCGGAATACCAGAAAACAGAGCCAAGTCGATAGTAAATCAAACACTAAGAGAACAGAAAACGGAACACGCGTGCGCAAGACAAAAGTCAAGGAACGAGTGACAGGGAAGGGGCGGGGCCCGGTGGGGGTGAGTGAGAGAGTTACATACGTACGCGCGGGGGGTAATATCAAAAATCCCAAACAGGTTTAGCAACGATTACCAAGCCTATTTGCAGTTGAAAAACGCGTCGCTCATATATTCCGTAAAGAATACGACAGCAACAAGAACTTGGTAAAACAAACCTGTTGTTGCTTTAGTGTCCCTTGTGAAAAATCATTATTAAAAAATTTTCAGTTTTAGTCTACGAATTCCTGAGAAATCACATAACAAAATAAAAATACGTTTATTCGTTTTTTTTTTCTGTTACCATGGTAAACTTACGTAAGGCTTTAAGTAACTTAGCGTAGCTGTTCAAAAATCACTACGGGGTTATTTCTAAAGTATGACTTTCTCAATAAAAAATAATCATTGGTCCGCAAGATCCAGAAAAACCGCGTAACAAACACACAAAAAACAGTTTAATTGAAAGCTTTCTTTTTAAGTCGTTCAAAATGTAGAACCACGTGAAAAAAATTCTAAGGAAGAATATTTACGCAATAAACGTTTTTATTAAATTAATAAGACTTATAAATTCACGTAATTAAAGTTCTAGTAAATTTACCGGTAAAAAAATTTTTAGTTATAAGGAAGTCTCCGATTTTTGTCTCTGTTCTACAAACTGTAGGTAAATATACTCACCCTATTCCGATCACTGTTCATTACATACATTATATTCATTCACACTCTATTAATTGAAGAGCAGTTTAAGGATATTTGAGGAAAAATTGAATAAATATTATCCAGTGGTTAAGCCGCCAACTCAAAACATTCATTTAAAAAACAACATAATTCAAATTGCTTATCTCCCAGTGACAATAGCGTAATAATACATAGCCTATTATTAGGAAAATTTGATCGGAAAGTTTTCAGTAGTTTAGGAATTAACGCAAAAGAAAAAACCGTAAAAAAATTCGAAAAAAAAGTTGATTTATCATCAGAATCGACCCCTTATCTCGAAAAAAATAAAAAAGGAAAAAAAATTCTACGATTTTACTATAAGTAAAGATTAAAGAATCATATTCTGATTGCATAGCTCTGCTTTCCATTCCTCCATTTGAGGACTTGACAAGTCCTCCTGATAAGTTAAGGGTTCAGAGACAGACTGGTGCACGAGCAAAGAAGAATCAGACATATCATACTCCTCACACCTTGCCTGCTTCTTTGAACGGGTGCTACGTATGGGTTTCCCGATAACTAGCTCAGGTGACTTCCTGGCAAACTGCCCAGATGATATCAAGACGCCCGAGAACTGCAACTGCAGCTTCTCGCAGGCTACCGACTCTACTGCCAATGGCGACATAAACGCATTATCATTATCATCTTAAGGCGCGGTCTTATCTCATATTCCCAAAAATTGGTTTCTTAGAACGTCGAGTATGACGTAATGTAATAAAAATAAGCAATGCGAAAAATACAGTGAACAGAGAAGGGTATAAAGAAGAATTTAAACCGAACAGAATAATAAATAAGAGTTTGATATTCCTAATAAAAATTAAGAAGTTGTAGCACAAAAATAAACTTTGACGTCGAAGATCTCTGTATTTCCAGCGATAACAACAGTTTTTTTTTTTTAAGTATTTAGTAGGTTTTCCATTTTTTTAAAACTTTAACCAAACCATTATTTAATTTTAGGTCTATATTTTAAATAATCTAAAGAAAAGCAGTAAAATAAATACCCATTCGCAGCTTACGTCACATTTCAACACAAATGTCATTTTTTCAATTTTCAATCTTATTGACGCTCCATAGTGGTGACAATAGTTTACGCGGTCATAAGCGATTAAAATCGTAGTCAGTCCGCGTCTTAAGAATGATTTATTATTATAATCTTAATCATTAGTATACTTATTGAATTGTCACTAGAATTACTTGAAATATTATTCAAATTACTGGCATTTCATTCATTCAATTCATTATAAATAAAATATTATTTTCATTATTTTCCAAATTATTGTCCTTATTAGTTTCATTAATATGACTATCACTGCTCAAAATATTCTTATTACTGATTTGTTCAAAGTCATTGCTTAAAACCATGATGATCTGACTCAACAACATTATCAATTTATCACTGCAATTTGGGTTCACCCTTGACTTAAGTCTGTCAACAAATTCATTTTCAAAAAATACAATATTCCTTGCTGTAATTATTCTCCTCGGATTAGAAGGGTTATAAAGCCTGTAACCTTTAGAGTGCTCACAATATCCTACTAGAATACATGACATTGCTTTTGAGTCTAGTTTATCACGCTTACTTGCATTTATCCGTCAATGCTTTGCAGCCAAAGACACGTTGGTGGCTGAGGTCCACCTCCTGACCAGTCCATACCTGCTCGGGGGTCTTACCAGGCACAGCAGTAGTGGGGGACCTGTTCTTTAAATAGATAGCAGTAGATACTGCCTCTCCCCAATACTCCTTACTGAGGCCTGATTCTCGAAGCATAAACCTTGTCTTTTCTAAAAGCGTTCGGTGGAGCCTCTCCGAAACACCGTTCTGCTGTGGGCTATAAGGAAAGGTTGTTTCATGCACAATCCCTTCCTGTTGTAAATAATTATCAAATTTTTATATTGCAGTATTCCCCACCATTATCTGTTCGCAGTCTCTTTATCAGAAAACCTGTCTGTTTCTCCACTGTAGCCTTTAATAGTTTGGGCATGCGGGTGGCGAGTAATGGGCGACTCGCTGTCCGACCATGGACCATGCCCGGGTCGACGGCGACGGCGCGGTGTGTTCCACGCGCGCCTCAAAGAGTGTCAGCATCATTATGCTGACACTCTTTGACACCCGTCATTACGGGGCCCCCCTCTAGAGGGCCAAAGCCTGCGGGGTCGCGGGACTTAATACCGTGACTCGGGAACATTAAGGGCTATTGAAGGACACCGTGGATTTTAGTCAGTACAAGTCTGACAGTCCCTCCCGCCCTGCCCTGGGTGGGAGGACTCATTTGATGATTTTACCACGATAAAAAAAAGTCTTTAATAGTTTAAACTTTGACATGACTTCAGACTTATTCTTAAGTAAATACCCAAAAGTATTTCTACTAAAATCATCAGTAAAGGTGAGTAGGTATCTAGCTCCACCAAGAGAGCTGACAGGCATTGGCCTACAGACATCCGAATGGACAAGCTCTAAAATCAGCGGGGAAAGTTTTAGGAAATTTTGACACTGCTAATTTTCCTTCATAACAAGAAACCTACACACGGATTCCCCAATGCATCAACCTGAAACTCAACACCAGACACTAGATTCTTAAGAGCACACATACCTCGGTAACTTAAGTGTCCCAGCCTCTTGTGCCACACATCCGTTGACACCAGTAAAGCAGCCTCTTCATCATTACTAGTCGGAATCCCATCTAGAGTTGCTGGAGAACCACCCTGCTGCAGCACACAGTCAGCACGCTCCATCTGCAACTTATCACCACACCTACCACCTACCCTATTCACAGAAACAATGTTCACAAAGTCAAATTTAAAAATATTCCTATCCCTATTGGCAGCCATAACAAGAGTGTCATCCCGAAGAATGAGGCACATTTTATTATCAAATATGACCGATAAAGCCTTGTCGCATAATTTACTAACTGACATTAAATTTGTCGAGAGGTTTGGTACATACAAAACATCTGTTAATGTTACACAGCCATTCTTCAATTGAAATGTGACATCTCCAATACCAACACAGGGCAAACTATCATTATTTGCTACAGTTACACTATTAAAATTACAGACCTTAAAGTTACTCATAATGCTAACATTGTTGCACATATGGGCCGTTGCCCCCGAATCTACCAACCAGTCACTTTTCACAAAATTGCCAGCTCATAAGGCCACTAGAACACTATTACCACTATCGATTTTTAAATTATTCTTCTTACTCTTCATGAATTTATAACATTTGATTTTTATGTGTCCTTCTTTCTTGCAAAAATGGCAAATTATTTTCTTTTTGATAGCTAATGCGAATTGCAAAACATCATTTCCACCAGACGGTCTTCTCATGTCCTCCTGTATTAGCCCCGTCCGCACAAGCTCGCTAGTTAATCCATTGGACAACGTAGCTGTTTCCAAACTGGCAACGATGATGTCAAATTCCTGAGGCAGGCCACTGAGCAACAACTCCGCCACCTCCGCATCCTCGATTGTTTGCCCAAACTTATGTAGTTGTTTCACCAACGACATTACCACTCAATGTAAGCATTCAGTTCAATGAGTTCCCAAACGTGAATACGCTTGGGAACTCATTGAACTGAATTTTATGTAGGCAACGCAGCAGCACTACACGGCGATAAAACCTACGATCCTCAAATACTTTACAAAGGGCTTCCCTTGCTTCTTTGGCATTATTAGCTTTTCTTATGTACTGCAGACAAGTAAGACGCACCGTTAGAGATATCCTGGCGAGAGTCTTAGCATCCTTCGCGGCCTCCGCAACATTAGTGATCTGAGTGCAAGACCAAAGTCCCTCCAGTACCACAGCATGTTTAATGTAAGATTTCCAAGTGTGGAAATTTGAAGCGCCTTCTAATAATTCGAAACTATAAGACCGTAATCTATCTTCAGACTTTGTAGCTAGTGCACGAAAAGGTTGGTCGCAACAATGAGCGAGCACGCCGTAGAGGCATGTGCCGGCGCCGTGTAATCACGACAAACAAACACTCGTCCAAAATGTCATGCTATTCCATCCTTCTTTTTAATCGTTTTATTTATAGCAACCAGCAAGATTGACTAATGATAATGACAAACCCAGCCAAAGTATTCAACAATGGTCAATGGCGTGGTCTGGGCCCATAACCTAATGAGGTTTGGCGGCTGCGGTGGCTACACAATATAGACTTCGGATATTAGAACAGAACAGACAAAGATATCGTCACCATAGATTAGGCAAGTAAAGGGTTGCCACACTTTTAAACACAAATGTGCTCCACTAAAGCACAAAATACACTGAAGAGATACAATTCTAACAAACCACACAAAAAGGCCTACAAAATCTTCGTGTCTGGATTCGCCTACAAAACTGAAATTGAAACTGGTAATTATCCTTACAAGTTTCAATAGCGCCCTACAAGAACCCGATTTGGATGCATCATCCAACACCGTCACGAGATTAGCGCGCATTATTCCATGACACCTTTCTTTTTGTTTGTTGAAGTATCTGTCTAAAGAAGGTATACACGCTCTTGAAACAGTGAGAAGGAATAGATTACCATATTATAAGTTGCAACCGGAAAAGGATATTATGAAAAAATAACTTTGTTATTCAGAAGAATACGTAGCCGACTTCAACGGAATCGATATGTCGACTGTTGCTTAGAAGGATAACAAAATAATCGTCCTGGCTTCAACTTTTGCTGGACAAAAAC